>JAYKKI010000006.1:11747500-12132500 GCA_039881145.1 Druceiella hillmani | reverse complement strand
AGAGTTGTTTATTTTAACAATTGATATGGTCTCTGGGATACATTTGGTAGTAGACTTATCCATTGTCAGAGGCCAATGATTTATATATAATTAATTTATAGTTAAAATAACACTTTCACTTAAAATATAGAAATTTGAGAGTTTGTTGGATTCTTGCACAAAACACTATTTAGTAGAAAAATAGACGAATAACTTACTGGAACACGATGAGTTAACTTGTCTTCAGGAACATTGTACGGCGGCGGTGTCGTTGAGGGCAGGTATGATGTAGGATGAGCTGAAGTATTAAAGATTTGCTTTATTCGAAGCGATGATGAAGATGGCGAGACTTTCGCGTTGAGATGATCTCAGTTCTAGTTTGCAGTGTAGCACACGTAACGCAGTTTCGTTTTCAGGAACCACAAATAAGTTTATTATTTTATAATATTTAGTAATAATCGATGAAATAATCACTTATAGATTTAAAATTTCACTGTGGTTTGTCGAGTTAGAATTGCAGATTGTTAGGCCGTTGAAAAAATCTAGCATTTTACTGATCCCTTTACGCTGTCACTAATTTATGTTATACGGGTTAAATAAATTATATTAAGGTATAAAATATTTAATTTAACACGATTGTTTATTTTGAATTTGGCTAAGGGCCAACCGTTCCGGATGGGGTTCGACTGACTGGAGAGTTTAGCATCGTGAGCAGATCGCAAAGCGTCGCGAGGATTTGTTGATTAAGTGGAATTTTGACTTAGCAGAATGATAGGGCTTAGGTTAGCTGTATCCCTTACATGACAGGAGTATAACAGTTCGAAGCAGCTTGAAACTTATTGTAAAACACAAATAAATTTTCACGCTGTGTTATATTTAAAATATGAATTTAAAAAGAATCACAATTGAGGATGCGGGGTGTTCTTAGCAAAGCATGGGATTTTTGGATATATCAACTAACCGGTGCGCGCTTCGCTCTGCTCGCCGATTACCTCCGAACGCAGTGACGTGCGTAAATATGTTTGTGACGGGTTGCGCTCGAAGCAGGTGAAACCTTATTTTAAAACACAAATTTATTTTCACACTGTGTTTTATTTCAAATATGAATTTAAAAACGATTAAAATCGAGAATGCGCAGTGTTTTCAGCAAACGCATGGGATTCTTTCCTTGCGGAGTTATACACGTCCGTTGGCACTTATTAACAAATGTGTCAACTAACTGTCGCGCACTTCGCACTGCTCGCCAATTGCTCCCGAACGCAGTGTCGTGCGTAAATATGTTTGTGACGGGTTGCGTTCGAAGCAGCTGGAAACTTATTTTAAAACACAAATAAATTTTCACACTGTGTTTTATTTAAAATATGAATTTTAACGAAAATTATTCACAGTCCAGAATGCGTCGTGTTCTCAGCATGCCTGTGGGATTCCATCCTTCCGCAGGTATACACCACCGTCCACACCAACGGTCAAAAATCAATTAACGTCGCGCGCTTCGCACTGCTTGCCTATTATCCCCGAACGCAGTGTCGTGGGTTTTCAGAAAAAAACAGCACAAAAAAATAGTTGCTGTTTTTCTCGACTTGTCTGCTCTTTTTAACAGAATTTAGTGACAAAAACTTGTCCATATTGCCCATGAGATTTGTATTGAAGGCGATGCATTTGTATGGATCAACGACTTTTTGACAGATAGGCGCTCCTCAGTCAGATTCAATGGAAATCTCTCTAGGACTCATCGAAGTTGGGCTGGTGTACTACAAGGCTTTGTTCTAAGCCCAGTGCTTATATGTGAATACAAAAAAACCAAGATCACCTGCGATGCAAATGATATCGCCATTTGGGATACAAGTCAAAATATAAAAAAAAATTAAATTTCACTAATCTTAGTTTGAAGGGTATTGCAATCTGGGTGTCAGATCTCAAATTGGACTATAAACCCCAGGAAGTCTAACTACTGCATCTTTTAAATTGACCGAAAACATCGTGGGACTTTCCATCCAGTTTTAAAAATTTAAAGCTCCACGATTGAATGCGTCATCAATCCCAAATACCTGGGAGTCATATTAAACCCAGAACGTCGTTTTACAAATCATGTCGAAAATACAGCAAATAAAGCCCCTTTCTTCTCTTTTATACATCAAGTTTACCATTGAATTAGTTTGTTGTGATATGTTATATACTTGGTTATGTGTTTCATTCAAGCTACCTGATATTATACTGAAGTTATTATTTATGTCGACTAAATCGTCGTTATCCAGATTTCGAGGACAGCCAGCTCAGAACCTAATATTCAACTATCGGCTATCAAGAGCTAGAAATACAGTTGAAAATGTATTTGTTAATTTTGCTTCGCGGTTTCGACTCTTGCAAGGGACGATAAACTTAAGCCCAACCAAAGCAAAAGTTATCATTTCCGCAATATGCGTCTTCTGTTACATAATCCAAACTATTTACCTTCTTTGTCAAATGTGAGTAGTGGCATACATGATATAGCTGTTCTACAACCAATATAAGCATGCAATACTGATGTGACGCTAAATAAGTAACAGAAAACTTCAAAGATTATTTCGTATGTCCAGAAGGCGTAATACGTTGGAATTACACTAAAATTTAAATTATTCTTATAGTCAGACGCATACGTTGAATGTAAATAAATCTAAATATCAATGTACTGTATAATTTTCGCACTCATCATAGAATCCTCCGTCTCTGTAGGTGCATAAGTTCCTAACGTAAACTTTAGGAGATCAAAATATACCCACTTCGACTTATGTATTTCATCCGTACTTTGGCCATTTTTTTGTTTATTTTGTTTTTTTAATTTCTTGGCCAAATTCTGTTTTGAGGTTACTCGTATGTAGGTTCTGATTGATTTCAACAGCTGTAGTATTGAATTCTTCTGCTAAACGCTCTAGCGCAACGTTTTTCTTAATTTTATTTTTATAATATTTGCCTGTTGTGCCCTACAATTAACCTCGTATTGAATTCTTCTATACGAGATTAATTCCCGAATTAATCTCTTCTATACGAGCTTAACATGAGTTTCACCGTTTTTACACGGGAAAATACTTTTTTCTTGCTCACGTTGAAGATACTAATTCAATAATTGGACACGTACAATCAATGTATCAAGTGTATCCAGCAATTACTTGAATAATTTCCAGCATAAAACATTTGAACTTGCCCTAAAAACTTCGAACTGTATTGTGTGAACAAAATAAAGACGCAAGCGGTTGTCAAAACAACCGTATTCACGTGGGACCTGCAGCAAGTTCGGCAAGTCTCTAAAACTTGCAGAAGTCCACTTGTGCGAGCGTTTACACGTTGGAAGTCGCTTGCGCAAGTCAACTTCTGCAAGTTTTATTACTAGTGGACATTTCGTTTCAGAATTTAATATGGCCGTATATAAACAACAACTTTTAAAATATCGTTGTTTTTTTAAAGAAAAAACACTTTATACAACAATATAAATGCTACTCTTAATCAAACAGCAATAACACAAATAATTGGTACTTACTTCAATAAAAACAACACTGGATAACAAACAACATTCAATATGGATACCATAACCATATTTTTTCTCACGTACGAGAAAAATGGTGTCAGCTCCCTATTCTGACATTTTTGTTGCTAGACTTGGTTTGCTTTGCCGAAAATAGAACTAAAATGAAGTTTTTAATCATTGCTGTGTTTTTATAGTGATCAGTGGTAACATGTGACCTTTTTCGTCATTTTCAATCGCATTAGTGTTTCAAAGTTTGAAAACAATTTTACAGCTTTCTGAACGTGCAATCGTAGGCTTTTTGATTTGAAACAATTTTTCTTGCTTTTATTTTCGTCCCTTTGGCATGCAAGTTCTTCTATTTCAGTCTTTATGGGTGTGTCTGTCAGCACTGAGCTCTTACCTTTCTTTTTCTTGTTACCCGACTTACCGAGCCCCTGTTTTAGGGTAGTCGCTAAAAGCGATTGGGGTTTGTAAGCTAATCAAAGCGGTTTTAACACTGTCGGCAACTTGACAAAATGTTTTGACTTTGCCTTTTGAGGTTGAAGGATCTTCTAGTTAAAAATGCAACTCGATTGGAACTGACGTAGAATTTGACTGAGAATTTTTTTTGAGATCTCGGTTTGTGGCCTCACTTTGGAAAAAAGTTATCTTTTGTGAAGATTTCCCGGTTAAAGAGGAAAGCACCAGTTTTTCTGAATCCCGATCAAATATTCGATGATGTCATAGCCTTGTCAAATGCCACCACGATCATTTCGGCAATCTGGTAAATACTCAGTCTTTTCTATGCTGAATCTGCTGCATTATTGCAATAGTTCTGAAATGGATCGAACACTGACACAAGAAGAGCTTGGAGTTGGTGACTCGTGTGTGGAGGGATTGTTAGATGCAAAAAATCATTGTCTTTTGGGATATTAAGATAGTTGGGTTGAAATGACTTTCATGATTATCCATTAAAATCAGAGTGGGTTCTCTTTGGTCGATGAAGTCAATTTCAAAAAGTGCTTCATAACTTTAGAAAACCAACTTATTGATTGAGTGAGGTCTGACGCGCCTGGAGGAATACCATTCAACATGTGGTTTTTAAATTTACTTTGAATTTTCTCCATTCAACGAAGCCCCAGTAGCAGAAACTATACAGCTGTGTAGTTACAAGGGTTCCTTGCTCTAGACTTGTGACTTTATTTAACTATCTCGCTGCTTTTGAGGCTAAAATTTGACCATTATAATTAAAATTTCAGCCTCCCTCATGCTATCCTCACACGTCGTCCTCATTCGTTGACGATTTCGTATCATCTTGCATAAAAACTTTCTGTGAAAAATAAATGTAAATGAGTATCTATATTTATGTATGTGCAAAGTCACGCTGGATGACACAAATGAGGCCGAATGAATGGACAGGAAAATAAACATAAATCATAACCTATAATAATTAATCATAACCTAGAAAATAAACATATAATAAAACAACTTCGGGGTACAATAAAACACTGTTTCATTGAACCCAGTTTCATTGTACCTCATTAACTAACAAAAATTCAAATACAAACGGTCAACATTTTTTTTACTTTCAGGTTATGTGTTGCAAAATATCTTAATCAAATCTCAAAATAAGTAGTTTACGCATAAAAATATCACTTACCTGGAGTCAACGGTTTTGCTGCAAAACTAAGTGTTTTTCACTATAAATTTTAATTTTAGACCTTCAAAAACCAAATTTTCACTCACAAAACTTATGTGCTACAGTTAGCCTCCGGGTACCTAACTTTATGTATAACTTGCAGAATCACATGATTGATCGTGTGCAACAGTTCGAAAATATGAAAAAATGAAACGATTCAATAAACATTTTATCTGAATCGTTTCATTGTAGACCGTGTTTCATGGATCCCCATTTGTCTTAGATCACAACATCCAACTTTTTTTCCTTGGGCCATTTGCGTATTGATAACTGTGCGCACGGGCTGCAAAATAAATCACATTTGTTATTTAGGTCGAAAGTAAAAAAAACTTATTAAAATTTAATTGTTTATTTAAATTTTATTGAGAACAATGCTATTGGAAACGTTTTTTTAACAATTTTATCTAGATCTGGTTTTTATTTGCTACACGCTAGTCTTAATACTTCATGGAGATGAGAATCTGTAAGCCGGTTCCTGAATGTGTTTTTTTGCATATTATCTTTTTAAGAACGATAATTCATCAAACATAAGTCGATGAAAAAAAATGTACGCAGAATTTGGGCACATTTTTTAACAGTCTTATAATTTCCGGGGACTATTAATCAAAATTCAGCGTACTCTTTCTCCTCCTCGTTTCTTTAAAAATAACTTGTAAGTTTGTATCGTTTTTCATCTCGATAAACTCGTCGAACAAGTCGACCTAGTTACAGTCGAAAACTGAGACCAATTGTGGAATAATTGTCGGCCCTATGTGCCAGGGATTTTCTAAAAGTAGTAACAAATTTTAAATTTTCGTTAAATCCTGAAATCTTCTCTTGCAGTCCTTTGATAGTGCAGATATATATTTTGAAATCGTCCAATAATATTTTTCGGAAATTTTAATACCGTTTGTGTAATCCTTGTTAGAGTCGGAACACTCGCCGTCTTTTCTGTACTTATATTGTTAGTACTATGTTTATAAAAATACAATACAAATCTTTAATAATTCCAAAATCTTTTCGCATCAAGATTGACGTTTAGGTGCGTTAGTTGGGCCACTTCTTTTGTTTTCAGAGCTTAGTTAAATTTTCCGTTGTCGTTGAAGATCAGCAATATATCTATCGTCTTTGACGTAGGAATCTACTTCGTTGAGAGCACGTGACAAAGGTAACCTAACCCACAATAGAATCTAAAATAGACCAGCTTGAAAATTTATCTCGTGCTGTTACGACCACCGCAGCTGAAGTGGAATGTTGTCCTTCATTTTCTCAACGTTGCCGTCTAATTATAGTCGCAACTATCTCTTCCACGACTCTCTTTGCCTTTGTAGCCTCATTTGTGTCACTCTGTTAATATTTATCAAGTTCATTCAGATAAGTTATGATAGCTTATTTTGATAAAAATTATGGATCGACCTTTCCTGGCTGTTCACTCTATTTGGGTAACTGATAATTCTGTCTGGGTAAAGCTAGGGATTCATAATCACTTACCTACTATTTAAGGTGTAAAATGATTAATGCTATTGTCAGTAATTCCAATCAGAGACACAATCGAGTAAACTTTTCTTTATGTTCTCTGATTTATGAGATTCGTGAAAAAATTGTATATTAAGTGCTGCATGATTAAGTGTGCAATCTTTCAATAACCAATGTACAGTTTAGCTGAGGAAACGTGTTTTGTTAACGTGACATTTCCATAAATGAAATGTGATCAGCCGGTGCTAAGTTTGATTTTATCTTGTCTACAACTTTTTCGTAAATGTCTGGAATATCACCACTCAATAGTTTCTGCTTGGAGTTTTGTATTGCCGTAAAATATTGTTCATAAGTCCGCGAAATCCCACATGATTCTCCAAAATAGGGAATGGTTCATTATTGATAGCTATTATTTCATCGATTAAATACCTTAGGTACCTTTTTGCTCTTGAATCGTTAATATTCCAGACTTTTTTTTCAATAGTTTTTCCGAAAATGGTTGTTTTAAAATGCAACTTACCGGGGGTTGACTCGTATGAGGTGTAGGTTTCTGTGCTACTAGAAACAATAATGATAGTACAAAATATCTCGTTGTATTCCGTATTATGTTTATGCAACAAATGTTTTTTCATCAATGATGTTCCGCCTTTTCTTCCTACGCCTCCATGTGATATTTTTGCTTCACACTAAATGCACTTAGTTTTGTTTCGGTCAGTGTCCACAACATAGGTTTTAACACCTAACCTTTTTGTCTATTATGTTAGACATGATTTTCTTATAGGAAATTACTATATTTACTAGTTTAAAACCAAACTGATTAATGTCAACGAAAGTTAACAGTCAACGTCCTTTGTCGCATTTGATCAACGCCGAATTAAACAGACAAACCAATAAAAACATCAAAATATACACAAACGCCTCGCGCTCTTCGATCCGGTAGCTAGCTCTAACAAGACGCCGCCCGACCAAGCGAGCGCCCGTCTTTCAAATTGTCCGCAAAATTAGTACCGGCTATTCGGTTGGCTGGTACCGGGCGAATTCATTACCCATGCCATATATAGTTTACTGTCTCCTAATGTGTGTTTTAGAATGTGTATTAGTGGAATAGGGAATAAGCATGTAATATTTTTATATGTTAAATTCACTGTTTGCATCGTTATAGCATAGTAAAGAATATAAATACTGTTGAAAAGGTTTCAATTAAATGTAAAAAAAAAATATTTAAAACTGTCTATAAATGCTGTTTAAAGGCCGCTATTTTGATGACTTCACAAACTATGAACCAACGCACGTATACGGGTATTTCAGCGAACTAAGCGGTCAAAATTATTTTTGTATTTTGTTGTATTCTAAACAATTTTACTAAGTTGAACCAATTGTTTTTATTTCAAAAAAGGTTTTTTTTTCTTACAAATGAAAAGAAATTTTTTTTTCAATATTTAAAATAACAAAAACAGTAAAGGGTAGTACCCTATGTCACAATTGGAAACTTATACACGATTACGTTTGTAGGAAAATGGAAAGAAATTAAGTTGATCTCTAGAAGAGAAAATCAAAATTATAAATCATTTTGTTACTATTATAATAACTATACAATAAGGCTTTTCCCCTATGAGTAATATTTAATAATAGTAATCAAACACTATTATCCAAAACCACGTTTTCTTTTTCGTTTCCTGAATGGCACCCTGCGTTCGGATCGGCAAGCAACATCATTTCTAGTGTTTCTGGTTGGAAAGTATTTTGCCTTCCTTTTTTTTATTTGCCTCCTAAAGCTCATTAAAGGGATCGAACTCAAAAGTAGGCGGTCTATTAAAAATGTTCCATTACAGCTTTCTCGTGAAAAGAAGAATGCCAAGATTTCATAGATATTTAGGCCTGCACTAACAAAGATTAATGTTTTATCACCAAATAGACCTAATTTATAAGAATTTAATAGTACAGTCACATTTAAATCAAAAGTTTACCAAAGAAAGATATAGCTTGCTTTGCACCACAAGTTTTGCGCCATTTATTTATTTATTTTTTAAAGTTATGATTTATCCCTTGAAAAAAATAATTAATTAATATTATAAATACTATCCAGCTAATTGTTTAGTGATACTACACTAAAACAGAACTGTAAATAGAGTGTTCAATACTTTTATATTACATTTAATCATATGAAACTATCTTCCTCCCATATAAAATGGATCCTCGATAATACTAGCAATAGTAGTAATAAATAGTAGTCAGCTTGATACTTATTGGCATTTTAATTGATAGAACAAGATGAAGAATTTTGGTCTTGAAAATCATCGTTACAGGATTGTAAAATAAAAATAAATATTTCCGCTCCTTACAATTTATTATTCATCAATAATATTATCATATTTTATTAACATTTCATCTAGATATCAATATGTAGGAGGTTCTATACTATTTTGGTGTCCTGCTCAACCGAAGTACCATATAACAGTCATTGTATGTGCACAACAATCTACAGTCCTTCGTCCAACTATGCAATTGCAATAGTATTGCTGAATTGCTCTCGCCCATTTACATTAGCTTCAACCAAAATATACATATAATATGTTTTTAGAGTTATATGACGGATTTTGGATTTTGCCTCTGACCAACCATCTGTTTGCTGAGAGAGACAATTGTAGACTGCTGAGATGAACGTTACTGCACACTTCAATAGTATAGGAACCGTTGAACCGTATGTACTCCCCATAAAAGGCGTGTGTCTGTTTTAATTAGTCGGAACCACAGGCAATCAAAATTAGTCCCTTCTGTCAATATTGCATAAAATTCTTCTTTGGTTATACCAAACCAAAAGTACGTTAAATGTTCATCCATAGTGTCAGTATTTTCAAAATCATTCGGTCTTTTTACAATAAATATCATATATTTAAGTTTCGGTGAATGTGTGATTTACTTCATTAGTCTCAGTAAGCTGATTCCATGAAATACTTCTTAAATGGTAATGACAATTCGACAATTGACTGGAACATGATAATTGAAGTCAGCAAACAGTCTTACTATTCTTGAGAGAGTAACCACAAATCTTTCAAGGCGAAGACAGCTAGGAAAAAAGCAATGGCCCTTTGTATCTGATGCTCTCCTAAACTAAGGCAAGATTATTGTAGGTTCTTGAGGAGGTTGCATAATTAGTTGGGTATTGTCAAGAAGTACGATGTTTTCAGGAGGTGGTTGAGAAATCATAGGTAAATCAACAATTGATCCTTGGGATGGCGAGACTGTAGATATAGATGGTAGAGATCTTGCTGACGACGAAGTTGACGGTGGAGTGTAATCTTCTGCTATGCTGTCACATCTCTGCCAGCATGGATGGCAAAACTGTTCCGATGAACGAAGCTGCAAAAATATAATTATTCATAAAATTGAAGTTCATTTTTCTCTTAAATCATGTATCACTTGAAGATTGATAGATGTCTACAGGTCTTGTCCCTATATAAGAAATGCTATGTGTAACCTCACCATAACTATTTATCTGCAACATATAGCTATGATGAGATCAAAGATTAAGCATTTCAGATAGATATGTATTTTCTATTATTTTTTTTTGTTTTAATATTTAACAATTGACTGCAATGATTAGCATTGGGATTTCAAAAGAATTAGTAAAGAAAAGCAATGCGTTGCTGAAATTATTCCTGCTCAGGACTTTATTTATACTGTCACATGAGAATTAGGTTTGGGAAACAAATAAGATATTCATTTCATTACACAGTAGAAATTCGTTATAACCACATCGGTTATAACAACATTCGGGCTGTAACTTAGTGGTTCCGTCTAGATACCATATACTCGCCTTATCTGAAAACTGCTTATAACATTGCTTATGACAACATATCATATTTACAAACATCCTTTTTAAGGATTTTATCTAAAATCATATTGGTAATAACAATTTGATATCATGTGTTTGTTTTAATTTAGTAAAAATACTACTGACGTGGCACATCTGTCACTTGAGAATGCTTTAGGCCAGCGTTTCTCAAACTTTTTTGGTGGTGGATCCCTTTTGAAAAGCGAAATTTTTGACGGAACTCCAAAATAAAAGAAAAAGTTACGTACATTCTTTAATTATTATTATTAAATATTAATAATAGGTAATGACGTTACAATGTAAGTGTATAGGTACTATAATCAATATAAAACTCTTACGTTACTGAGTATCTGACAGACAACGTAACACTTGTATCTGTTTACCTTGTAATGATAAACTTAATTCGTTCAGTTTTTGAAAGATATCTGCCATAAAAGACAGTCGGAATAACCAAATTTTATCATGCAAACGTTTTTCAAATTAAAGGAAATATCTGAAAAAAAATGTTGTAACTCCGCTCTAAGTTCAAACAGCCTTGTCAAAGCTTTACCTCGAGATAACCATCTGACTTCTGTATGGAGCAGTAATGTTTTATGTTTGCTGCCATAATCTTCACACAATAGTGAGAACAAACGGGATTGTAGTGGACGTGATTTGACAAAATTAATTATTTTCACAGCTTCATCCAGAACCAATTTTAGATTCGGCGGCATTTTTTTCATCGCAAGTGCCTGTCTGTGCAAGATACAATGGCTGGAACTACAATCAGGCGCTTTACTTTTTATTCGTGATACTACTCCTGCTGTTTTACCTGTCATCACCTTGGCCCCATCAGTACAAATATCAATGCAATCATTCCAATTGAGATAGTTTTCCTCAAAAAATATATTTAATTTATTAAAAATTTCCTCTCCAGTAGTGTTTGTGAGCTGCGGTGAGCACATAAGCATGTCTTCTTCAAAAGAATATTCATAACGATATCTCACAATAACCAGTAAGATGACCAGACCGGCGACGTCGGTCGACTCATCCATTTGCAAGACGAATTGTGTATTTTGTAGACGTGTCACTAGTTCCTGTTTGACGTCGTTTGCCAAATCATGAATTCGGCACGAAACAGTATCGTTTAATAGCGGCACTGTAGAAAGATATTTCGCAGATTTTTCGTTCAGCATACACTTTGTTATATCCAACACACACGGTTTCAACAAATTCTCAGCGATACTGTGCGTTTCATCTGCCTGTGCAATGCGATAGCTAACTAAATACGATGCCTCCGTAGCCTTTTCATTGACAATTTGAGTCGTATGCATCATAGTTTTTTGACTTTTTAATAATTGTTTTGTTTTACGTATAAACAACTCCTTATTTTTGTCCTTAAACTCGGGGTGTACAGTTTCTAAGTGTCCGCGCATCTTGGCAGGTACCATGAAACTATTAGGAAGTAATTTAGTACATAACATACAGAGAGGTGACCCATCGGAATCAACAAATGCGAAACTGACGTATGATTCATCATATTTCCTTTTTTTCGCCTTTGAATACGATGACGCCGAAGCACCACGGTTTGACATCGTCGCATCACCGTCTTGATCGGGAATTACTGCATCCACCACCGGGCGTATCACTTTTGAACATTCGTTAGATTTTACTGCAACACTTGTAAGACCATTAAGCCAGCGTTCCATTGTTCTTTATTATTAATGCCTCTCCTCTACGACATCAACCAAAACTCCATAGGAAAAAACTATTTTTGAGGTTAGATTTTCAATTGACGAGGTAAAGATGAATAGAATAATATTATCACGGCAGTGGTGCGACGCGCGACGGACGGCGCGGCAGACGAAGCGAACAATCGACTAAACTCTGTTCGGCTGTCTCCGTTGCGTTTCGTGTTCCGTCGTCAAACGAATTGCGAGCGCGCGTGTCGCGTCCATCAGTAGGTTCTTCTCTTCTTAGTCGTGCACTCTTGACAGAGTGGTCGTGATCATGATTCGGCCGGTTCCTTCGCCACTGCCGCCCTCGCGATGTGACGCCATGTAGTTCGGTGTTTTGCGGAGTGAGAGCAGTCATTTACACTGGAGTGCGTCTTAGATTTTATTAGGTCTGTCCAATGTGTCGGAGAGCGTCCGCGGGATCGTTTGCCTTCGACTTTGCCTTGCACCACCAGTCGTTTCATGGAGTCCTCGTTACGGGTGACATGTTCAAAGAATTTGATGATTCGCAATTGCACAGTCGACGATAATCTCTCTTTGATGTTAAGTTCCTTGAGGATCGAAACGTTGGTTCGGTGCGCGGTCCATGGGATCCTAAGCAAACGCCTCCAGCACCACATTTCCAGCGCGTCAATTTTGTGGCGGTCTTGCATCCTCAGCGTCCACGTCTCAGCTCCATATAGAAAAGTCGGAAAGACCAGGCATTTCATAAGTCGAACCTTTGTGTTTCTGGTTATTCTGCGGTCTTTCCAGATCTTTGTGAGTTTTTCCACTGATGATCTCGTCACGGCGCAACGTCTTCGAAACTCATCCTTGCAACCTCCATCATTAGCAATAGTGGAGCCCAGATATACGTAGCTCTTCACTACCTGGCATCCCGCTATATTTTGGATGTTCGGTCGGTTATTGTTAGCACGATCTACAATCATCATTTTATTCTTATCGCGATTGATTGTAAGCCCAATCTCCAATGCTGTGGTCTCCAGTCGTTGTAGGAGAGACTCGATTTCATCGTTTGTTGACGCTAGGAGGGTGGTGTCATCTGCGTATCCCAAGTTTGATATCTTCCGACCCCCCACCGATATTCCCTTATTCCAATCTTCAAGAACTATACGCATTAGGTATTCTGTGTATATGTTAAAGAGAAGAGGAGATAATATACAGCCCTGTCTAACACCTGCTTGCGTTTTGAAGCGTTCGGAGTCAATACCGTCTACTCGGACCGCGGCTGTGCCATCTTCGTATAGACGCCTAATGAGTTGTACAAGATGATGCGGTACACCCATTTCGTCAGGACCAGCCACAGTTTCCACCACTTCACGGTATCGAAGGCTTTTCTGAAATCGACGAAGCATATATAGAGGGCAATGTTAAACTCTCTAGTCTTCTCTACAATTTGTCGCAATATCAGCAGCTGTTCTCTTGTACCTCGACCTTTTACAAAACCAACTTGTTCGGAGGCGATTTCTCGGGACAAAAAACTCTGAAGCCTTGTGTTAACAATATGCAGCATTATTTTACTGGCGTGGGATATTAGGGAAATGAGTCTGTAGTTACTGCACTTTTTCGTCGATCCTTTTTTTGTGTAACGGTATGAATATGGAGTGTGACCAATCGCTCGGCCAAACTCCAGTGACCCATATACGACAGCAGATGGTGTGCAGTATGTTTACTCCGACTTCCCCCATGGCTTTCACTGTCTCGATCGGGATCTCATCAACGCCTAAAGTCTTGTTCCGTTTAAGATGGTCTATAGCGGCTCGCACCTCATCTTTTAATATCATTGGCTCTTGCTGTGTGGTGTCTTGGTAGGGTGTTATGTTTGTTGCTGTGTCAGCAAACAGAGATTTACAGTACTCTTCCCAGACGCTAGCAATCTTTTTGATTTCCGTGACGGTGTCTCCGGTCGCATTCTCAATGGCCCACGTCTTCGGTTTGAACTGACGGGTTATAAGTTTGATTTTCATATGTAGGTCTTTTATTTCAAACTTTTGAGAATGTTTCTCTACCTCTTCACATATTGATTGTAACGCTGTATTACGGTCGCGACGGCACGACGCTTGTATGACGGAACTCATCGCGTTCAATTCCTGCACTTTTTCGCCCTTGGCTTTCAGGTCCCTACGACTCTCAATCAAATCCCAAGTTTCACTCGACATCCAGTGCTGCCTCTTTTTGGATCTTCCGTTGGGCTGTGATTCGTGCACGGCATCTTTTATGAATTGCACGGTGGATTTCCAAAGCTTGTCAACGTTCTCTTCCTTGCTACAGTTTTCACACCAACACTGTTCTTTATTTAGTAGTGATTGAACAAACGAGTCTTTATCACGGATTTCCAAGCGTTTGGCCGTTCTCCTGACCATGGGTCTGCGCAGTCTAGTTCTCATGCTACACACTAATAGCTGGTGGTCAGACATGACGTCGGCTCCCGGCAATGTGTGTGCGTTGGCTATCGAGCTCCTCCATCTTGTTCTAACCAGTATGTAATCGATCTGGTTGCGGTATTCGTCGTTTGGGGAGGTCCATGTATACAGTCTCCTGGGGTGGTGTTTGAAGACTGTGTTCATAATGGTAAAGTTGTTGTCTGCTGCAAATTGAATTAGGCGTTCTCCTCTGATGTTCCTGGAACCAAGACCGTAATGGCCGACGATGTTTCGCAGTCCCACATCCAGGGTAGAGGTTCCAACCTTAGCATCAAAATCACCGATGATCATCAGTATCTCTCTCTTTGGGATGTTATTGATACAAGCCTCCAGTTGGTTGTAAAAATCCTCGACTTTATCTTCGAGAGCGGCACTTGTGAAGGCGTAAACCTGGATGATTTTCAACGTACATGGTGAAGCATTGAGTTTCATGCTAATGATTCTATCACTGACAGGTTGTAACCTAGGACAGACCCAGCCCAGATCGTGGGTATTGCGATAGCCACTCCAGTAAAATTGGACGACTCGTTTCCTGAAAAGAAGATAGTGTGTTTCTCTAGGTTTCTGTGCCCACTGTCTTTCCAATGCGTCTCACTTAGTCCCGTGATAACACTATTACATCGCTCTAGCTCGTGGTCTAATACATGGAGCTTTCCTTCATCATTGAGACCCTTCACATTCCAGGTCCCAATGCGAATGTTATTACGAAGTTGCAGTTTCGTTTTACCAGAGATTTTGTTTCCATGGGACGCCTGGCTGCATATTCCCTCATGGCCAGTAACCAATTTCACACCCTGGTTCCCGGACAACTCAGGGCGCCGGTCGCTAGGCGGATCGCCAGGCACACGTTTACTCTTATTCGACTTCTTCATGACTCTTGGGAAATTAGTGCAGTGGTTTCCCGTTGCCTTCTGTACCAGGACTTTCAGGGGGTATTTGGTCCCCAAGGTTTCTGACGCCTTTTCCGTACAGGTTACCCTGACGGGTATATATGGTTATACCGCCATTGCTCGGTCGCCATTGCCCCGTTGGTTATCTAGCAGGGAGCACCACGGCAACCAGTTGGTCGCCGCCGCCATGCGGCTCGTGCAGGTGGGATTGACAGTAGGGCCGGTAGAGGTTGTATTCCGATCTCCCCTTACTCCCCCATCAGTAGGTACTCAGTATGAATGTACATTTACGTAGGTAGGTATTTAAGCGTAATTGAAAGCATAAACAACTCTGCATCGGAACACTGATGTATAGAAGAGGTGTATTTTTTCTCATTATTACTAGTATTCTCGCGGAGCCCCCAAAAGGCTTTGCGGAGCCCCAGGGCTCCGCGGAGCACACTTTGAGAAACGCTGCTTTAGGCAATGGCTAATTTACAATCAAAGGGTATTTAGTGCCCATTCTTCAAAACTTAATAATGATTGTTTAATTTCGGCACACGTCCAACACGTTCCAAAGAATATTATCAGTCATCAGTTCGTCAATAACTGAAATATCAGACGTGGTGGACTTAATTTTTCATAGTGGTATTTGTTAGGAGACTTTGATTTAAATCGAACGTAAATTACAAACTTCGTACATATGTCAAGTTTGCGAAAGAACAATATTATAGAGTACATATTGAAATAAATGTAAGTATGGCATGATTTTTCCTAATGAAAATATTTTTATTTTATTTATGCTGTTTTTTTCATTGTTTATTACTGTTAAAGTAGATAGTCCACTGTATATAAGAATAATTAAAAAAATAAAAAGGATGTCGGTTTTATCGACAAACGATTCTAACGAGTCAATATGAATAGTGCCTTTAATGCCGTTGTAACTATTTTTATTGTAAATACTTACCCGTCGAGGTAAAATTCTTTCTGCAACAATATTTCTTATACGCTGTTCTCTCTCAGTATCGCTTGTTAGCATGTGAGTTCTTGATTGATATAATGATCGACCACAATGTAAACAAATATTTCGATGTAACCACGTGTTTCGATGAGATACACCACATGTTTCGATTGCTTGACTTAGCAATAACCAGCAATCATGACTGATCACACTGTGACTTGGTATCTGTAATGCAAAAACATAACTTAAAGAAAATAAAATTTGTCCATAATGTTACGATTATTTACACTTTTTTCATTCTTTTCAGAGTAAAGTACTTTGGTACGCCGTGATGTGCAATATATTTTAAACTTGATAATTATTACTCACCTCTTAGAGAGCATTTTGTTGTCGATTTATATTTCGAACAATGTCATGAAAGTATCTGAGAATGAACCATGAATGTTTTTCAAAATTATTGAGTATGACGCGCCTATTTAATGAAAAGAAAAATACGGTTTCGCGAAAAGCAGTAAGCGCCGAAGAGATTTATAAACTTTGAGTTTCCTAGCTTCACGTTGCAACTATGGAGACTTAATATTCAACATTATTATATCTTCGCAGTTACTATAGCGTATCATTCCCGAGACTTGTAAAGCAATTTATCATTCCCTAAAGGATTACATAAAGATAAATAAACAAAATAAGATTTCATTTAAAATTATTTTAGTTAAGTATTTTTATTTTTACAATAATAATGAAATCATAAAAATTAACCAAAATCGCATTATTTACTTTTTATTAACCATTAATACAAAGTAATTATTTTTAATTTTTAAATATAATAAAATGTTTCAATTTACCCTCTTTTACCTGACTGAACGGTCTTATTAGGATATTGGATGGTGATGATGTGAGAATGTCTTGGGGTTTTTATAAGTACATGTTTTCGTCGATGGAAACTATTGAATTATCGGTGTATGATAAATTAGATGGAGAACATGATTAATTGTCAGTGACAGTAGACTTTTGAGGCAATTTAGGAACTGGAGTAGATTATATTACTGTGATATGAGGTAGTGGTGGATTAGACTGTCGAGATGGAGAAAAAGCGCGGGTCAAATTCACATTATGGAGAGTAAGTCGTGTAGTTTTGCAGGTGAAAAGGGTGATTTAGATACAGTTAAATTGTGTGATGATGGATAGGTGAGCTGGGAAGATAAACAGGGTGATGGAATAACACTTTGATTATGAAGTGATGGGAAGGGGAGCTGTGAAGATGAATAAGGTGATGGACAACAGTTTGATTGTGAGGTGATCTATAGAGGAGATGTTGAGATGAAGACGAAGAGGGTAATATTGTAATCAATATTGTAATCAGATGACGATGAATAATGTAATATTGGTTTCAAAGTAATATGCGTATTTATAGACAGTTTATTCATTTCGACGTAAAAGAGGGCATTTGCTATTATTTTCTGTGTAATGGCTGACTGTTCTTTAGTTAGGTCTCTAAGTTGAAGGCCAATAGATTTTCTTATTACTTCCCAATGATTGCCATCATTGCTCGCCAAGACTTGGCCTAAAATTTTACTTTGTTTTATTAATAACATTTCACGTTGATTCGTTATTTTGGGGTCATCTAAAACATGACGAAATAATTAATCCTCGTATAAGTCAATACCAGAAAATCCAAGATGTCATCAACAGAAACGTGATTTACGAGGATTACAAAAAAATTCTACTTGCAACACTTATAGTCATAAAGAAGTTATAGTATTTCGGTTTTAAAATAGTTTTTAATATTATTGCACCAGTATATAGTAGAAATTGATGATACTGGGTTGCCTTCCACTTCGTAACACAATCCAAAAGCCTAGGCTGTCTTGCGAATTCTTGCGCGACGCAAGTTTTTATTGCCATTAAAGCCTCATTGATACCTTTAATTTATCATCCAACAACATTTCATTCCGCGAACCATTACACCAGCGTTACAAGAGTCGATTCATCATCCCTAGTCATAAATGTTGGTAGTCAATAGGAATTTGTCCAGTTCACAATCACAATTACCACGCACAATTTTACCAGTTACATTGCGAGGTGTTTTCATTAAGGTTCTTTTTTCAGTTCCTCGTGTCCATGATGTCGAAATATAGCAATAAAATAATTAGCGGCTTTTTGAGATACGTTGTTCTCTGATAACCAGAAAGTGTTTTCTAAATTGGACTCAACATATTCACTAGCACGTTCACGTTCTTCAGTAAAGTTATTGTTTATTGTAATTATTTTCACTTGGATTGAATGAATCAGAAAAAAATCATTGAATTTGTCTGATAATTATTTGTGGCATAATATAATCGTTTATTTCATTGTTAGATTAATTGATAAATTCGTCATTTACTCACGTTTTTATAAGTTTATACATCGCAATTTCTTGTTGAAATGATTCTTCAATTATCAAACGCCTGAAATAGAGCAATATATATATATATATATATATATATATATATATATATATATATATATATATATATATATATATATATATGTATATATATATATATAAATTTTTGATTTTGATACATTTTTTATGAAATTAACTAAATAATTTTACAAATACCAATTTTATTTTGTTTATTGCTTTACGTAACACTTGTCACAAAGTAATCTTAGATATTTGGTTGTAATTGCGTGCTTGCAATGTAGATTATATAATATACTCCCTCCTCTTACCACTGTCCAGTGTTTCCAGATAGTAAAAGTATAATTACGATGAAATTAAATACAGTAAATCCCACACCGTATTTTGAAATAAAATGTAACGTGAAATTAAATACAGGAAATACCACACCGTATTTTGAAATAAAATGTAATGTTAAATTAAATACAGGAAATCCCTACACTGATATTGATCATAATAGTATACAGTATAGAAAGGTCAACAATACAGTAAATCTACTATAATTAAGTGAATCTGCCGGCATCCGATGTTAAGCCGAGTTAGACATATTATCTATGGACGAGTTCTTTTATAATTGATAGCGTCCACTTATGATTCAGTATTAAAAAAAATGTGATTTGTGGTAAAAATTCCAAAACTTTATGTGAGTGAAAGTCGTCATTTTTGATTGGCTGTACATTGTTTGTAAGTATATACTTTAAAGATATTTATTTAGTTCTTTGATCAAAATGATAACCTAACTTTTATTTCTTGTACATATTATACTGAAATCTGTAATACCCATGACTATAAATAACTGTGTCTGTAAATTTTAAATTGTATTTTTCCTTTTCGAATTGGATAGCTTATCTTAGGGTATTTTGGTGCGCTGATTACGAATATGTACTTAGACTTTCTCCATCACCCTCACTTTTTTTTGGAAAAACCCTATGTAGGAAATAGTAAAAAATTTATATTACAATAAAAAAACAATTACATGACTTTAAAATATTATAGATACATTTAAATGACGTTAATAAATAAATTAGAAATATTAAATAGTTTTGTGGTACCTTGTTTCTTGAAGCTCCAATTGTGAGATTTTCGCTTAAAAGTCCGAATTGGATCATTTCGCTTTAGCAACTAACAATAGTCTTCCATCATCGTTTTTTCCACCTTCTCTGATAGCGACGTTCTCTCTTTTTCAAATTCTATCGCTTTTCACTTACAGCTCGCAACCTTTCCTGATAAGGAAAGTGGTCCAAGTGCAAATTAAGGAAGTGAAATTTAATGCTCATCGAACAACTCATTTTTCCGAAATTTTCAATAATTTTCTTCACAATTTTCTTATAATTTGGATTTTATCGTTTCCTAGGAAATTATTCACTACTTCCTTAAACGATTTTCAGGCTTCCAATTCAATTTCACTTAATTTTTCATCGAAAGTCGTATCTTTCATCAATTTTCTTATGCACAGGCTAATGAATATACCTTATTTCACTTTAGCTTCGGATAGAGATGGAAAAGATATTTAAAGCCTTTTCCTTCTTTATTCAGCGCCTGCGCAAATTGTTTCATCATTCCCAGTTTTATGTATAAAGGGGGGGGGGCGGGGGGTAGCAAAACTTTTTGTACTAAATGTTCTCTTACAACATTTTTGGTTCCAAGAGCTAGTTCAGTTCTCGGTGGCCACTCTTTCTTCGTCCAATATTGTCCTCCGTTTCAACTATCCCACCACCCATAGAGAAAGCAAGGGTATTTTGTGTAGCCACCTTGTTGGCCGAGCGGTATATTTATAACTTTTCGATCTCCACAGACTATCCAACCGTGTTGTACGAACTTTATTTTATCCAACACATTTTTCAAATTGTCGTAGCTTTCTTTCAAATGTACAGAATGGGCAGTAAAGCGTACTTATTGTCATTATGCCAAAGGACTGCTTTCAAACTTCTCTTTGATGGGTCTGTGAACAATCTCCATTGGTTCGCGTCATATTCCATGTTAAACATTTTACTAAGCCAGGAATGTCTTTGCAATAAAATAGATCACGATCTTCAGCAAAATGTGGTACAAAGACATGTATGGCCCAGAAATGTAGCTAATTGCTTCATATCATTTTCAGGCATACTGAACATTTGTGACAACGTGGCCATATGTTTACTAAGCCTTGTAGAAGAAATAGCTTTTGGTTTTTTTGGCCCTGATAATCTTGCGTACCCTTCTAGAACTTTGTAGTCATATACATAGTTTTCCAAACAAGGATTACCAAATAAAAAGTGATTTGATATAGAAAAAATTGGTTTCTTATGACTGTAATAATTTAACGTTTTCTTCAATCTATAAATTAAATAAAACAGATATCTAATGTCTACGTTTGCCTTTGATAACAATCCTTTTAATTTTTTTACCAACACCCGTTTGGGTGAAGTAAGTGCCCGATCAAACTCTTAATACTTATTAACACATTAACTCCCGAAGATCGAAAAAAATACAATTTATTTACTTTTACTGTTTATTACAATTAAATGATATAACATTTTCTTTTTCGGTTTAAATTACCTTAATCTATGCAATTAAGGTAATTTAAACTGAAAAAAAACTTCAGTGACTCGTCAATCTGTAAAAAATTTTGCGCGTACGCAACGTTGGGAATATTGAACTTCAACATAACATAATGTTTTTATCAACCAGATATGCTAAATTATTAGCGTGAGGGCAATATATTCATTCGCGCTAATAATCAACTTGAAGTTGCACCAGACATTTTTTCCACAGACCTATTGTGGTACCCATCAAACGTTTTTAACCATCCTAGTGCGTCTAGGGAAAATAAAAAAAACACGTTTCAATGTCCACATAACGTAAGTGTATTAAAGTAAAAAAAACGTTAACTTTTAACAATAATATTATATCAATGATGTATCATAATTACATCATATTTTAGTGAGAAGTATGAAGATGTTTGTTTTTAAGTATAAATTCAAAGTTTGCCAGAAAAAATGTTGATCTTATTCTCAGATTTTAAAAGCACGAGTGTTAAAACGAGTGTTGTTTTTTAGTTATATACATCATTCCTTTTCGTGGAAGTTCTGCGAGTACTTTCTTATCTATAAGATCGAAGCCTGGAGCCTTTTTTCCGTCCATGCTATTGATGTGCCTAGCTATCTCTTAGATTGCAGCTCTCAGAGGCAAGTCTAGTTGAAAGTCTCGTTTCAAGATACTTGTCTATTTCTTCATTTGTAGATGTATCACCCTCGTTATATCTCTTATTTGTAGATGTATCACCCTCGTTACCCTCGTTATCGTCTCTTATGAATACCGTGGCTAGGTGATTCGCGAAGAGTTCTGCTTTCTCCAATTTTGAGCTAGCCCAATTGTTACCTTCTTTACGGAGGGGCGGTTTTGTGGCTGGTTGAAGCTTTTGCAGGCACGCCACAATGAGTAATCAGTGGCTTTAGTGGCAGTAAGTGACTCCAGGTAAGTTTCCAATGTTGCATTTTGTGTTTCCTTCAAGGTATCCGTCAATTCTCTTATGGCTTTATTAAGGGCTCTTTTAGCATCTGGATGCCGACTGTTGTGCTAAACCCTTCTCAGTCTCCTTTTGTTCAGTATTTGCTGCCTAATATTCCATGATACCATATTTTGTCTTGGCGACTTATTGATGGGTTCTGATGTGCATTGCCAGCATACCGATTGCATTGTCAGAATGAGTTCTTGGGTTGCAAAGTCTATATCACTTGCCGACTTCAGAGGATTTCGGAAATTCAGTGTCTTATCCACTATATCACGAACTGAATCCCAGTCTGTGTGTTTGTTATAGCGTCTCGGTCTGTTTTCCTTGTTAAAAATTGTGGTGCTGACTCTCAGCATAACTGGAATATGGTTAGTAGAACTGTCAAGGCATGATTCTATGAACATAAAGAGTCTAGACAGTCAGTAATTAAGAAGTCTAGGACATCAGGTAATCGATTGGGATCAGTTGGTCAATGTGTTGGCTCTGGTGTAGCAATAGTGATAAGACAATTCATATCTACACTTTTCTCGAGTTTTCTTGAGCCTCTAGTTGTGTTTATTCTACTACCCCAATGAACGTGCTTCGCGTTCCAGTCACCTCCAGCAATAAATCGGTCTCCTAAGGTGTTTAGGTACGCTGTGAACTGGTCAGCCGTTATTCTGTATTTTGGGGGGCAACAGATAGAGGAAATATTGAAACCCCCATTTTTGTCTTCTATAGCAATAGTAGTAGCTTGTATGTGCGCTCTCCTAAACTGTGGGAGCTCATAATGCTTGATTGAGGATTTTATGATGATCGCTGTTCCTGCATGGGATGGTTTGTATTCCATCGGGATGGTTTGTATTATAGATATTATAATTTCTTATTCTCAGATCACTCCTTGAAGTGAAGCGTGTTTCTGAAACTAATAATACATCTAACTGGTGTAGCTGTAGTAGGATTTCGACTTTGCTTTTGTTGGGGGATAAGCCACATATGTTCCAAGTTGCTATTTTGATTGTACTTATTTTGATAGTTTGTTTAGCATTGTTGTAATGAGATTCAATAGAGTGCTCATTTGTTGTAAGATCATTTCTAACTTTTCTGATTGCTTTATAAAGGTTTCTTCAATAGTTTTCATTGTTGTTGAGTGTGGATCTCTGTTCAGGTTGGTATCTTTAGCATTATGCCTTACGACTTCAGCGTAGGTCATCTTATCTGCTCTCATAGACTTTCTGTCCTCAAGCTGTACTAGTTGTGGTGAGTCTTCTCTGTCAGTTCTCCTTTGTTATCCTGAATTGTTCTCCTACTCCCTGTGAGTGACGGTTGTCTTGGGATATTTGATTGATTATTTATTTTTCTGGATAGTATTTCCTGATATACTTCACATCCTTTATAATTAGCTGAGTAGGGCCCATGGCATAACGTACAGAGAGCAGGTGTTTTTCTGTTTTTTTGGACATTCTGATGTTTTATGTGAATTTGCATACTTTACACAGCGGTATGGCCTTATACAGTAGTTTTTGGAGTGGCAATACTGCTGGCATCTTTGGCATTGTACCACAGATTTTTTCTTCTTGGGATCTTCAATAGTAACTATTTGATGGTGTATGCATTTAATATCCTTGGCTAATTTGTTATTAGGCCCAGACTTGAGGTTTATGAAGAATTTTGACGTAGGTTTTTTTTCTGGACCATACTTAGAATTGACGATTTTGCCAATTACTCTGTTTCCGGTGTTTTCAAAAGCTTCTTTTATAGCATTAATTGGTGTAGAGTGGTGAAGGTTTTTGATGACAAGTCGGAAAGGTCTTTCACTTTTGGTGTTGAAAGTGTGACCTATAAGATTATGTTCTCGTACCACTGAGATGAGTTTTTTGTATATTTCAACATCTGAGCAATTGATTCTTAGCTGGTTTCTATTAATAATCTTATAGGTGAACTGTGTTCTCTCAGCAGATGTTTCTAGAAGGGCTGTCAATTTGTTAACATCCTCTAGTCCAAATAGGATTATTGGTGGTGGTTTGCTAAGCTTGTTTTTTCTGCTGCTCTTGCTCTTCGTTAGTTAGGTCTATTTGTAGTCCACTAAATCCGTTAGTCGTTTCTGTCTTGTCCGGAGAAGATGTGGGTGACAGTTTCCTTTTTTTATTCCTCTCAGTATTTAAGACGTGTCTGAGATTTGGTATTCTTCGCCAAGTGCGGTCCCAGCATTGTTTTCGTTTTCTATTTCTAGAGGATTTTTATCGATCTCTTGTATGATGCTATCCATGTTGTTTTCTCTCAGGTTTCCCATAGACGAGCTCCTCTGTCTCGTGTTGAACAAACTAGGATGGAAAGCTTGTTGCACAAATTTTTTCTTCTCTTCTTTCTTCTTCTTTCTGCTTCTTCTTTCTTCTTCATGCAGCCACTAAATGACAAGGATCTCGTTCTAGTTTCAAAAAGTCCTTTGTGTAAGAGTTGTTGGGTATGAGTTTTTTGGGTTTTGTTTTCGGTCATCTGGTTGTTATGCCCTCGAGTATGGACGATAGGATGGTCGCTCACTAGGGTAACGCCTTTCCTGTGAGAAGGCTATATACAATGGTGTTCGTCAAGTTCGCCAAGGTTGGCGCTAGAGACTGAAACTCTCAGCCATGCATCCTCTTGTCGCGGTCTACAC
The DNA here is from genome assembly GCA_039881145.1 of Druceiella hillmani. NCBI lineage: Eukaryota > Metazoa > Arthropoda > Insecta > Lepidoptera > Hepialidae > Druceiella > Druceiella hillmani. Next base: position 12,107,515 of record JAYKKI010000006.1, on the reverse strand, counting down.
CGTAGGATTGGGGTGAATTTTTATTGAGGCTTTCTACCTCGCAGCACTGTCCCCGACTCTATGAATTGAAATCATAGAGCAGCGGGTTGGGAAGATTATTTCCTATCTTCATAATTCTGATCAAAGTCGGGTTAATTAACCGCTGCCTAAGGCTCGGCGTTGACCTTTTACAGCAGGTTGGGTCTTGACTCATACAACCCTCCTCCTTTTTCATACGGGTTTGGGACCGTCAACGGCGGAGTTAAACCGGCAACGGCCTTGTTACTAAGAATACAGTAAGTCTAAATACAGAAGTCCTAGAATGAATTAGTTTTACATTAAAGTCTTCATGGTACAAAGTCAGTATCAAAGTTTCCGTAATCTACCAGGCACAATTAGTACTTCAACAATTATCCGTGTAGTAATAATAATGATTACTTACCTGTACATAATTTAAAATTATATAAAAGTATTTATCTTTCAGTCTTGTGGGGTATAATTGATGAATATCATCTCAAGGAATGGAATTTTTTTCTTGTAGGGAGCTCTTCCCCGGCAGTGTTCGAATGTCTTCATTTGTGAACGATATTTCCATAAGAAATATATTTCAGAGTCCTTAAATTAGTCATTCTAACATCACCCGTTTTTTTGCCGGTCCTGATATACTTGTAAAAATCAATATTTTTTTCAATATCTTTAAAGAAGTGATGATACTGATCTTCGATTTCATAAGGATTTTTCTTGCATGCCACCATGGGCATAGTTCATAGTTATGCATAGTTCGCTGGATCATTTATTGTTTTGTGTCCCATCGCTCTTTCTATAATCGAGTGCATACTGTCGCACTTCATTTGCGTGTGTTCTTTTTAAAGATGTTTTTGATCAACATTTATTTAACTTTGCATACTGAAGTTGAGCAAGGCATCGGACAATACAACATATGTGTTTTGTTATGTGCAAATATCACTTTACACAATCATATCTTCGTCAGGCCCTGCTGGGTGTTGATTAAAGGACTTCCCCAGAGCAGTCACAAAATTCATTACTTGTAAGTTTTCCTTCATACTTATTCCAGATGTAACAATATTTTTCGTGTCTTTTGTGGTTGTATAAGGTAAAATTATATACTATAAGTTTTGTTTTATTGTAAAGGGCGGATACGGTTAACCGTAAGCTCAAAAGCACTGACTGAAAATCCATAGCACATTTTCGTGCTTCCTCTTTCATGTACCGATGCATCTTGTAGTCAGATTCTGTAATATTTCCAGTTTTAAACGACTCACAGATATCGCACAAATACTTTTTTTGGTCAAAATAGTGACAAATTAAGCTCTTCAAATACGTTACAAAAACTTGCAATGCTTAAAGGTTCAGCTTTTTTCGTGGATAGAAGTCGTCCTTATATACCTTATAAAGATGTGATTTTGATGTAATTGTTTATGGGGTTGATACTAATATGATTCCTTGGTATATTCTTAGATCGCCTATTATCATACATTTTTGAAGACCCATTCACCAATACACGAACTGCGTAGGAACATTCTGTTGCATACCCGATATACAATGGCGGGTCTAGCAAAATTTTTAGGTGGTGCGAAATCTTACGGCGGCGCCTACCACCCGACGAAAAAAAAATACAAAATTAGAACAGTTGCGAAGTCCTATACAAAACATAATATTAATCTGTAACTCATTCGAGTCCGTACATTGAATATTACACATACCGAACCCATAACTTCTAGGATAAAATGTCATTCGTCTGAGTAGATCCTGATATGGGTATTATATATTTTTTAGTATCTCAAATAGACTATGCCTGTGACTGTGGTGTAAAAAAAATATTTACTGGCTGATAAAAGAAAAATTTGCTTGATAAGTTTGATTTAATTGTGGCGAAGAGAGTTCAAAGACGTAAGGAAAGATCGAATTCGAATTTTAAAGTGAAAACAAACGAGAATTTAATAGAGAAAATACTAAAGGACCGCTTTCCTTGCTTTCAAACTTGCATATTTTTTTATTAATGCGGAATAATCTGATAATCTTTCTTGACACATGGTCGAGTGTAAGTTTGTTTTAATAATTGTTAATTTGTTGAAACGTCGTTCTCCTGTTGTGACATTTACAGGTAAGCGTTGTCCATACATTCGGGAATATATCCTACCAATTTTGTTTGATAAGCTGTTTTGTTTAATAAGCTGAAGAACTTTTAATGGCTCTGCTGATCCAAGATATTTTAATATTGGATTTAAGCTCAAAACATCTTCAACAAGTTCACAGCTTGACACATTACATTTTTCTTCTTCTTTCAAAGTGATTTGTAAATCTCCACATGATTTTTCCAATTCTGCCTTCTCGGGTATTATTTTGATGTTGTATAAAAATACCACGTGTCATTGAATTTGGATAGTTGTTTTAATCGAGTAATCAATGCATGCTCAATTGTATCTATCATAGGGTAAAAGACACTCATTTTAAACAATTCTTTAGGATCTGTTGGTGTTTTATCTGCAGCCTCATACTCAAAAATCTTCTTTCTTCGGGATCGGACTGGCTTGAAAACAGGTTCTATACCAGTCTGAGAAGCTATTTCTTTAACTGTTATTAGAATATACGAACAAGTCCGGTACTCTTTTACAAATTCCAAGCAGTTTTGCAACAACTGCAACGCGTCTGGTAAATCCATATTTTCATTCTACATAGCCTTACTTACAATGTTTACTTGAAACAGTATGTCATACCAAGCCACCATTGTAACTATGAACTCAAATTGTTCCATGTTCGTAATAAACGACAATGCCTCTGATGCTGCAACTGAGTCACTTGTTTATTTGTGAAGATTCAGAAGGGCGTCAAGAAATGAAGCGTAGTGATATCGAACGGCAGTAAGGCTAGAAACTCTACTCTCCTAGCGAGTTTCGCATACTTTTTTCATCGATTGGCCATCTATGTGCTTAGATATAATTTCCCATCGTTTTGATGATCCTGAGAACAGAACAAACAGCCGTTGGAGAAATCTAAATAGATAAACAGATTTAACGGATATTTTCGCAGCATTTGCTACCACCAAATTTAAGCTGTGACAGCCGCAAGGATTGAAAAACGTTCGAGGGTTTTCTTTTAGAATATTCGTTTGGAGACCTTTTTTTACTCCTATCATATTGGCGTCGTTATCATATCCGTGACCTCTACAATAGTTCATGTCCAAATGAAACTCTTGCCTAATTATATCAAGAAAGATACCAGTAGGTCCTGCTCTCGAGAAGTCATTTACCGGTTTGTAAGCAACGAAACACTCTCGCACTTTGACTTCATCTTCATTAGTATCAACAGAATATTAATGATATTTGTCCGACGTGGCTGATATCAGGTGTACAGTCAGTCCATTATGATAGAGAAGTACTTAGATGATTTCACCATAGCTAAAACGTTATTTTCACACATCCAAGTAAAGTGATTAATTCGTTTTGTATGCGTTTACCAAAATAGCGGACATGGGTCTTCTTATTAACAATACGGCGAACGTGCTCGATCATCACAGGGTCAAATTTTTCTAGCAATTGCATTAAATCCAGGATGATGCCATTATTAGGAGTAAATAAGCTTTCAGATCCAGAGCTTCCTCTAAACGAGAAATTATTGCGTGCTGAGAATAATACTATGGACATCATTCGGTTAGAATAGCGGTCCACCGTGATTTTTTGTCTTCAATTTGTTTTCGCAAATATTTTCTATGCCGCTGAAGTTTTTCAATCTAACTGACGCTTCTATTCAATTATTCATAACACACCGGTGAACTGATGATGTTTCGTGAGTTTTGAGACGCGTTGATAAATGCGTCCAGCAGTCAAATCCTTCTTTGCCTAAATTGCATTAGGGTCTTCTCTTAAATAAATTGCAGCTAAAACAGTATACTTTATCTGCAAACTTAGAGTAAGCGAGCCATTTTCTTTTGAAAGCTTCACCATTTGGCATTATTCTTTGAAAATGAGCCTTAGTAAAATTTCGTCCATCATATTTTCTTGGGTAATTTTCATTGCCCATTTCATTAGTGATAGTACTTGAATAATGATTTCATCTCTTGTTACAGAGTCATTGAGCGACGGCCATGCTGAAATGTTATCATAATTTGTATTATGAAAAGATGACTGTGATACACACATACGTACATTTGGCTCTTCTGTAATATTTAGAATTGTCGGTTCAAAGATGTTCCAGAAATTGCAAAAATTTCTTGGGTATGCTGCTCTCCATCTTCATGATCTTCACCTGAAGAACTTACGTTTAACATGTCTTCTTCATTTGTGTGTTGAACCATTTTTGATGATGATGATTTAGATGACTTTTAAAACTTTTAACAATTTTGCTAATGACAATGCAGCCTTTTCTGTCTTACTTCTGTTTATACATGTTTTTCTGTAAAAAAATTATTAAAATAATATTTCTCTAACTTTACGTGAAACGGTAATTTACGCACAATGAATTTAAATTATGATTCTCGTATTAATTAACGATATAATATCACTATGATATATTAAATAACATCAAATGCTACTGCAAAATTCCATTCAATTTCCAACTATTCTTGTAAAATAAGTACTTACTTTTAATTAATTAATCATTAGGGCCACTAAATTAAAAGCGCTATGATTTTAATTCACTCGGAATAAGTTCACAATTACAGTAAATTTGTGACTACTTGCGCCGATCGACGCGCGAACAATGACTCGACAATAAACAATAGGACAGCAGATGAACGAAACTTCAACTCGCTACCCCGCGAGGTTAGCGCCTCACATCGCCTTCACGTTCAGGAGATTTGCGCGGACGATCGATGTCTCGTATCGATCTCGGGTGTTTTCGGTGTTCCTCCATTATCGCGCCCGGTGCGGTCGCACCGCACTAGGGCCTCCACTGCCAATATCTTCTCCATTTGCTATGGAAGAGGTATAAGAAGAGGCTATTTTTCGTGTTGATGATGTCCCGCACATCTTTTTCTGTGCTTGCGTTTACAAATGGATGATATTTTTAATGGAAACTGTCTTTTCTTTCCAACTTACATTCCAAAACTTCTTGAACCATTCTCATCGCTCTTTCGGGATTTTGTCGCATTATGATTTGTATTATTACCTTTCAAGCTTAGTTTGTACCTGTCCTTTCTTTCACTCTTAGGTTCAATAAACTCCATCTATTATCTATTTTTTTATTTCCTAAATATGTTTTTTTCTTTTTCCATATGTCCTTTGTTTTTATTATAATACTAATCCTCTGGGCGACTTTTTTTGTCTTTTCTTTGACGGTGTCATAGTATCTTGTTCAGTTGTAGCATTCTGGCAACTTGTTAAACTGACAGGTGACGAAATATTTAACTGTATATATAATATAATATTTATTTATTAACGCATTAAATATACATTTACATACCTTATTTTTTCAAACACATCTTCTCCCATGGCGCTAGTACATACCAAGCTTAGAAAATGGCGGCCCGGAGATAGGTATTTTTATAATTCACTCATAGTAAATTAAATATGATTTTGCGGGAGCTAAGACAAACGACAATTCTGCACTAGATGTCATTAAAATTCTAATTTTGTAATTTTTTGCAGTTACGCATTCTGATAATTAGACCGATGATATAAGTTTCTAAAAGTGGCAATGAAAATTAACCCAATAACAACAACCGTGCATAAAATTTTACCGTGCGGTGCAGAGATTATTTTAAAATCCATATTGCCCATTAGGTAACTCTCTGAGGAGGTTGCAGATTATAAGTTCTTTCGTACATATCGATTGGGATTTTATAGGAAATTTCCATGAGAGGCGTAAACATTATAAATAGATTACTGTTCATCTCTGACCCTTTATTGTCAAAAATAGAAATCGACAATCGACAATGCCAAGAAAAAAATATCGAAATTCTTTTCCAAATATGGAGTAACTCATCCAAATCTGGAGTAACTTTATCACATTGATTTGGCCATAAACATGAACAATCTTACGAGAACGATGGAAGATCTAGCGATTAATCTGTTTAAATTTCTGTCTTGTTAAAATTTAGTTTAAATGAATTTTACATCTTGTGTTGAGTGTTGAGTTTTATTTAAAGTTGAAGCTGCAAACATCTTGACTTAGGATTTTATCCACAAGAAATTAAACAAAAAATAATTTTTGCCAAACTTTAGTGTCGGATAACCGTCTGTGAGCCGTCGTATTAAATAATAATTAGCTTTTGTTTCGACAAGGAATATTGCTCTAAATAAACAATTACAAACGACACAAAAGTACTTACAGTCAGCCTGCTACCGCTACTATGAACCAGCAACAGATATAATGGCGTAATATTAAATCAAAGAGTAAAATCATGGCAGGTCAATTTAGTTTTAAAGCATGAAGCGCGTGCTGTAAAATATGGGCACACTTTTACCGTATTTATATACATGTAAATAAAATGAAATGTCCCAAAGCCGCCTTCTTGTTTTATTTTTCATAATAACGTGTTCTTGATAAGTATACTCATCTTATATTATACGAGTACATACCTTTTTTCAGTATTTATAACCCCAAGTTTTTATCGTTAAACGTTTTGCGTATATCTAGATACAGCAGGTGAATTTGTATCAATGCAGTATTGTTTTATATTTTAAACACAATGGAAACGGAAAGAAAAGCCGACTCTGAGTTAGTTTCCTAAATTCCTTACGCGTGTAATGTGACGGAATTTTAGGGATACTTGTCAAGAAATTAGACAAATTTATTAATTGTATAGAAACACACTCGCGGTCAGGGTGGTAGATGATAATTGGCGACTAATTTTAAAAGTAATCTATCTATTCAATCCATACTATTAGGTTTCTCTGTTTGTTTCTTTGTTCGAGAATAACGCAAAAACTACTGGATCGATTTTGATGAAATTTTTATTTTAAAAACTTATGGTTAGCCTTAAGATCTGGTATATTTTATTTCGCTACGATAAAGAGAGCCGGAGATGCGGATAAAGTCTCAGGCAAAAGATAGTTATAAATAAAAGAAAGAAATTTGAAGTCTTTTTTTATTATGTATATACTTAACCTAATAAACAGGAATGTTAACTAAAGTTCTATTAATGTGAAAAATGACATTTTTGGTTTGAACTACCTGCTTGAAGTCTGGATTTAAGTTGGTACAAGTTATTGCCATTTAGTCCTGGAGATGGTCATCGGTAAGTCGAGATCGAAAGTTCATGTTGGAAAACGCTGCTTCATAGATATATGTTAAGTCAAACATTGTACAAAGTTTCAGGGTTAAATTTCTGAATTTTGGGTATTTATTATGACAGACATATTATTAGAAATTCTTGACAAGGAACTTCTATATGTTTAGTTTTTGAAACAGAAATCTTGGAATCATTTCCATATGTAAAGCGGCTTTATTATTCCCAAAAATGTTTGGGGCTTCATTGCTCCGTTCATAATCAGGCTGCAGGTTACTGAGAATTTCCACAACATTCTCAATTTTTTTAAAGTCTGTAAATCTGTTTTTGAATTTCGATTTAAGATCATTTATAAAAGTCATGTACTGGATGATGTCAATGTCACTGCTTACCTTTTCCAAATTAGGAATGCCACTGCTAGCATTTTTTAAATTAGGGTTATTCAAGAGGTCAAATTTTTGTGAAATGCTTCTCACATCTAATAGGATTTTCCAAACGAGCTTTCCTTTCTCTTGAAGCTTAAGGTTCACATCATTAATATGTTCAAAAATATCCGACAAGAAAGCGATGGTAGTCACATTTTCTTTTCGCCGAGAAATCTCAAATAGGCGTTTGCCAAAGCCTGATCGCTATTAGAAAGGGATGTCTTAAAATCTTGTAAAATTCAAAAGAATCTTTGTAAAATGCAACCTTTGCCAGATTACACCAGCTCACATTGTTGTGCAGCAGTAAATCGTCATATTGCGAATAGCTTCATCAAGAAATTATTTCAATTGACGATGTTTCAGTTATGATTTGGCACGTAGAAAATTTACTATTTTGATCACTTCTCGTGTAGTACTTTTGATATTGGGATTAAGTTTACAGCAAAGCATAGTATGATGCAGTGATAGGAAATAAAAGTTTCATACATTTTGAATTAGTTCTCAAGCACAGAATTTTAGTCCTTTAATTTTCCTTCCTACTAATTTTTTTCCATTTATTTATTTCCTTAAATTTTGTTTAACAACGGTGGTTTTTTTTGTATTATCTGATGTTGTTTATATTGATATTTGTTTAGAATACGGCGATCGTTCTTTATATTTAGCATTAATATCAGTATTCTACACCATTTGTGTTGCTATTTGAGAAGAATTAGAAATTTCTCTCAGTATTGCTTTTTTTCAGAAGTGTTGTTGCGTTTGGAATCCTAGTTCTTTTTCTCCATAGTTTTTTTGTTTATTTAAGAAGTTAAGCATGATGCGTAGCGTTTGCCTAATTTTGAGAATATAATTTAGTAAATAAATAATTTTCACTTTGTTGGTTGTTGCATTTTGCATTAAAAATTAAATAATATAGTAGAAAAAGGTAGTATGATGATTGAAGCACGGTTTTTATACACTATACCAAGTAATAATAAGGATCGTATGGAAGGAACCGATACTACAGTATGCCTGACCTGATGTCAATATTTTAACACAGATATTTGACTATTGATTTCTTTCGTGCAATGTCATACATTTTTATGGGAAGCGAAACTACTATCACGCCGATTAGAAATAAGGGTTGTCAAAAATATTCGAGCATGAAATCTTCCAGAAAATTTTGATTAAAAAATTAAAAAAAAGTAATTCAGAACAATTTCAATTATGAATATTTTTTCTGCTGTACTCGTGCCTTGTGGAAGTGCCGAGAGATATTTTCCTATTGTTAATTTTAGCGTTTCCCGATCCGAGATTATTGCCGAGTTTATGAGGCTTTTCCGTCAGCAAATGCTAAATGATAATCGAAGAATATTTAATTATAGACTTTCTTGGGGACGCAAAATAGTATAATATACTGTTGGCCAACTTGATACACCTACACAATGTTCTGCTAATGCCAAATTGGGAAAAGCTGCTTGAATTTTAGGTAAAATTGTGTTAAGAATATAGGGATATAACAAAATGTACTAGCCATATTCAAGATATGTATAAGTAACTACATATACTAAATGCCAGAATTGTAGAAACCTTTACAAATTTTTTTTCCACGTTTGGTGGTTCCGATCAATACTTTTTTTCATGTAATAATGTCAAATTATTTTTCATCGGAAAGATTATTGCAATATAATTAAGTTAGTTCAATTTTTTGTAACGCTGTATTGTCACACAATTTCCCAGGAAAAAATAGCAAAAAGTAATCGAGGCGCCAGTTTTAAAATCCGAATTTCTTTTTTCTAAAGATTCAATATAACCTTATATGCACAACTTTCCATCCAGTCCGAGATAACAACACGTTTGTTTTTGGAGTCGATATACTTAAAATTATATCTGAGAGAAAAGATAAATGAATCAGCAATGCGATGCAATGAAGTTTGTTAAATTTTCTATAACGCCATGTCACCTAATATCGATTCCTTATTGATATGCAATTTTCCACGAAAAAATAATGAAAAGTAATCGACGCGTCAGTTTTCATATCTGACATTCTTTTTTTAAAGATACAGTAAAACCTTATATGTACCACTTTCTATCCGGCCTCTGATGAATTGATGACGTTCAAGTAGGGTTCAAATAAATTTGGAACGTCTATCCAATAAAGGCGTTGCAGCACGAGAGTATTTCTGTAATTATTTTACTACAGTAAATGAATCTACTTTGCGTGAATGATTCAATGATTATCGATAATACCCACTATTTTCAAAAATATTTTTCATTATCATGACTGTTCAGAATTATATAATCCTAAATATGATTAATTATATGCTAATACGACGTTCATGCTTTGGCTAAATACGTTTTAATTTTCATACAATTTAATTAGTTGCAAAAAGCTGTGGTTATAAATTTCGATATCCGCCACACTCCCGTATGCTTCTTGCGCACTGTGTCGCTGTTATAAGTTTGGATGCTCTGCTCTTTCTTCTGTTCAGGTGTCGCCCGGTTTTGTATGTATGAGCGATTGACGTTTTTATTATATTTAACGATTTACCCGGCTTTTCCATGGCTTTTTATCATTGACTTCGCCTTTTCCTTGGGTACTGTCATCTGTTCATAGTATTGACTACGGCTTTTCCTTAGACACTGTTATGTGTTTTTATCATTGATTCTGGCTTTTCAAGTGGTATAATATATCATATTACTATTCAGTGTGGGGCAAGTTCCAATTTACTTATGCCCATTCTCCTTCTTCCATTTTTCTTTACTTATGCCCATTCTTTTTTCAATTTTTAGCCGAACTATTTCGGTTGTAAGTTTGGTACTGTGGTTTTCATGACGGTAATCAAATTAACACGAATGATATTCAATTTATTTAATGAATCGTAAATTACATCGATTTTTATTTTTGTTTCGCTCACAACATGTGCTCACATTGGTTCGAATTCAAATTCGAAATCCTATTTCACTTACATAGGGGATTTTGTAAAATTTAGAATGGGTTTTTTATTTGGAAATGATCCCAAATGATGTTTAAAAAAATCTAATTAAAAACGGCCCGAATACAATAATTACACCTGCATCTTTGCTGTGCGGCCTTCCGAAACATGCACTGTTTACGTTCGACGCGTGGCATCATACTTTAAGGTCCCCATTCACAGGTACTTCAATTGCCCGTGGTCCACGTCGGTGGACGATGTCCAAATACACACCACACTCACAGGCACTGCTCGGCGCGATGCCACTCCGTATTTTTGGCAGTTTAAGTAGACACAAGTATTTTGTAAATCAACGGTATAAAGAGTGAAGAGGAATTTTTGATAATATCAGCCGCTGCTTGTATTACAATTAAGAACAAAAAACCAAAGCGTAAATGGAAAAAAGATTGGCTCTTACAGCGTTAGAAATACGCGCATGTAAATTTAATATTCGAACTGTCTTTAGAGCCAAGTGATTGGAGAAGTTATCTACGAATGGATGAACTTACTTCAAGCTTTTTCAATCGGTAATGCCATTGATAAAGAAACAAGACACGAACATGAGACAATTAGTACATCCTCATGAGAGATTGACAGCGGCACTTCATTACTTAGCATTTGGAATGAGTTACGACAAATTAAAATTTCCAACAGTAATATCAGCACAACGTTTGGGCGTTATTATCCCAAACATGCATAGCTATAATGACTGTTTAACAGGAAAATATAAAGGTAAGGATGAAAGTTACATGGCGGTATTTTTTCTTTCAAATTTTATATTTATGCGTACATAAAATATTTATTTATAATATTATCATTATTATTGAATATATTTGGCGTTAATTTTGTAGAAATTCATTATTCACACTTAAATGAAACTACGTGATGTAGTATTATTTCTACTTTTTAAAATTTCTTTACCACGACCTAGGTTTCGTTGTATTACAACATCTTCAGGTGGGATATTAGCAAAGATCAATCGTTAAGTGTGAATTATCATTATTACTTGAATAGTTGTCCAATATAGATTATGACTGAGAGTTAATATTATTACAATGCAAACATATATTAACAATGCATGATGAATAATTTAGTTGGTTCATTGCAGCCTGGAAAAGTGCATCATTGCTTATTTTTTACAGTTTTTTTTCATATTTTCGAGAAAAACACGTACTGCTGCCACATATTGACCGAAGGCATCGGAGGAATCTTGTTTTTCTTTTTGTTGTTTTGTCATATTTGGTATCTAGTCTCGCTTTTTGTTAAGAACGAAACCTACTCTTGCCTTTGTTCTTTTAAATGACATTTCTTTAGTGCTGAAAGAACGTTTGGATCAAGTACTTGCTTAGACTGAGGTGACAGAAATATTCATTGGAAATCTGTAATTAAATAATGTTGTTATTAATGATGCCACAAAATTTACAAGATTGGAAAAGAGTAGCAAATGACTTTGAAGATATATGGCAATTTCCTAACTGCTTATGAGTAATTGACAGCAAACACATACACATTGTTCCTCCTTCTGGAATTGGATCCTACTTTGGGAATTACAAAAAGTTTCACGGTATTGTATTAATGGCGTGTGCTAATGCCAATTATGAATTTATTTGGTGGGAAGTTAGAACCAACGGCAGAATATCTGATGTAGATCAATAAAAAGTATACAGATCTATGACAAACTGCGCTAACGATTAAACGTACCACAAAAGCAGAAATGTAAAAATAGTGAGCCAAAAACTAACTCATAATATTTTAATATTAATACTATTTTATTAATTTGAAATGTGGAACATCCTCAATTGTGACGTTGTGGCACAAACCTAAAATAATAATGTAGATATGATACAGTGACCAGTAAATAAAAACAAGAAATAATCAAGTCAAAGATTTATTTTAAGCCAAATTGAACGAATTGGCATTTGCTGAATAAAAAAGCACAAAATTAATAAAAAGAAACATATTAAACATTGCAGTTTTTTTCTACTAATTAAAAAATAACAAAGAAACTATAACCTTTCATACGAATCTAGTAGTCAGACTTCAGTGTTTTTTTTGCTTTGTGATAAATAAAAAAAGTATTTACTTGAAAAAAATATGCATCTACATGACTCGAAACTTACACGTGTATAGACTAAATAATGACGATTAATCTGATTAAAAGAACTTCTGAAATCACAAAAAGATAATCATTACTTTTACTTATTCTAATTTGTACTACTTTTAAAATAGTTAACAAACATCTCAATCAAAATAGTAAGAAATTAACATAATTATATTTTAAAATTTTGAAAGACAATAACGAAAAGATAAATCGTGTTAAAAATTCTACAAAATTAGATGAGATCTTTAAAAAACTTTTCATGTTATTTTGGTACAATATTTATTTCAAGTAATTGCAGAAGATCACACTTTTTACGTTCTGTAATTGGAATCTTTAAAACATATGTAGGTTTTAAAGTAATTTCGCTAGTACTTGCCCTGCCTTGACTATGACGTAATTTTTTTCTGGTAGGTTCTATAACGGCTTTGGTTTCATCCCAGTTTTCTGTCTTATACGTTCTGCGGTTTTGATAATTGGAACAATTTTTTGTGAACTTAATACTTTTAATTTCAGTAACTTTAAGTACGTGACATTTTTCGTCATGTTAAACTTTACATTTTCTGCCAGAGACTTTAGGTCTAAGAAATCGTCTAGTTCATTTCTGTTACTACAAACGGCTTTCCAGTCTTCTTTGCTTCTCTTATTACAGAAATGTATTGTTTCGGAATGTATATAGGCCAAGATGTTTCAGCTCTAGTAATGGCTTTTTCAATGACTGAATGGGCTGCGTCGCTTTCATGAGTGTGACCACGAATTAAGAAGTTATGTTATATTTAGTTGATGTTCAATGTAGTAACTGCATAATGATAAATTGCAAACACGAATCTAGTTTTCTGCTGGCCATGGCAGTTGTCTGAGGAGAAGGTTACATCACAACCTCGATTTTAATAGCAATCTTTTTCAAGTATGCATACACACACGATCCTATTTCAATGGTTCCTCTATTGCCCAAGTCTTTGTGCTTTCAGGTTATTGATATTCTTCCGTATCTCTTTTTTTTGCAATCTTACTTAAACTTTTTTCTTCTTGGTGAAGCTTGTAACTAGTCTGTAAATTTACTTTTTCTTCTGCCCGCGCATTTTCGTATGCTACACATTCATCGTAAAGATCTTTTTTTGGTTTGAAAAAGCCGATATTGAAATTCTAGTTAAATATACGAGCGTAAGCATCATAATTCACATTTAGTTTATTGTTGTCTTTTTGAACTTCTGTATAGTTCCTGTGCAATTCTGCGATAGATAAACCACCATTGAAATATTGCCTACTTGTGTTAGCCCTTAGATAATGCCTTTCTATTTTTGGGATTGATTCTACATGATCTTTTATGGCTTGTACAACTTCACTGTTTAATTTACACTATTTAGCGTGTTTCCCCCGTTGATCTTGTGGAATTTTTTTTATGTATTCTGCTTAGCACAGCAATCTGTTTTTCACATTTAGCTGTTATTATTGGTGACTACAGTCTGCGTATGTAATTTAGCTGTGAGGAGAATCCATCGATCTCTCTCACTTTGGGTTTAGAAATCTGCTATGAAGGGTTGGAATACTGTTCCTTCTTAGTCGTGAGTGTTTAATACTGCCATCTCCTGATAATTTAGTGGCCAGCATATTCACATGTTCAGATAGCTTGATCTGGTATTTAAGACTTCTGGTGGCTATTTCCTGTTTCACAGTTGTTAGGTTCAAATCTCGGAGTATGTATTTGTTACTTATACAGTTTGTGATTTGGAACCTATATCTCATTGTCTTGGTTTGAAATATTTCCAAGATCTCGATATTACTGTTAGATGCTGTACCCCACAGCTCGATCCCGTATGTCCACACTAGCTTTAATATTGTTTTGTAGACAGCCATTTTGCTTTCATTAGATAGTTGTGATTTTTTCCCGATGAGCCAGGACAAGCTTCGCAATTTTGCATCTAATTGTTTACGTTTATTCCAGATGTGTTTTTGCCACGTCAATCGTCTATCCAAGTGCATGCCGAGGTATTTAGCAGTATCTGAGTGCGGTATCTGTTGCCCGTTTAAAGTAATTGCTGGGCAATCTCCTTTTCTGAGACTGAATGTTACGTGAACGGATTTACTGTTATTCGCTTTTATTTTCCATTCTGCAAGCCACGCTTCAACTTCAGTAAGATGTTTTTGAAGAAATATAGACGCGGTTATTGCTTCAGAATGTACGGACAGTATAGCAGTATCATCTGCATAGGTGGCCATTGTGTCAACATTTTTAGGAATATCCGCAGTCTAGATCAGATACAATACCGGCCCGAGGATACTGCCCTGAGGGACACCCGAGTGGATTTCGTAGAGTTCTGACGTTTCAGTGTTGACTTTTACTTCAAAGCATCTTTTATCTAAGTACCTTTTTAGAAGTAGATAAAATGAGTACGGTAGATGCTTCTTTATTTTGTATAAGAGGCCCATGTGCCAGACTTTATCGAAGGCTTGACTTATATCAAGAAAAACAGCGGAGCAGTAGTCTTTGTTCTCTAAGGCTTCGTTAATTGTGTTTGTTAATCTGTGAACTTGTTCGATTGTGCCATGTTTTTGTCTGAAGCCAAATTGATGGTCGGGAATTATTTCATTCAGTTTGGGTTGCAATCGACTCAGGATTATTTGTTCGAAAAGTTTGCCGACCAGAGGGAGTAAGCTGATTGGCCTGTATGATACAACTTCAGCTGCTTCTTTACCAGGTTTCAAGATCATTACGACCTGGGCAAGCTTCCATTGGCAGGGGAAATGACAGAGTCTTAGACTTGCGTTGAATAGTACTACCAGGTACATTTTTTGGTAGGTTAGTTAAGAGAGTATCTATTTGGTCATAACCGGGAGCTTTTCTGACCGGGAGAGATTTAATTTGTCTATTAACTTCTCTGGGGCTCACTGGTTTTAATGGAAGACATAATTGACCTGGAGAGTTTAAGAAGTCTGTTATTTCTTTGTCTTTTTCCAGGTCGCTGCTCGGTAAAGGCGTAAAGACGTCTTTGAGGTGTTCCGCAAAAGTTGTTGCCTCCTCGTGGTCCGATCTGGCTCAACAGTTATCTCCTCTTATAGGTGGCATGTGTTCTTTCGGTCGCTTAAGATTCTTAGTAGCACGCCAAAGCGAGTAATTACTATCCTGGTAAGGCGTGAGGTGGGCTAAATAATTTTGAAAGTTTAAGTTTTCATGCTCATTAATCATTTTCTTGAGTACCTCAGTCGCTTTGTTCAGGATTGTTTTATCTGAGGGATACCTAGATCTATGCCATTCTTTCCTTAATCTACGTCTTTCCAATACTTTCTTCATTATGTTCTTAGGATAGTCTTTGTTTGTCATTTTATTTATTTTCCTTGTGGAGGTTGATTCTTTGGCTGCTAGGTGGATTATGGAGTTGAATTTTTCTATACTTTTTTCTATGTCTTCTTCTGTTTTTAATTTGACATTGAGGTCAATGTTGGAGGAAACAATTTCTTTGAATGTGTCCCAATTTGTTTTTTTATTGTAAATTCCGGTAGGTGTTTTCGAGTAAATAGCTACTTTGCTCAAAGTAAGGATGACTGGAGAGTGATCTGACGATAGATCGTCGCACTTCTCAACATTTGTATAATTTCGACCGATGTTTTTTGTAATATAAAAATCTAGTAAATCAGGTGTTTTATGGAAATCCGTAGGCCAATAGGTTGGCTCTCCATGCGAAATACATTCTAAATTAAGATCTCTTGTAGCTTTATAGAGTTGTCTACCCTTTGGATTGATCAATCTTGAGCCCTAGAACGTATGCTTGGAGTTCCAATCCCCTCCACAGATAAATGTTGGACCAAGCTCTTCGAAGAATTGCTTAAATTCATCAGCAGTAATTGAGTGTCTTGGTGGACAGTACACAGCGGCTAAGGTTGTGTCCGCGTTTTTAAGGGTGACTTTTATTATGCTTGCTTGTATCTTATCGGTTTTGTAAGGGTTAAGAGTATAATGTTTAATGTTGTTCTTTAGTATAACTGCAGTGCCACCGTGAGATCTGCCAGAAGGGTGATCGGTCCTATAGATCGTATAGTATTTCATTTTCACGTGGGAACGCTAGGTTAGTCTTGTTTCGGATATCAAGGCCACATCTATATTCTCCGATATCATAAATTGCTCAAGTTCCTGACGTTTTTCAGTAATTCCGTTGGCGTTCCAAGTGAGTATACGCATATTTAAGCCCTCTGTGTGGCCAGACCTGTGATTAGTTGAACGATCCAGTCCATCATGCTGTCCATCATGTTTTTCATGATTTCTTGAAATCTATTAAACATTACGTCCAATAAATTGCTGATTTGGCTGTTGTCTGTTGTTGTGTCAGGTGGAGTGTTACTTTACTACAGATTGGTTGTTTGCTCCATACGGTCTTTGAATTTAGTTTTTAGTGCATCTGAATAACTTCTCGAGTGCTGTATTTTGGTGTCATTTGTAATGGTTTGGGATGGTATTGGGACATCTTCTGAGGGTGTTAGTTTACCCTTGTCTGGTTTTGCTTTGATTTTGAAAATACGCTCTTTGTATTCTTTATATTCCTGACATCCTCTATAACTTGCCGGATGGTTACCTTGACAGTTTACACATAGGGCGTTTATCTCTGGAGGTTTAGTGCATGAAGTCGTCGGATGGTCGTTTCCACATTTCACACTGAAGGGGCGGAAACATTGATTTTTGGAGTGCCCAAATCTTTGGCACCGTTTGCATTGCAAAACTTCCTTTTTTTGTATGGTGCCTCAATTGTAACTTTAACTTGGCTGATATGTTTGATATTAAATACAGCTTTATTATTAGGTCTCTGTTCTAGGTCTATAAAATATAGAGGAAGTTTTTCTTTGGTTACCCGACGTTGACAACTTGTCTTACTTCGTGTCCTGTAGCTTCAAGTTCAGATTTGATCAGTGATAACTCTTCCGATGCATGCAAACCTCTAATTACTACTCGATAGGCTCTCTCACTCTTTAGTTTGTAAGTATAATGATTTACATTTTTTTCGATGAGAGTGTCTCTTATGATTTTATAAGTTTCGATGTCCTTAGGTATTAGCTTGACAATATGCCCTGATCTGAGGGTGGTCAATGTGTATTTCTCTGTGTCCATGACCTTGTTAATTGTGTCTCTTAAAGGTGAGATGTTTATTACACCTGTGACAAAAATAGGCTCCGGTTTAGGTACATATTCTTTGACCTGGTTTACAGTTTCGTGATCTTCGTTGCTGAGAATATCAAAGCTATTATGTACAGTTACCGAAAAGTTGGTACGCTTAGACGCTGGTTGTTTGTTTTCTATTTCAGCTGGGCTTTCTTTTCTTTTTCTTTTGCTTTTGACATGGTCCTGCTGCCAATTTTCCTGAGTTTGTTCTGCACTTTGTATTTCAGAAGGGTTTTTCAGACTAGCAACGGGATCCGGTTTACTGCTTTTAATATATTGCCATAGGGTCGGTTGGAGGACGATAGTGGAGTTTGAGCTGCCACTGAAGGACGATGATCTCTGCCTAGTTTCGCAAAGATCTTTGGATAAGACTTGTGTTAGGTTGGTTTTATGTTGCTTTATGTTTTGTTATTTATTTTCGGTTTTATTTAGACTCATATTGTTCCCACGAGTTTGGACGAATTTGTGGTCACTCACAGGGTGACGCCTTTCCTGTAAGAAGGCTATATACAAAGGTGTTTGCCAAGTTCACCAAGGTTGGCGCTAGAGACTGGGCGCCCTCCCAGCCATGCATCCTTTTGGCGGGTTTTCCACCGTAGGATTAGGGTGAATTTTTAATGAGGCTTTCTACCTCAAGACACGGGCGGTTAAGCTAGTGCCCCTGATTCCATAAACGAGTCGTGGGGATAATTTCCTATCGCCCACTGGAGGGATCATTCGGGTTTATTAACTGCCGTCCGAGGCTCGGCGTTGACCTTCTGCGGCTGGTGCGGTCAAGTTCTCAGCCAACCCTCCTCCTTTTTCATCCGGGCTTGGGACCGGCAATGGCGGATTTAATCTTGTGGAATAACGCCATTATTAAGTTGCTTGCCAGCACTAACAGCCTTATAGTTCTCTGAGATATACCTAAAGTTTTTCTCAGGAATTATTTGCAAACCCGAAATTCTTGGCTTCCATTGAGTAAAAAGATGCATTATTTTCTTGTCTCGGGTTGCGTCTGGTACTGTTTATCTTTAGAAGACGGCTTGCAACTTCAGGTGGTCTGAAACAGGCACTCAAAAAGTCTCGCTGTTTTTCTACGCTTCCTAATTTCCAATAATAGGTAAATATGTCATTTATTTTTTCACTGGTAAACTTCAATGAACAAGACAGTCGACACTTATTCGTACAAGTATGGCCCATTTTTCTGGTTTCTACTATCTTCCCAGTTTTTATTGAGCAATGTTCTTCGCCAGAATTTTTTAACTTTTTCGCAATGTTCTTTTCCAGTTATTTGGATAGCGAGTTTGTTTTCTTCCTTTTTTACTGTAATTTTGATTCTGGGTTTACTCTTCATCGACAGCTTCATTATTAGAGCTACTATCATAAGACGAATTAGTGGAAGGTAAACTACTGGAAGATGAACTAGATGAGGGTTTAAACTCATCACCTGAATCAGTGCCCGAAAAGTCCCCAGTTTTTGGATTATTATCTAGGTCCTGCGGATAATTTACTGAATAGTCAACATCAACTAAAATCAACAGTATTGTTACGTAATAGAGACGGTATGATAGATGGTAATTCAGTACCATCTATAATATCTTGCTTCACACTTAATTCAGGAGGAGTTTTTAATGGTTCTTCGGGTTCAATACTGTTCCCTGATATTTTGGGACACGCCAAGAATATTAACTCTTTTCCTCGATTAAGCATTTTATTTGATTATCAGGTTGATTCCATAAAAAGTCTAAAACCAGAGAAAATTATGTTTTTAGTAAAATGTTATTTTAATAGTTTGATAAATCTTTAAACTAAAATTCATTACTTTTCCTTTTGGTTTATACGCCCAGCAACAGAGCTATGTTTTCTCACTGCGCGGGGAATATTATTTTAGAAGTCACAACAAGCCGAGCTAAATAAGGTACATTCAGTTGTAATACACTTATTTTAAGGTTTACTTTCATATAGCGACACAGGGTAATTAGGATTTCATTCTTTTTTGAGGACACAATGTAAAATATTTTTTATTTCATTAGACGTTTTAAGTAAATAGTATTTATTGGAATTCTATTAAGTCCAAATCTTATAAATTTGATTACAATATTTAAATGTAACATTATCTAGGAGAAATTATGAGAGATTTATCTTTATAATATGAGACTCGTACTCCGGGACAGCGATATTTTGTATGCTTTTCATACAAAATATTACTAAGAAAGAAACTGCGTTACTAAGAAAGATAAAATTGTTACCGCAAATTGCGAATAAGTATAAAGCTTGGTTTTATTTTATGTTGTTGGATAATAAGTTTATAATAATAATAATAATAAAGCTTTATTAAATTCCATACAAAAAGTTACATACATGCAACATGCAATAAAAAATAAACAACAACATTAATTAAAAAGGATGATATTTGTATACATTGTATAAAAAATTAATATAGAGTAGTAAAATTAATTAATGCTCATGATAATTTACATTGACAATTATTATGTATAATTTTTATATTATTATTTATTAAATTTATATGGACCCCCTTAGGGATAAAAAAAAGCCTCCTCCAAAGCTTGCCATTCGTCTCTATCTTTGGCTGTTTGGAGCCACTCGCAACCTGCTGTAGCCACGATCTCGTCAGCCCATCTGGCATTGGGTCTGCCTCTCGCTCTGGTACCTTGTGGTCCCGTCCTACATTATAGGTATTGAAAATGTTTTTCTTTTTCCTTTCTTTGTTTTTCTTTGGAGGGTTTTGGTCGATCTCTCCCTCGGTGACCAGCCGTATTGGGAGATGTTAATTGTTTTGAGTTTCGTGCGTTTTATGTTTTTTTTTGTTTTGGTTTTTGAAAGAGGCCTTGTAATTGATTGCTATTTATTTTCATCGCTTACATCTTGTGCTTTGGTAGGGTTTTTACTTATCAAAAAATTCAGCATTCCCGGTTTCACAACTCCCTCTGAGAAACTTGATGAACGTTGAGTGGTGGATGCACTGAGAGTCTTGTTGTTTTTGTGTGTTCGTGATCCCTGGGGTATTTGGGATTTTAAGTTATATTCAGGAGATGTTGAAAGGGTTCTTTTCTTGTTTCCTGTTGTGATTTCCGGGGTGTTTTTTAATATGATTAAATTATCGTATTTTATTATAGCTCTATTTCCTTTTTCTTTCTCGATTCTTACTTGTGTCTGCAATTTCTTTTCTCTAATACTTTTAGCGGATAATCTTCTTTTATATAGTATGCAGAGTCGTTGAGAGCTCGTTTTTGTTTGAGAATATTGATTTTTATTCCAAGTGTCGTAAATGTTATGGTGACAGGACGGGGTTTGTCTGTTCTTTTAGCAATTCTTCTTATGGTTTGTAAGTCCTTACAGTTTATTTTCGTTGTGAAGTACTTGTTTATAAAGTTCATCATATTTTTTTCTAACTCTAAATAGGACTGTTCGCCTTCCTCCACTCCAAAAAATACTAGATTGCGCTTCTAAATAGTAAAGTTGCTTGCCTTGATTGTTTACTTTTTCTTCCAGTTTTTGCAGTTTGGTGTCCCAGACTTGGAGTTTTTTGTCCATGATTTCGTTGATGTTTTTTGTAATTTCCTCTGTTATTTTTTCTGCACTTTTTGAAATCATATTTTTTTGTTCTTCCATGTCGTTTTGTATTTTTTGAAGTGTTTTCATTATTTCCTCCGTAGTCAACAATCTATGTCTATAACGCCCTCTTGTGGTATTAGTGAAGAGCTTGGTAGACGTTCGATCGTGTAGTTACGCACTTTGTCTAGTAGTATCTCCATTAGCCCCCAGATGGCGGTGCTAACGTGCGCTAGTCGTCACTAGATGGCGTTAAACGTCTTTGTTTGGCAAAGAAGTGTCTAGAAATTATGTTTGATGACTCATCTTGTAGATAGGTTTTAGGTTGTTTTTTCTTTGTATCACTATTTTTCGTATCTAGCACTGAGTTCGCTTTCTTCATGTATTTAATGTTTTTCGTACTGCACTTTGTAGTGTCTCTTTAATGGTATTTTTTGTTGTTTTAATAACTTTTTCTCACTATTAATGTTCGTAGTAATTATCACAATTTCTTAAAAGTCACTTGGTATTCACTTTGTTCTTCATATTGTATCAGTGAATCGCACTTTAAGTTATAGTTTTTAGCACTTTTAATCACTTTTTACATTTGAAATATATATTTTTTAACGTAATTATTGCGGACACGAAGTAAGCCGTGGCACAGTGTAGTAGATCATATAGTAATAGTTGATAGTGTTGTTAATAAGTTTATAGTGTTGTTATATTTACGAGCGAATGTATTATTTCAGAAATTTCCTACTTTTTAAAATAAAATTCATCCGAAGAGACCGATATTTAGGCACAGAAGTCTTCATACTATTTCATCAGTTCTACTTTTATGTGCATTGGAGGCAAAATGATTTTTTCTTTGAGAATCAAGGATAGGTTTATAACGTTTTGCTTCCCAGTCGCTAGGGTTTTCCTTACAAGCCAGTATTTTTTTATCCAGTTATCGTTTTTTGGTTCTGGTTTTTAGACCTGACCTGTGTAGCGGTCTGCTTAACGTTATATAAAATAAGCTTAGTATTCTGCGGCATATGTTCATTAATAAAAACGTTTCAAATCGGTATTGAAGTTCCGAGGGCAACAGTTGTGAGTGGTTACGTACGGCACTTACTTTTCATGGTATCGAGAAGCTCTTGCTGCGCTCGCGCGTCGCCATGTTAATTGCAATCTGCGGTGCTCTGCTTTTTCCGTCGTCGCTCGCCGCACGGTTGTTTCCAGATCTTTGTCGGGCGCATACGGTAAACATAGGCAACATCGTGTATGTAGTGTAATATCCGCATAATTTTATAACGATTCAACAATTTATAAATATCTTGTATTACTGGTATTCCCCTTAACTCAATATTTTTTAATTTTGATTTATTCTTGTTGTCATTCTTAATGAATTATATTTCATGACTATTACTTTGAATTTTTGCTTCTATGACATCAATTTTTGAAAATTTTCTTTCAATATTTATATTTTCTAGTTTGGCATTAAAATCGTCAACCTTGCAGGCATAGAAATTAACTTCTGACACAAGGTTTCTTAAGTGATTTTTCAGCTCCATAATTTCAGATTTCAAAGATTTTATTTCAATTATATAATTGCCGATTTTCTGTAGCTTTAATCTTATTTAGACACATGTTCATAGATCTGTCGATAGAATTCATTTCTGTTTCCTCATTAACAGGACATCTTTTGGCAGTTGAAGGTCTTATTTTGTAGAGATGGCATTTTCATCTATTTTTTGTGTCTACAGAAATCTTTTTAAACTAAATATATCATACCAACTAATACACGTTTTTAATTGTGGTATTAAATTCTCTTCGCGTTTCTTTTTTTATATACTATAGAATATATATATATATATATATATATATATATATATATATATATATATATATATACATATATATATATATATATATATATATATATATAATTTAAGGTAATTCAAGGTACGGCAGTGTAAGGTTAGTTACGTTAAGGTAACATAATTGTCATAATTGTGTGTCATTAGCTGTGAAAACACATCTGTATTACTGCATATTTAAAAAACATTCATCGTTATCTCGTGCATGTTATTAAGTTGTCCGACTTTACTTACTCCGTTGATTCTTAGATATTGTCGAGAAACTTTTTCTGTGTCTTTACAAACACATGTGACATCATTTTACATTTTAATCAGACCATATTTATCATTGATTCGAATAAAATAACTTATATTGGCATCATTTACTTTAAGCTATTTTGATTGCGCTTTGGAAAAGCTTTGACTGAATCGACATTCCTCTTTTTCCGTCGAGAACATTCGTTGCATGTTTTTCAGCCCTATACCACGTTTTGCTGCTATTTTTTTTGGACTGATTTATTAATTTTGTCAGTTTTTGAAGCTCACTGTCAATGGCAGTTTTATCATTATCTTCTTTTCGAGCTGAATAATTTATTTTCGGTAGTGAACTGTGGTGCTGGAAGTACAATAAATGTTTAGGTTCAATATGCCAACGAGAGATTTTTAATTTTTGTTAAAACATATTGCATAAATCGTACGATTAATTCAGAAAATAAGTTTTTATAAAGCCGGATTTACCTGTTCTTCGTCATTTTTGCAGCAGTCGATGTAGTCAATTTAATGCACCATTTTTTTGTCCAGATGGTTATTTTGTTGAGAGCCGATTGCAATTTGCTAGTCGAACCTTTCATAATTTCTCCCACTGTCATTATTGCCGTATCATCTGCAAAAATGACTGTTGTACTTTATAATGTTGTTGGAACATCATTAATGTATAAGCAAATACAATACCGGGCCTAAAACACTATCCTGAAGGACCCCAGCCTTAATCAGCTTCAACTGTGAATACGAGTTTTCATATTTAACCCGAAAGTGTCGATTAGTCAGATAAGATTTTAAGAGTTGGTAGAAGTGATCAGGAAGAAGTAATCTTAATTTGTGTAGTAGACCTTCATGCGAATCTCTATCAAATGCCTGCGCTACATCCAAGAAGACAGCAGAACATACGTTTTTGTTTTCAAATGCTTTTTCAATAACACGATGTACTTGATCAATTGTCGAGTGATTATTGTAACTATTTATTTGTTACTGAGAGTTAGTTTTCTTTTTCACAATGATTTTGTCATTATAAGGTAAATTGGAGAACGATCAAAGATTCTTCAATTTTAATATAATTTGAATTGAAGAATCAAACAATAATCATATAAGAAATAAACACAAATCTATTAGGTCTGGAGTTTTATTAGGATATGTGGGCTAATACGTTAGTTTGCCAGTTGATATGAATTCGCATCCATAACTAATAGTAGCTCTTTATAACTCTTGTCCCTTAGTAGACGTTAGTCTTGAGCCCCAGTAGGTTTGTTTAGCGGTGAAATCACCTCCAATGATCAACCGACAATTTAATTTTTTGAAAAGTATGATATATTCATTTGCATAAATATTGTATATACTCGTAGATGGGCAACTGATTGCATTTACTCTGAGTTTTTTTAGTTGTCACAACCATTACAATTGTAGCTTGGATCCCACAAGTCACAAATTTTTTTTTCTTTAAAAAGTTTGATGCAGATTTTGATAATATCAGCACTACCTCCACGAGCCGTGTTAGTAGGATAAATTGAATGATAGGTTGAGTAGTTTTTGAATCTAATAAATGACTCTTTAGTAAAATGTGTTAAGTGTACGATCAGCTGATACTTGGTGGTAACAATTTGGTTACATATCTATATTTTCATCAATTTCCAAGAATTGTTGATCAGATTTAGGTCTGGTGAATTGCACAGGCCAGTTGTATTAGTTGTTGCTCTCTGACAAGGCACCGAGTCGTACATGAACGTAAAATTCTTATTCGGGAACCACTCCTAGATCTGAGATTTTTGTTTGCAATACTCTGAAATATTGTTCGTTCGGCAAAGTACAGTCTACCAATTTCTTGACTGCTGATGATAGACGCAACATGATACTAATTGGGTGCTTTATCGTTCTCGCGATATATTCATCTTTGCATTTTCCTCTGGTCTTCTCCTAACAAATTCAACGCAATCCATGAGGATTTACAGGGTTGATTCTTCAGAAAAAAAAATCTGAGATTTTTTATTATTTTAGAATAATGCTCAAATTGATAAATTGCAAAGCACATTAGAGAATCATCATGTTATTTACCTATTTCCAATCTTTGTAATCTTTGGCCCACTGTAGTCTCTTTCTTCATGGCGAAATTGAAATTACTATATAATTACCTACAATTATAATAAGGCAAGAGTTAGCTTAGGTGTGAAATGATATGTTTACATTATTCTTCGTCCAAACATTCACTAGGCTTGAACAACTATCAACAGTATACACCATTGTTAATATTTTATGATGTGTTCTAGTCTAAGCTTTTATGATGTGTTCTAGTCTAGTTATTTTTACGTAAAGAATAGATTTTGCCAAAAAATTGTAACGACACGAGCTAACCAGCAGAGATAAGTGACGTGCACCGATTCGAGAAGTGCCCGAGCAATTGATACCTTTTTTATTATAGGTAATGCTGGCATTAGAATGACGAGGAATTATAAGGTGAATCATTCAACTTATGCATACGATGTTTTTTAAACGAGCTAACGACGTGCATTCCTGATAAGCGCGTTATCCGCGCGTCGTCAGCGCGTAAATAGTAGATTGTTTACGTTTGTATCGATACTAACGTAGATTAAATGCGCGTAAACCGCGGTTTATCAGTTTTTTTCACAGCGCGTTTGCATCGAAACTAACGCCGATTAAATGCGATCGCATCGCGTTATTGGGGGCTATCGCGTTATTGGGGAAAAAGGTTGTGGAGGGGCGCACATACGCCAGCCGCACTTCGCGTACCCTCTACAGTTTTATTGTAGGCAAAACGTGACACATTGTTATTAAAAAAATGGAATATTTCGAAGTCGGTCTATTTAAAACGGAAATGCAGTCAATATAGGATTCACGTTTGCCTGAATATTCCAACACAGTTTTAAAAAAGAATGCTTGGGAAGAAGTATGCGAAATTTTTGATACAGAGTTCGAGGGAAAAATCAGTATGGAAAAAACTTGCCAGATAAGTTAGTTATACAGTTTATTTTATCTAAATTCATAATTTATTAAATCTAAATACCATAAACATACAAACTTTCACCTGTCACATTTATATGTTGTAGTAATAGGGTCCTCCAATTAATAATGGGTATCTACAAACATCTGTGTATTTTCAAGTGAATAAAAGTACTTCCAAAACTTAAACATGTCATGTTACTGAACCTTCATCACTGCTAAAATAATTAGTGTACATTTTTCTGATCGTAGTTTCGCTCATCTGTGAATTCTGTAGCGGTCTTTTAATCGAAACTGAACTTCAATGACAAGTGAGTCTTCTAGTTCTACAGTACTCGAAAGTATGACAAAACTTGTACCCGCCACGCGTTTATATAAAATTTCGGAGTACACAACATCAAATATTTTTACTGAATTTCACGTTTACTTTCAACGATCGGTTGAAAATTTTAAATTTATTACTTAGTAACGTAAATGTACGTTCAATGGAACGTCTTACACGAGTCAAACGATAATTATAAATTTTCTTTTCCCACTATAGAAAATTTCCCGCATATGCTCTTTGTAAACCTTCTGATAACGCAAAGCTTTCATCGCTAACAAATATGAATGATATGGGTATTCCGTTACAGCATATTGGCCTAGGTTCTAGAGTATTATATTTTCCTTGCTTTATTTTTTTATTCCACGCCCTGCTGTATTTTATTGTAGAGACTGCACTCTTTCTTTAGCATCCAACATTTATATTTATAAAATTGTATTTTTAACATATGGCAAGAAATACGATTAAAAATAACGTTTATAATTAAAATATTCTGATTAATGTGTTGCGGTTTTGTGATCCTTATATGTTTTCAATCGACTGCCCAAGGAGGTTAGGAAAAATAGTAAATTTCTTAAACCTATCTTCAGTTTGAAGATGCGTTTCTGCTGTAAGTTCTGGGATAGAAATACCTCTTAATTTATCTCATATATGACGGATACTACTTATTCCTCACTTAAATCATAGTGTATGTCTGAAAAATGGCATCCTGGTCCTAATATCTGTAAAAAATAACAATTTCTTTGTAATTCTTGTTTTTTACTATAGAACTGCAAAAATAATGGAAGAGCGTAAAGGACGTTTATAATAGAGGTAAATTAAGAGTAAAAAAATATCAGTGGATCAAAAGTTAAATCCAGAAAACCTTACGTGTATTCCAGATACCTAATGTTTTAGATCCACTTTCTCAAATTCGATTTTTAAGTCAATATTCAAACTTGAAGACTTGGAACACTGAGATAGTGATTTTTCAAAGTCAAAATAGCTACAGAAGAAGTTTAAAAATAATTCAGAGTATGAAGACCTTCAAGAAAAATTGTTTGAAGCACTTACTGCTATCTCTAAAAGTCTAGTGAAGCTGAAAATCCAGAGGAATTAGTTTTACTTTCGTTAATTAACGATTTTACTGCTATTAAAGGAGATATCAAGTCAGACGCTAAAGCAGATATGATCAACTCAATTTGGTTATCAGTCTGATTCTGGATATACAAGTTATCAGGCAGCATAGAGAGTCACGTATATACCGAATTCAACAGATAGCAGTTCACTATTAAATTTGGATAACTTTGATTTGCCTTCCAATCAATCTGATGTAATTACTGACATGTTTGATTGAATAAAACGTTTTCGTAATTTAAGGACATAAACAAAAAATTAAATTTGTAATTTCATTATACGAAGGATTGTCTATGGAATTATAAGTAGTAAATAAAAAAACTAATCAATAAATGTAGTTTTACTTACCTAAAAGTTGTAAATAAAAGTTTCTTCGTCGATACACATGACTTTATCATAATATTTTGACGAGTTAACTTCGGTCTTATAATCAAAATGAGTTCTTGAAATATCGAATATGACATCCGAGAAAAAATGTTTTTAAAATTGAAAAATGTTTCCTATGTTTATTTATTTTTTTTAAATGTTATATTATAGTAGCCACACAATCGTGAATTGGCGTGTCCAATATTGACGCTCGCTTTTTCTACGTTTTCGTTTTAAAAACCGTATTAAAGCCGGCGTAAGTAGTGTTGTCTCTAGCGACGCCATCTTATACTGCTGTCTCAATGCCGAATAATGATAGCCGCCTCCATATTCTCATATCTGCGCCTTTGTAACGATACAAACGGGCGCTTATGGCGTGTCAGTATCGATGTAGCTGCACATTTGTACCGATACAGATGCGAGGTTCATATTATGAAAGTTTGCAATGGTACACAACTTGCCGACTGCAATGCGTTTGCTGCCCGTTTTAGTTGCGTTTGACGCGCATCAGTCAGCTCGTTTAAAAAACGTCGTCTGCATAGGCCCTTAATCTAATCCATATACATACTAATACAATTTAAATATACATATTACATTTTAAGTATTGTAATGCGGAAACTTTTTTATTAAAGTTCGTTTGGCTTATATTGGGATCGACTTGATAGACCCCAAAATTACTATAGTGCATTATATGATTTGTGAGTCTCTGTGACTCCCTGTAAACTATTACCTTTTTTCTGAAATATTATGTCCCTTTTATCTCATTGTTGATCTACTAGTAGTTGAACCTCTATGCTTTGTAAAAAGACGTTGATCAGAATAAATAAATATTTTATAACTATTTTCATTTGAAATTTGTAAGAAAGATGTTCTTGAAACTGTCCTTCAAGTTTTAAAATTAAGAATGTAAGCATGTTTTATTAAGCCATGTTCACAAGCTACTTAAGTGTTTGAATTTGGAAAACATTGCAATGTTACATCCCTTTTTTGAACAAGTTAAACATTATAAATTTACGAATTTTTTGGGCATAGAATCTGTATAATATTTTAATATTAATCAAAACATTACTATACATGGTATTATTGATAATTCTATGTTTACTTTTAACTATTATGCATTGCAATATATTGTAACTATCATGTTGGGGTAGCAAATAATAGGTAAATAATATTATTAACGCCACCTATTACATGTATCGTAATTGTCATGTTAACTAAAGTAAATGTTAGGTTAGCTAGTAACTTCAGGACTTTCTCGAAAGATTCTCAAACCTGCTAGAAGGTTTTACTGTAGGGTATAAATAGACCAAAGTGTAGTCAGTTGACAACAGTCAGCGTCGAATCTTAAGGGGAATTACATGAAAGATAATGGATTTAAATCAATATCAAATACTGATACTATTAATTTACGAATTTCGTCTGGGTTACGATGCAAAGACTGCCACAAATAGTGTATGTCATGCGATGAGCGAGTCCACAGTGTCTGACGCGACGGTAACGATTTGGTTCAGAAACTTCAGAAATGAATACTACGATCTTAAGGACGAACCCCGTACCAGACATCCTGTTGAATTGGACAGAGTTGATATTTGTCAACATTTATTGACATTGAAACAAAACTTCGAGTGACTGGATCAGTTAGTAACTGGCCATGAGAAGTGGGTTACATACATTAACCATACAAGCAAACGTCAATGGTTGGGTGTCGGAGAAACAGGAGTTTCAGTATCCAAACCTGAAATAAGTGCCAAAAAGGTGATGCTCAGCTGCTGGTGGAATGTCAATGGTATTGTTCATTGGGAGTTGCTTCCAGAGGAATCTACAATTAATGCAAATATTTACTGTGAACAATTTGACCGATTAGTTAACAAAATGATTAGTCAACAAGATCGAGTTTATTTTATACATGATAATGCTATACCACATGTTGCAAAACGTACTCGTGATAAATTAAAGGAACTCGGCTGGGTTTTACTCACTCGTCCACCATATTCGCCTGGCATTGCGCCCTCTGATTACCATTTATTCAGGGCTCTAAGTAACCATTTACGTGGAAAAAACACCGACGGTAAAGAAGACCTCTAAAACGACCTCGCACAATTTTTTAAATCAAAGTCACCGGAATTTTACAAGGCATATTGTCACTGCCAACTAGATGGCGACAAGTAGTAGATAATAATGGTGCATACTTAAATTTAGTGTAACACATAATTTTTTTAATAAAAATTGTTGACGGCAACTCGTGTTTAAAAACTTATTAGGTAACCCAATATATTTACTTCCAGAGTAACAGCTGAACACGTGATTACAGTTTACTAATTATAAACAGGAGTTAGTGGATGCAGAATATAAATTAAATATTTTCATGATATAATAGGCTAAGGAAAGGCAACTTACATGAGAATACGTCCTAGTATTTTCATTTCAGTTTCCTGAGTAATTTCCAATATTTTTATTAAGCGGCACGTCTACAGTTGAAATCCCCTTCTTTGATTAACCTTGTAGCGTCGTAGCCTCGTACGTTTTAAAGGAGCGCTGTGGCTACTTAAGAAATTATTAGTAAGACTACATGAGAGACTTTTTAGCAATAAACTTTTATAAAATTATTATTGTGTTATAAGTAACTTTGAACTAAACTTTAAGATTTGTGAATGCGCCAAATGTGTGAAAAAGCTACAGTTATATTTTTTACGCTATCGCTATTTTTTTTAACGTTGTTGATAATCGAAAAAAAACTTTCTTGTCGCAGTCTGGTATTTTCAGTTTACTAGTACATAAGCTATTTGAAACAGCTCTGTCATTGTAGTATCATATGCAGTCACGTATCTGGTGATAGACACCAGATACGTGACTACACTTCTGGTTTTCTTATATAATGTGGTTTGATGATGTCGACACAGTACTTTACAACTTCGCTGTCGGCTGAAATTCCTGGTCTTATGCGTATGGCCAAAATATTTGTGAGTCTGTTTTAGCTATATACAGCTAAAACAGACTAATTTTTTTGATAGACTGGCAATATACATGTATATTGCTAGATATTATAAAATTAGCATTTATACATACATAAAATGATATTTTAATATAATTAATTAAAAACAATTCCACATGTATGCGAGCTTGGCACCAGGTTTGAAAATTTCAATCTCTGTGTCAGCCCCGCACATACGCGGAGCTATCTATTTCAATCTATGTGTTGAGAATGACGAAGAATTTAACCAATTCTTGTCTTTAAAATACACTTTATAAAATAATAGAACGTCCGTAAAAACATGACAGCCAAATTATTTATTTCTCTAAAGACTCCATACTTTTTCATGTTGCCAGTTACAAAAAAAGTAAACTATATAAATCAATTATTGTTAACAACTGGTTTGGTTTAGTTTTAAATATAAAAACTCAATTACATTAGGCTAAACGTAACATCCTACCACCTTTTGATGAACTCATTTCATCAAAACCCAGGAGCATAAGCAATTAATATTATAACAAATTTCTTTCCTAAACATAGAATTTAACTAAATACTCAGAAATCAACATTTAGAGTCCATATCAGTCTCTTCAGGACAGTTCAAAATCCCTTAGCTTAGACGGTAAATGAATGACTCTTCGAGATCTGGTTGTTTGTTCCGGCATCTCTTTTGGTACAGAAAGGCTCAGAACCCTGTTCTTTTCCCGTAGTTGACCTACAGTCTTTTGCACTTCCTCATATGAATTACTGAAAACTTCAACTTCCAAGGGATAAACACGTTGTACCGGACGAAGTAATTCTCCAGAATCAGTCTTTATCTTTACCACTCTACTAATCCCATCTTTCCCAGGGAATATAGCTATAACACGTCCTAGAGGCCAAAAAGCTCTCTTCTTGCTTGTATCTTCTACTAAGACAATGTCGTTTAATTTTACCTCTTCACACTTGTTATTAGACTTTGCCAAAACTAACTGTCCTAGATATTCAGAACGGAAGCGTTTTCTCAATTCTTCTCTTAAGTTTTGTTGATAACGGTATCTTCGGGTGATATCAATTTCATCAAGATGGTCTAAATCTGGAACTCCCACCGTGTGCATATCCTGCAAGAACATGGCAGGGGTCAAGGGATTCAAATATTGGTCATTTTCCGAAATGTAGGTTATGGGCCGAGAATTGATGATTGATTCACAGTCGTACAGTAAAGTAACCATCTCTTCGTAAGTGACGCATGCTCTGCCCAAAACCCGTCGTAGCATTTTCTTTAGCACTTGAATGAGTCTTTCCCAAAAGCCACCCCACCAGGCAGCCGTGGGAGGGATGAACGTCCAGATTATTCTTTTCATGTGTGCCTCTTTTTGTACGGCTTCCCAATCGATAGATGTCAATAAGTTGTTCGCACCAACAAAATTCGTGCCATTATCGCTGTACACAATATGGGGCCGTCCACGTCTAGCAATAAATCTTCTAAAACATAAAAGGAAAGATCCTTCCGTTCAGTTAACTTTGTTTTGACTCGGATTAGTCCTTCTTTATCTTCAAAGGATGTGACAGTTTTTAGACTTCTCAAATATTCGTCACTGAGCTGCTCTTGCTGTACAATTTTCATCAAATTCTTTTCGGCTGCATTTATTTCTTCCCCCGATAATTCACCTTTTAAGCGCTCTTGTTGACTTCTTTTACAATTGGAAATGAATCTTCTCATCCATGCAACCATTCTAAGAATCTTCTTGTAGCTGGAAAAATATTGCACATACCACTCTCTATCTAGTGGACTATTGACTACTAGTGCAACCTTCAGCTTTTCTTGATTTGCTTCACCAGTACTTTGAACACTGGATTTAGGCCACTCCCGTTCTTCTTTAGACAGCCATTCCGGTCCCTCCCACCAACGGGAGTTTATCAATTTTTCAACGCTACAACCTCTGGAAGGCAAATCTGCAGGATTCTGGGTTCCTCGAATATGTCGCCAATCTTCTGTGTTTGAAAGTTTTCGTATTTCCTTTACTCGATTTTGAACGAAAACTCCCCATGGCTCTTCATGACAGATCCAATATAATGCTGTGGCCGAGTCCGTCCAAACATATTCTGGAACATCTTTCAGTTCCAAAGTTTTCTTCACAAAATCCAAAAGTCTCGCTCCTATAGTACAAGCCATCAGTTCTAATCGTGGAATGGTCATCTTCTTTAACGGTGCGACTTTTGATTTAGCTAAAGCCATTTGCACACAAATTTCATCATGTCGAACATTTCTCACAAAGACTACTGCTGCATAAGAAAGTCCAGACGCATCACAAAATACATGTAAACTAACTGATGCCGCATCTTCAAGTATTATGCGTCTAGGAATTTTCAGATGTTTCAAGAGATTCAGTTCTTGAAACCACTTCAAGAATTTGTCACAAACTTCTTTTGGCAAACTTGTGTCCCAACTAAGTTTCTCCTTCCAGCTTTCTTGCAGCAGAACTTTCGGATATAATGTAACTGGACTTGTGAATCCTATAGGGCCGAAAACCTTTTGGGTTATAGAAAGTAAGGTTCGTCTAGTAAGAATTCCTGTTGTCTCCGAGATATTATTTACGTTGCAAAATAATGTGTCTTCTTCTTTATCCCAGAGTAGTCCTAGAATTGGTGTTGGTTCACATTCTTTATCCGGTTTTTCTAAGCTGCTTGATTCCCAGCCTCTTAATTCCATTCTGGCTTCTGTCATTAACTTCGTAGATGTTTCAACAAACTCTTCATATTCTTCTTTTGAGTTTACAGATGTAACACAGTTATCAACATAAAATGATTTCTTCAGCTTCTGTGCTATATGTAGTATTTCAGGCGCAGATTTGTCCAAATGATGCTGTATAACAGCTCCTAGCATGAAAGGTGAGCATGTGAGGCCGAAAACCACTCTTTTGTGTCTGTAAACTTGAATATCCTTCTTAGAGTGTTCTATCACAGCATCACTGTTCCCCCACCAGAGAAATCGTAAAAAGTTGCGTTCTTCAGGACAGACTGAAATTTGTAGAAAAGTTTTCTTGATGTCAGAGACCACTCCTATTTTATCTTCCCTGAATTTCATCAAAATACTAGGTATAAGTTCCAGTGTTTGGGCCCTTTTCTAAAGATTCGTTTAGAGAACGATGCCCTTTCAACTTACTTGACGCATCAAAAACTGGTCTAACTTTGGTCGTTACATTTCCTTCTTTGAAGACCCCTCGATGTGGCAAGTAGCAAGATGGCTGAGATAATTCTTCAGGAGGTACTACCTCTATAAAGTCTTCTTGTAGCCATTCCTCCAAAACTGCATTGTAAGCTTCATATTTATTTTGTGCAATTTAGTCTTTTCTAATCTTTTCTCAGCCAGAATTCTGTTGTTATGCAGACAGTCTTTACATTTCCATGGTAATTTCACTTCATATCTGCCATCTTCAACAGTCATTGTCTTTATGAGATTTTCCCTCACAGCATTTTCTAGTTCAATTTTATCTTTTGACTCATAAGGATATTGAATACCTAGGGCTTCTAAATTCCATAAATTTTCAATATTAAAACTTTGGGACAACAGGGAGCTTGACACTGCATCTATAGATTTTCTTGAATGATCACTTGTCTGCATTCCCATAACGACCCATCCTAAATAGGTTTCCATAGCTGTTAAACCTGATTTCAGTGGTATTACTTTTCCAGTGTAAATTTTGCCAGCCATATCAGCTGCGATCAGCATTTCTATTGGACGGATCTCTTGACTAAAATCGGTGATTTTGATACCCTTTTGTTTCAGCTCTTTTAAATCAAGTTGATCCTTTATGTGAGGTATCGGTCCACAAATTTGAGGCTGGTCTAGTACTGTAATTTTACAAAAATATGATGTATTTAAATTATGAACTTCTACGACATAACAGTTATGCTGTTTGTAAGATGTTGCTCCACCAAACACCACATGAGTTAAGCCTTGAGAGTGAGTTGGCCTGAGTCCGAGTTTTTTTACGGAAGATTCCAAAATATACGAGCTTTGAGAGCCTGTGTCAATTAAAGCTCGAACTACTTGACGATGTATGTCCAATCTTTAAACAGGAATAGCAACATCTTTTAGACTTTAAAATATTCATTTTCTCTTCAGAATTCATCTTTTGTCCATGGAAACAGTCCTTACTTAGATGGGACGACTTTTCACAAAACACGCACAATATTTTATGATCATTTTTATTACTGACAAATAAATCACTAGCAGTTGGCTGAGTCGACTCTTGATCTATAGGTCTTTGCCTTTTCAGAATATATTCATTTTGTTTAATTCCAGTCTTGGCCAAATAAATCCTTTCTTCCCCTTCTACCTCTGCTCTCAAAAAGGACAAAAGATTATTCAATCTCTTGCTATATGACTTATCTTCTTCATTGAGGGAAGGATTTCTTAGCCAAATTCTCAAAATGTCTTCAGGTATACAGGATTCCACTAGGGGGAACAGCATGGCTGCGTACTTATCTGATGTCATTCCTATCGATTCTAATGCTCTTAAATGAGATTCTAATTTGTCATACAACTGAATAATGCTTAACTTAGATTTTATATTTGTAGCATTTTTTATCACAAGTCCCAAAAGTTCTCTGACATAATATTCTATAAGCAACTCTTCTCTTCCAAATCTTTTTTGTAAACTCTCAATGGCTTTATGATAATTTTCCGCGGTAGGTGGGTAACTATCTATTATTTCCTTTGCCCTAGTACCGGGAATCATGCATTGCATTAAATATTGGAATTTGTCTCCAACTCCATATGTTTATCATCATTTATCCTTTTGAATTGGCTCCAGAACGTAAGCCAATCTTTTATTTCGCCACCAAATCTCATTAATTCAATTTTCGGTAATTTCAATTTTGTCTTTTCGGAATATTCTACATTTGGGGCATTTTTAAGTAATTTATCGTTTAGTAATTGTAAACGATGTCTTATTTCTTCAAACTTTTGACGATATTCTTCGACGTTCTCGTATTCGTCATCATATTTTAACTGCTCAGTTTCTTTTTCTAACAACATTTCTAAAATGGCTTCATCCATTACCAGTAAATTATTATATGTTCTTTCTAATGGATCATATTTAATTAAAATATCATCTACCTTTGAATTTTAATCCTCTTAAAGCGCCTTTATACTTTTATACAACTTTGTAAAAGTAGCCCGAATCCGCGCTCGCTTCTTTATGTTAGCTTCCATCTTGTAATTTGTTGCGCTCTTCCGATCTGAATGTCAAAAGGTCCGATGCAGAATCTTCAATTTTTTATCACGTCGGGGTCACCACATGTTGAGATATGACGAAGAATTTAACCAATTCTTGTCTTTAAAATACACTTTATAAAATAATAGAATGTCCGTAAAAACATGACAGCCAAATTATTTATTTCTCTAAAGACTCCATACTCATGTTGCCAGTTACAAAAAAAAGTAAACTATATAAATCAATTATTGTTAACAACTGGTTTGATTTAGTTTTAAATATAAAAACTCAATTACATTAAGCTAAACGTAACACTATGTTACTATTTATTCCAGTAAAAATCAAATATTTTTTTTTATAACAATCACAACATTATAGGAACTTTGAAGTTACATTTAAATATTTTTCAGATTAATAAATACTTTCAATTTACTGAATATCTCATTCTGAAATACAAGAGATCAGCTTTTAAGTTTGAGATAATAAATCCAACATAAATTTAACACAAAAAGTAACTTCTTATTTTAATTCAAATTTTACATGACGAATCAAAATATATATATCTAAATAAAAAAAATAACTATAGATATTAAATCAAAAATATCCAAAATAATAATTATATATGATAAATGTCGAAGCAATCAAAGCATACACCTGGTTTGTTTTCACATATCTCACAATGCCCAACCGTGTTTTTGTGTTTTTTTAGATTTTGAGCACTTGCGTTTCAAAGTACTCTGAGTTTTTTTCCCCATAATTTTAGCAATTTTATGCACTGGCTGAAGGGTTCTTCGACTCGGGGCAGCGACGGATGCGGGAATTTTATCTAGTAACAGTTGGTTGATTTATACATGCGAGACGGTAATCATACAAGTTCATTTTTTTCATTTTCAGAGCATTTGTTATATATTTTATGAGAGTTTATAAACAATAATTGAAAATTATGGACAGCCAGTTTCAAGTACCAATGAAGAGTTTTCCTTTCGCATGGATAGAATGCCAGAAGCTGATCCTGTCAAAAATAAAACAAATAATGCTTACATTATTATTGTTTGTCATAAAATATGCCTGTTGTCAATTCATATAGGGAATAAAATATAAAAATATCAAATTAAATAATTACCTGACCTGAACTCGTTGTATTTTATTATAGGTTTAGGTTTGTTTGTAGTCTGGCCCCGCTTGTTTGTTACCGGCGTCATTTCGCTTTGAAACTCTGTGGTGATATACATCACCAGACATTTATCTTTCCATTTTCATACTATTACCCCATCCTTGCAAAGTGCCACATTATCACCTTTATAAATTTTTTTTGGATATTTCGACAAGATTTTCTTTCAAATCTTTTCTCAACGTACCAGTTCAGTAAGTTTGGTTGTTAAACAGTTTTTAAGCAAATCCAACGCTGTTATAAAAGTTGTCCATGTAAATGGAGTGCCCATTTTGTAGTTTATTTTCCAGCAATTGCATGACAACTCTTTCTGCGTGACATTTTCCTGAAACTTCTGCGTCCTAATACCCAAAACTACAAAACGGGCACTCCATTTATATGAACATCTACGCGAAACTTCTGTACGGGGCCATCAGGTTCCGTCAACGTATAAAGTTTTATGCCATAGTTATGCCTTTTATTTTTTATTTATTGTTTGAATCGTAAACGTCCTCTCCAGAGTACTGTACATGGTAGATATGGCAGTTGCAAATACCTGATGCATGACAATCCTATGGTTCAACTTTTGTTTTGACGCAGTATTTTTTGGCACTATTTACGGTAAGAAATGCGAAAAAAGGCACGACCGTCTTCGTCTTTAGTTGAAGGTTTGCCTCAATATAGTTATATCAATATAGTATAGACATTTCTCCAAAAAAATTGAGAAGCAGTTATGCTGTGTTATTTGTCCCTCTAGAGTACGCTGGGAGTGCACGAAATGTTTAAAAACAATCTGCGTTGAAAAAGAGTGATTTGAAAAATTTTACACATAGGTGACTAGTGTACTCAATCAAATACACCTAAAACTATTTAAAACAAAAACAACTTTTTTATATATTTTTTCCTTTTGTTGTTTCTACACCTCCAAATATTATAAAAATAAATGTTATATAAGAATAATGTTTTTTATTTACGTTTAGTCATTAATGGGTTCTAATAGCATGGCAAACCTTAGAGCAATTAAAAACTCAAAACCCGAATAATGTCCACTATCTTAAGATTCGTTCCCAAAACTCTTGAAATGGGCTATCATACAGATGGACGAAGGGAAGGATGATAAAGAAAATTCTGAAAATCGGCAGTAAAACGAAACCTCATAAACAGTTTCGATGCAACGAGAATTTATTTTTTCAATAAAGAATGCTTAATAAAATGCCAAGTGAGTCTTCTGCTGCTGATTCGAGATGTTTTGACTGATTATTTGAAGAAACAAAAGATATGGCAAGGGCACAATTAGAAGAAAGAAGAAAAGGTTAAATATCGAACCAGGAAAAAGTATAGTCACTCTTGATACTGAGGAAAGAGATAATATGGAATTACAAGCGAGGGAATCTGAATCTGAAATAGATATGGGCGTCACTTCTGGACCATTAAATCCACATTTTAATGTACAGACAATAGATAATGAATCTGTTGCTGGACCTTTTAACTTCGAAAGGGAAGAGGATAATTATCCATATTGCGCAAAAAGCGCAAAAAGCGCGGTGACCCAGAGGTCGGTAAATTTATACTAGCAAAGTTCCACACTTAAAAGAGAAAAAAACTTACAATTATATCTTTCTGATTGAAGACATTTCAGATGGCAAGATTGTTAAAGAACTAAAGTCTGTTAAAAGACATGTCTAAATTTTGGCTCGTGGACGACGATATATTAATAATAGAAAAACGAGATATCATTATGTATCTGGTGGATCCCGAATTTGAAGTTAACTTCTAACTTTTCAAATGAGATTAATATTAAGGAAAT
Organism: Druceiella hillmani; assembly: GCA_039881145.1. Lineage (NCBI taxonomy): Eukaryota > Metazoa > Arthropoda > Insecta > Lepidoptera > Hepialidae > Druceiella > Druceiella hillmani. The sequence goes on along the minus strand of JAYKKI010000006.1, from coordinate 12,068,188 downwards.
GTAAAAAACTAGGTTAATCGTCCATCGTAATGTGGTGCTATGCTGTGATGATTATTAAAGTCTGATAATTAAACTGTTCCTGACCAAAAGTAATTTGAATTAATTTTTTAATAATTTACGTTACAAAATATACCTAAGTATATAAAAATTATAATTTTGTAAGAAATTTAATTTTTTTCTAATTTGCAACAAAATAGTTACGTTAATATAAAGTATTTTATTTGTATATTCTGCTCACCTATCAAATTCCCTCTGCTTATCAATATCACCCCAAATTTATAAAATGTTAATCACTTATAAAATATTAGCTGGAAAAGTATTTTTTTCACTAATTTACTCTTTTATGGGGCTACTTTTGAAATACGATAGAAAAAACAGGTGCAAAGTAGTCACAGCAACAGTTGAAAATTAAAAAGTCACATTTTATTTTTTTTCCAAACCATAAATTCTACATTTTTTTTCAAGCGTTTTCGTAATCTACAATCTAACCGATAACCTAGTATATTTTTTATTGACTGTTTCAAAATTCAATAGAAATAGAGAATAGTTTAAGCTAAAACCTAATCAAAGTCGCCCCATTTTACGGTACCGACATCTACCTTCTGGCTACAAAATTTAGCCAAAAGAACTAATTTACCCTACAAAATTTTAGAACAATCCATCTCTGGCTAAATGTGAGTTATCTCTTTACGTGTACTTTCATGAAATAAAATAAGCTCCCCTCCCCATCCAGTATCAATATCTTATTTATGCTTGTTTATATTCTTATTCTGACAGGTTGATATGTGTGTCTTTAATACATATTTTAATAACACTGATTTGATAGCAGAAACATTTTGGGAAATTGTTAATGCAACTAATTTTACCTTGATACCATTTTTTTACAAATTCAACTAAAAAATATACACTCACTTTTAGACGTTATTTTTACTTGGTCTCCAAAAAATGTTTCGTTTTATAGTTAAATCACCTGTCCCGGGTTTTCCCATCACTACCTCACCCTTTTGTCATACAGGTTTCGTAGCCCCAAGCCCAATCTTAAAACGCCTTTTAAACGAAAGTAATAAATAACTAAATAAATAGAAGATTCTAGTAAAACAAAAAATAGAACTGAAAAAATTATTTTTAAAGCTCTAATAGTTGCAGAATAAAGCAATAATATATACATATCTTCAGTGATTCCATTCAAAAAGAAACCTTTAGAATTGGTGAAAAGTGGATTTTAATTAGACCCACTTTTTTAAATAAAGATTCATATATTTAGCTGTAGGAATGAACAATTTGTTAAGAAACAAATAAATATATATTTTTTATTTCATTGTAGAGTAGAAAATAGTTTATATAGGTGATCCATTTACAGTGGTCCAACATCGTGACAAGTCATTTAAAAACAACATTAGTTCTGCGAAAATCCATAGTTTTGAAGTTATGATTTTTTATTATTTTTTTAAATCTTTACTCCAGTCACACAAATCACTTCTTCGAAAACTATTCCACTAAATCACATGAAATTTGGTATGGAAGTAGAGAAGCATGAAATGATAGATTTTCGTGATTCGACCACTAGTCAAAAAAGCATGACAAGGCGTGCCGGTATTACGAGGCCGTCAGTTCAAAGAATTTTTCACGCTAACGAAATACATTCATATCATAACAATAGGGTATATCGCTCTCTTTCTGCTACATGCACAACATAAAAGCGCTCTTTCTAGCATAGTTATCTTACCTGAACATATTTTATGTATGCTAAGGCTAATAAACATTGATTTGCGAGTAATTTAGATAAATCTGAGTTGAATTAATGCTTCACATTTAGACACTTATTGCACATGATATTGATTTCCGAAGATGTTAAAATACTTATATTACTATATTTTTTTGTCTAGGCTATCACCATATCCTAAGGTAGTTTTAAGGTCATAAGCAAATCTCTAGTTGTACAGATATTAGGACAGTGATTTTTCTTTAAACGTGTATATTTTTTTGAAACCAGAAAAACAATAAAGTTTTAAATAATAAAGCTAAGAATAGAAACAAAAATTCCTCATTGCACAGTTGCTACATGACTACTCTGATTCCATACCGAATGTCACGTGGTTTAGTAAGAGTTTTCAAACAAAAGTGATTTGTGTGACTGGAGTAAAGATTTTTCAAAAAAGTACAAAAAAATCCCAACTTCTAAACTATTGATTTCGGCAGAACTAATGTTTTTCTTTAATGACTTATCACTATGTTCTTTATCTAAAAAAATTTTGGACCATAGTACCTAAATGAACCAGTCTGATATTTAAGTCTATCTGACTATTGTTATTAAGTTGAGTGTACATCTATAAATTCATCAGCGTTGATGTGTTTTTCGAGGCACAAATTATATAAATAGAAATTTATATTCAGTCAGGAAATAAGGTTTTAAAATTATACTTTTTACAAATACTGACAAATACTGACATTACTTCTTAAACTCAAAAAAAGACGTCCTTTTATTTAGAAATATCGTGAATAAAAATACAGCTTTTGTTTAGGAATATCGTCAAAATAAAACATAGGGTTTCTTTTATACAGTATTTTATAATTTATTTTTCCTTATAACGTTATACACATTAATTGACTGTAAAATAAGAGAAGAAATGGAGATACCTTCTTATTGAAGATGGATCGTACAAGATTAACTATCAAAAGCCTTGTCGTTATGTCAGTAATTTTAAAGCCTCATGGGAACCCCTGTAAATCAAGAAATGATTTAATTATGCATTTTCATATTTTGTAAGTAATCGTATTTTACTTGAATTAGATAAATTTAAGTAATTATTGAAATGTATAACAATTCCAAGGTTATGTGGCGTGACTGAGAACCACTTATACTATTATATTATTAAAGAAGTGTTTGTTAGAAAATTATTCACTTATTGACCACGCAAGGCCAACCTATAAGTTAAATAAAAACGTGTTTTTGTACTGTGTACATGATTCACGGATGTTGTAATTACCGTAACTACTGTATCCCCACTCGCTCATACGCTCTTCAACCCCATATTCACTCCGCCCAGGCTATCTTATGAGTCCCCAAATTCTATCTTATGTATCCCCAAATTTAAGGTAAATTATGTATAAACAAATTCCTATATGCATTTTTAAACTCTAAACAAATATTTTTAGGACTAAAAATGTTTTGTAATTTGTTTAAAGTTTAAAAATGCATGTAGGATTTAATTAGTAAATGGGATAAAAAGATCGAACATTAATGGCATTGGCTCCAAAATAAGAACTGGACCAATTTATCCAATGCCGAACACATTTATCTCGAGGTTTTTAAAATACTATGATGCAGCAGGAAAAAAAATTTCGTTAATGGGGCATAATTTGCAAAAGCTTGCTGGCGCTACCCGTACCTTATGCGAGCGTGAATGCGCTTTTTCTGTTTATTCGACTAAAAAAAAATAAACTGTAAGCAAGTAGCTAAAAAAAATAACATAAATGATTTTTAAATAAATTCCTATTACTTAGTTAAAACGAAATAAATAAATATTAATTTTATTCTAATCACTACTTACTATCAAATCTCCATTTATTATATTAATTCATATAAGTCGTTTCTTTTACATAAATACTTCTAAGAAAACCTGACTTTTCTAATAGAAAGCTCTGTATTGGGTAATGTTATAAAACAAAAATATTGTTATGAAAAGTCATTTTCCATGTATACCTACATCTATTTATGTGTAAAATATAAAGCACTTAAATTTGTAACTGGGGTTTTCTGAAGTGACGTGCACTAGGTGGCAGCATTGAGACGTCAGGTCCAGGCACCTGTCAAAAGTGTCAAACCACTATGTTTTCAAATACGCGTGATTGAATTCTATTAATTTTTTTAAATATTGAATATATTTGTCGTTAATTTTGTAGAAATTCATTATTCACAATTAAATGAAACTACGTGATGTAGTATTATTTCTACTTTCTTTAATTTCTTTACCACGACCTAGGTTTCGTTGTATTACAACATCTTCAGGTGGGATATTAGCAAAGATTGGTCTATGCTAATATCTTTGTTAATTTTCCACCTGAAGATGTTGTAATACAACGAGACCTAGGTCGTGGTAAAGAACTTAAAGAAAGTAGAAATAATACTACATCACGTAGTTTCATTTAATTGTGATTAATTTTTTTATAAAACTTGTTGAAGCAGAATTAATATTTTCTTCGAACCGAAATATGCCGATGTCTTAAGTTTCATAAGGATAAAATATGTTTAAAATAATGGCTTGTAGCCATTCGTAGAGCTCGGTTTATGCCTACAAACAATAGTCTAATTTGCAAAGACCCCTTCGATAAAGATGACTATGAACTATCCAAAGATTCAATATTAGAGAAACGTAAGTGTTTTTTAAAACTTTCTATGAATAAATTAGGCCTCTTTCTCACTGTAGTGCATAACCCGACCTAAGTTCAAGTTTTAGATAGCACTAGGCTTTTTTAGTATTTGCCTATATTTGATTAATGGAAAGTATTAAAATAGAAACTAATGCCCTAACTAGTATTTTCTTCTCTAAGATTACTCATTATTCTACTGAATTACTTAATGAACACATATTTATTCTATTTCAGCCAGGCTAATGTTGAAAAAAAATGCAGTGCCAAGTAAATTCCATTGTAATGAGGCAACCGATTATTTTATTTTGTCAAAAAAAAGAGCGATGTCAGCGCTATTCCGAACGCGTTATCAGAAAGAAAGAAATAGAGAAAGAGATGAAAATGTGTCAGACAGTACAAGTGATAAGGTTTGTTTTGATTGTGCTGAAGAGCAAATCACATCTCAGAATAATTTTCACATCAAATCACATAATGATGTTGGAATGCAGTGTGACATATGTGAATGTCATACGAATTTACATAAAGACTTTAAAATATCATGTCCGGTTTTAAAAGTTATAACAAGAAAAAAAGTTTAAAAATGAACGCGTGATGGATGTGAAAAATCCAGCGGAAGTGCAGTTTTATACTAGATTCCAGATCTTTGAGAATCATATTTAATATTTTTGGAGATGAAATTGGCTATTTAAAATGCTATCCTCATATGAAAACTTTAAAGGAACGAGTCTTAAGTCCATGTGATAAATTTCTAAAACAGTGATAAAATTACGGCGAAACACATTGTTCACTGAACTAGCTTTTCGTTTTAATGTAAATAAACAATATTTTATTTCATAAATTATTAAGCAACATTTTTATATTGTAAATTAAAAGATCTAAATATTTGGGTACCTAAACATTTGATTGATAAAACTATGAGGTTTATGGGCAAAGTTAATCCATGTACTATAATCATTGATTGCACAGAAATCAAAATAACAAAGCCCAAAAATCCACTCACGCAACAGCTCGCATATTCCACATATAAATCATGTAATACTTTAATGATTTTAGTGAGCATTTCAGCGTCGGGATGTATCATATTTGTGTCGGATGCTTATGGTGGGTTCATAAGCGATCGTGAGTTGTTGAAAAATGTGGATTTATTGATAAATTACAACCTAATGATACTATTCTGAGTGACCGTGGGTTTAATGTCCAAGATTTAGTATGTCATAAAGACCTAACTGTGAATACGAGTGTACGAGTTAAAAAAATACTGATAGACAATTTGAGACTTCTCAGCTCAGAACTTCAAAAAAAAATTCTTCAGAGAATTCATGTTGAAAGGCTAATCGGTTTAATTAAAAAAATTTAGATTTTAAGTGGGAAGTTGTATTCCAAGCTAGCAGATCGGATACTATATCGCACACCTCTAGCAGATCGGATAATATATCGCACACCTAGATAAAGAGTAGCATAACTCCAAATAATCCAAAACCGAGTTATTACTATTATATGAATCTGCGTTGAAAACTACATCAACTCCAAAAACACCCGTATAAAAATTACTGTCAATATTTCCGAGTCGCTCCGCGCACACACCGCACCAACAACAGAAACGCATCATCAATTGCGACATGTCTGTCGAACGGATGGGTGCAATTCATAGTCACAAAAACTGAATTATTTCGAGTTAGTTTTGTATTCGTTATCGTTAATTATATTTAGTTTATCTAGTCTTCGTGATTAAACTTGTGTTATTTTTTGGCCGTTCTTTTGACTATTTATACTTTCCACCAGTATTAATTTACAAATGTAAGTAATTTTTATTTTACTAATTGAAAATGATTTATTGTTGTTGAAATTATTTTGTAACATTCGAGTTGGTCGAATATTGCTGGTTAAATTAAATTTCGCTCTTATTCTTAAACTATAAATGCTATTGTTTATTTTAATTTTGACATATTTAGTGCAGCTGTTGTATTTTTGACAGTGATTAAAAAATAAAAAATGGGAAGTAGCCATTTACAAGTTTTTTTTGAGTTAGTGTAGTATTCGTGAATTTAATCAAATAAATGATTTTTTTTTCAGAAGATGAGGGGTCGTGGCTAGAAAAAGTGATGGCGGCTAACTTAAATGAACCTGAGAGCAATGATATGGAGTTGGAGCCTCAAGAGAACTCAGCAACACCTTCAACGAGCACTAAAGTGATGGAAGAAATCTTAGCGAATCAACATGTGGAGTTAGAAAACAACCCAAAATCATTACAATCACCGTCAACCAATACCCAGGTGAGACCATGGTTAATAGCGATGGTAGCGATTTCGATGACTCTGATGTGGATCCGCATTTCAAGGTACTTACTGATGAGGGAACTCGCCTTCCACCTCTTACAAATTCAAGAAAATCATCTCGTTCCTCCAGTTCTAATAAAATAATAACTCTGCCATCCGCCGTACCAGATACTGCCAATATTTCACACAACGATCTTAAAGCTTCCACATCTCAACCGATCATAAATCAGCATGCTGCAACTGATGGCCTTGAAAGATGCAGGAAAAGAGCAAGAAGCTCCCAAGCGGCAGAGATTCTTGCTCTTTTCTTGTATCTTAAATGTTAAGAAAGCTCTGCAGAATACGGGAAAGGCTTATGTAAGTTCAACAAAAAGAGTGTCCCTGAAAGAGCGGTCAAGCCTGCATGTAACGACAAATGTAAGTTGAAATACAAGGATAAAATAAGGCAAATATTACGCAAAACTTTATTCGAAACTTTATTGGCGACGTAGGCAAAGGCAGACAGGCAGAGTAAGTTTATCGTACGATACACTCAATACATTAGGCATAAATATAGATACAGAAGTACCCAAAATTTTAGGTCACTAAATTCTGCATTTTTCTTTGAGGTTGACGGCACTCTTATTAGAGTCTAAGATGTTTTTTAAAGCTATCCTAAATATAAGCGACCAATGTATTAAGACAGCTCTTTCTAAAAAATGAAGGTGGTTTTATGACAGAGGTGACAAGCCATTAATCAAATAAATATCTTCTTAAAATTATATCCAAAAACATATAATATATACGTATGTTTCATGTTGATCAATTTTAAAAGTTACATTGTTAAATAAATAAACAAACTTTAAAATTTGTAAATAAACAAACTTTGCACACATGTTATTAGTTATTAAACTCTACCTAAATTATAATGTTTGTGTTTACAATAAGGTGTTTATCTATCATATCTTGAGAAGAACTATAGTCAAAAGATATTTTTTTGGCAAAAAAACTATGTAAATTCAAATAACTTTTTTATTAACTTTCTCTTTTTACGTCACTAGTTCCAGGTATTCTTTGGTGGTCGTGACATTGATCTACTTCTAGTAATTTAAATTAATTTGTGTAGTGATGAATTTAACAATCATACTTTTTTGCCATCATTGGTAACATAACCTTAAAATAGAAAGCCGGATGACACATTCGGCCATATGTATAAATCATAGAAATCTCTAGAATTTGAATTTGGTAGTAATAGCTACTATGTTCTTTCAGTTGCAAATTCTTTGAACTATAAATTAGATGTGAATAGTTTTCTGGTCCAATGCACTCATCCCTTCTGGAAAATGTTATTTAATTTCTAAAAGATTATCTCTATCAGTTACACCATCTGGAAAAGCACCAAGAAAAGGATATTGTACAGATATAAAGAAACCATAGCGCCTACTTTCTTTCCACATTTGCCCTCAAATGTTTCAATAGCAGTAATTGCTTTAGATTTATCCCACTCTAATGCTGGAATTATTGTTTTTTTATTGCATTTTAGTGACTGTGCATATTTTGCACATAGCTTGGTCCCGCTTATCTGTAATTTACAAATTTCTCCAACATTGGTATCTCTAAGTAATATTTCAGCATACCAGAGTTGCGTCGTCTAGCTTTTGGTTCTTGTCGGATTTGTTTTGTTAAATAAGATGATAATTTTTGCAAGAAACATATATTAATGACCTTACAACCAAATAGACATAATTTCATTACATTTCAAGTAGACAGAAGTCAACCAAAATTGTTATTAATATTGATTATTGACAAACTGGATAAAAAAAATTAGTAAGTTACTTTATTGTGGTTATTACGCTTATTTTATTGAGGACGATGTGGTGATGTAAGAGTATAATCAGATAATCATGATCATGTATCACATCTTTCATATTTGTGCTGTCTAAAATTGCACATATAACCAGTCTTTAACAATAGTTCAAAACTTGGTTTCAGACTGAGTTTCATTCCTTTATTCGACTAGTTGAAGACTCTGGCTTGGGGTCATAACATATGATTCTCTTATTTCTTTTACGTACATTGAATATAGATATTGTATATATAAGGTCTGCTGCCTTTTGAAACATCTAATTTATGTGCATGCCGTACTTGTTTCTACTGTATTGGTGTTTATTTAATAAACCATATATTTTATTCATGGAATGTTAATACCGCATATAGCAAAGAACTGACACGTGCTTGCAAACTACTTTTGGCCCTTTACCAGCAATACATTCATAAATAGATTGTAAAATGCATCCATTTTTAAAACATAAAGCAAGGGAAGTAAAATAGGTAATGGATTTAGTATTTTCAGGATGAACTTGGCCTTTAAAGAATAAACACGTACTGCTGTTTGTTGTTACTAGTACTAATAGATAGTTATTTTAAAGCATATTAAAGCCTTTTTCTGCGTAGTATTGAATACTCTGACATACCTATACCATCTTTGTATAGTTCTAGAAAATACTTATTGACATCAACAATGTCAAAATATGGTATCACTGTTGCAGGCTTTCTCCACTGGCCATTCTATTGAGTATTGTATATCAGTATCATTTTGTAGGTTATTATCACTTGGATTAGGTTTGAAATTATTGTTTCTATCTTAGCCTCAAAACATCAAAATACGTTTATTATTAATATTCTGGTCCAAACAATTTACAGTGAATAAAAAATATGTAGATACATAAAGTTTGTAAACAATACCTTTCAATTAGTTTTTCCTTGGCGCCAGAAACTTTTGTACTTCTACTTTGAGTTCAAGTTTTAACTCGCAATACTTTTTTGTCAGTATGCACGTGAATTATCTATTTTTAAACATTAAAAACAAACATTGAAATACGTTTGCTGTGTTTTAATAGCGCGCGTTATCAAAATAGACCTCTTACCCTAGTGGCGCCAACTACTAGCAGAAATTTTCCTAAAAACCCTTATATGAAAATATCATAAAATCTTTGACTTTTCGAGATTTTGGTTTGGCTATAGGGTTTTCAAGTTAATTTCAGAGAGAAGGTTTTAAAGGTAAGCAACTTTGGCTCAGTCTCATCTCTCTCTCTTTCGATCGTGACCTCCTCGTTTTTTACTTGTTACGAAATATTCCTTACTAACAAAAAAGAGAATATTATTATGAAATGCATTTGTATTCTGAGTAATCAAAGTTTTCTTAATATAGCTGATGTGTTTAAGCTATACTGAGAAAACTATCGTATCGAGATGTATAAATAATGGAAATTTCTCATTAAGAATTTAAAGCGAAATTTCCATTATTAAAACTAAAATTGTTTTTCTACGAACAAAGCGTCGCGTTGCCAATGACGCAGCCTGATGTTTAAATAAAAGGAATTTATATTCTCATTCTACAACTCTATTAAACATGCTTTAATTTAAGTGTGGGGGCCGGAATTATATGAGTGATTGTTAACGGACATCTATTGAATTAATATCACTCTATTGAAAGTCAGGAATTATATGAACGATTGTTAACGGACATCTATTGAATCAATATCATCTATTGAAAGTCAGCAATTATATGAGTGATTGTTAACGGACATTTATTGAATTAATTTCACTCTATTGAAAGTCAGGAATTATATGAGCGATTGTTAACGGAAATCTATTGAATTAATATCACTCTATTGAAAGTCAAGAATTATAGGAGTGGTTGTTAACGGATACCTATTGAATCAATATCATATATTAAAAGTCAGGAATTATATGAGTGATTGTTAACGGACATCTATTAAATCAATATCACTCTATTGAAAGTCATCTGATTGGGTTCCCCCAATCAGATATCTCTATATACCATATCTTAAATGTGCTTCATCGTATTATTTTAGATTTGTTACAGGAAATACCGAGAGCTTACTTGAACAACATTTATTTGAAACGATATCTGTACGTGATTTTTGAACAATGAATGTGGCGATTGATGGGGAGGGTACAAGGGACGTGAGACATGCCTGCGAAGTTGCCAGACCTCACGCTTATAGATTCAAGAATATCGTTTGCTTAAAGTTATGATAACTTAAAAAATATATTTATGCGTTAGTCTTTAATGTAAAATTAACCTGTAATTAAATATAACATTTAATGGCGATGTCGGGATACTGCTAACGTATCACGGCTTTTGTTAACATTTTAGTTACGCATTAAAGTTCATACGCATGAAAGTTTAGCGTAACATAGTAAATTTTAAGACTTTGTTATTTGTATTTTTAAATTATGTGTTTATTTTTCATAATGACTGAATTATTTTATTCTATTAATTTCAACTAATAATGATAGTAATATTTCTGATCGCTTCTGGTGTTGTCGTACTTTAGTAAGTAGAAAATATTTTTTTTTTGAGGAAACTTCTTTTAGTCAGAATAATATTATGTTTTCATGATCCTAAATGTAACGTAATGTTATAGCCTTGATTTAATTGTTGATTTTAGTGTGTAAGTATTTATTAAATTAACTAGAGATTGTTATTTACTTTTAATTATACTAATCTAAATCAGTATTATATCTTTAATAAGGGCAGTTTGTGAATTATTCTTAATATATAAAACAGTGTTTTTTTATTTTTGATCAGAATGAAACATTTTCTGAAATGAAGACAGAAAATAATTATTACTATCACTTAATATAACTGGACTTCGTAAATGGATGTTTTTGCATAACTTTTTATGGCCTTTTTAGTCTATATCAAAATCACTAAACTTAGTTATTTGAATGTACTTACCATTTTTTAAACACATCGATGACATTTCTCCAGTTTGAGCCGCGATAGGTTGAATTTCGAAGAGTCTTTTTTAAGACTTCAGAAATACATTTGTTCATTATATTCATTGTATTAAAATATTCTGGTAGTTTCAGGTTTCTCATAAAATTTGGCAAATAGCTATCCATACAATTACCCAATGAGTTTAAAGTCTTATTCATTTCCATAACATACTGGGACAATTTCATTTCTACTATTGCCGTCATTATTTGTTCCATCGTTTCATTTAGCCTTAAAATAAAAAAAATGCTTATCTATCTTAAAACGGACAAAAAAATCATTCACAACTTATTTGAACGAGGATTAGTTTTAGAAATAATATAAGCGATAACCTTAAAGTATTAAAAATTCAAGTAAAAATTATCATTCACTTATAAATGTTATGAAACTTCATAACTTTTTCGTAAAAAAACATTACGTTTCATCTTATTAAAACTTATAATAAAATGATATCATATATTGATCAAAAAGGTTAATTTCAAGCACAAAAGCTTTCTAAATCTTCTGCGCAAGGAACTACGAGGTTAGCTTTAGAAATAATCTAAGTGACAACCTTAAAGTATTAAAAATTCAAGTAAAAATTATCACTCACTTATAAATGTTATGAAACTTCATAACTTTTTCGTAAAAAAAACATTACGTTTCATCTTATTAAAACTTAAAATAAAATGATACCATATGTTGACAAAATAAGTTAATTTCACACACAAAATCTTTCTAAATGAATTCTGCGAATGACAAATATTTATGTGACACAATAAACATAACATTTGAAAGACATTCAAGCAAAAGTTTAAGAAACTACCCTTGATCAAATCTTTGATTATTATGAAGACAACATTAGGAGCGTAGATTCAAATCCTTTGACAACTACGACGAGACAAACTTCACTATCAGCCGGTAGGCTATCTCATTGAGACTTGCACTATCTATCTCTGTATTGGTCGTCTCCCATATTATGCTGCAGGAAATAATAGTATTCGCGTTATAAGAGTGTGTTACATTGATTCTTGAGAATTATGTGTGATTCTTCATCACCGACTACCCCCATTTTAGTAAGAAATGTATGGAAATATAGGAAAAAGGAAAATAATATGTATTTATTATATTTCTTGTACAAAACTACCTGAATAAAATTGACTGAGAGATAAAAATATGAGACTGAGAAATAAAAATATATGATGTGATATATAGAGATGCTAAGTTAATAAAATCTTTTAACGAATGTATGGAGTGTAGTACCTTAAATTCTAGTATAAATATATATCCAGTATACAAAAATAAAGTAAAACTGATTACAATATAAAATTTCGCCATGTCAGTGAATAAGTATATTTATTTGGGGTAGTTTATTGACAGAGGGTGAGAAGACAATTAAAGATATTCTTGAAGACAAAATTTGACACGCTAAGAAGAATATACTGAATAATGAATTAGTTAAAGGGTATAATGTTAAGATTATACTGAATAATGAATTAGTTAAAGGGTATAAGGTTGATGTAATAAAAGTTGTATAATGTAAAGCTCGTACTAATAATGTTGCTTAATATTGTATGTGAAAAGACGAAAAGATTGTAAAATGCATGACTTGGAAAGTGCTAACGAAAAAATATGAAAAAAAATTAAGTTTCAGAGCAGTTAAAAACTTGAAAAAGACCGAAAATGTGTCAATATAGATAGAGATGATAATCGGATTATCCAATATATTCATAAACTCCAACTAAACATGGCATTTTATTTTTGGAAAATTGTTATCTGAAGCGACGAAAGTAAATTTGAATTATGTTGTATCAAAATGAGAAATAAAATTGTAGTGAAAATTAGTTTCTGTGGCACGATCTGAGCAATTTATTTGCGATTGATATTATAATGGCTGTAGTAGACAGTTCAAAGAAAAAGAGGAATCTCTTTCAAAAATGCACATTGCCGACTACTTATTTTTTCAGTAGAATAACGATCCAGGGCACAATGCTAAGAAAAGAAAGACATTTTTAGAAGTTTACTATGTAAGTTGCTGCCACAATCACCACTAGCCAATCGAAAATTATGGAGAAGAAACTTTTAATGATCGACTAAAAGGCGATAAGATGGTCATAAAAATGCTCTAAAAAATAGCTCTAAAAATTGAGACTGAATTCGATTATGTCCATAAAGATTACTATATTTCTTCAGAAATAGGCATTCCGGAATTTCAGACTACGTAGCGAGAAATTCCTTGTTTTGAGTGGTATCTTAAATTCGGTTAGCATGATGATTAGTAACCCTTGGTGACGCTTCTTTCTTTTTAAGGTGGGTAGGTGCAAAGGTACGACCAATATAAAGCAGCTCTGTTGTATTTGTTACTTTTAAAATATTTAAAATGATAAATTTTAAGTAAAATTTAATAAAAGTAACAAAACAGTGAATAAGTTTCAAAACCATATATAAATTTCAATAGAAAAAGTGAAATAAAATGACAAATGTAAAATGTAATAGTGTAAGTCTTAAAAGTGCCACTGAAACTAAGCGAGTAGTGATAAAATCAAAGTTATTAAGCTAAGTGTATTAGACTACAATATGTAACAAAATATTAACAAAAGTGGACAGAAAATAGTCAAAGTGACAATTATCGTAGAAATAATTATTTTTAAACAAATTGCTGACAACAGATAAACACAAGAAGACAAACACATAAAGATAGATATCTATGAATCAATCAGTTAATGACGGTGTTGCTCGGACCGATTCAGCGATTCTGTTCCGGTTTGACTTCAAAAGAGGACCACACTTAACTTTTGAAGTAAGTTATTATTCCTAACGGGAAACGTTATTTTTAATCCACTATCTTTATCGTTATCTCTAACGTTCCACTGCGTACTTTGGTATATACGCACTATTTCCACAAATTATACTAGAGAGCACTAGAAATATATGAGTTTGCTGAAGATACTAAGCAATGGATTAAATCACAGAGCTATTAAAAAATATACAAACAGAAATGCTAAACCAAAAACAGAGATTAAACGGTTTGGACAGAATCATAACAGAAAATATAAACAATAATATAAATAAGAAATTTAAAGAAATGGAACAAAAATACAAAGAGTTGAAGAACAAAGTGGCGAAACATGAAAATAGAATTAACCAAACAGAAAGGCAAATAAAAAGAAAGAATATAGTTATATTCGGTATGGAAGAAAAGGAAAAGAAATATGAAGAATTAGAAACAGAAATTTTAGACTTGGTAAACAAAACTTTATATGTAACGCTAAATTAATCGGAAAAAGAATCTCATAAAAAATTTAAAGATACAAAAACAAGACTAATAGTTCTAACTCTCAATACTTTAAGCCGGAAAATATAAATTTATAAGGGGAACTGACTGAAGGAAACGCGATATTATATAAAAGAAGATTACCCATAAAAATATTAAAGGAGCGGAAAATATTAAACGTTGAAGTAAAAAAAAATAATGACAGAAGGTAAGAATGCCATATTCAATTACAAAAAAATCTGTCTTAGTGAACGACAGAGCGGAACAGAATGACAACAAAGCCTGCAAATTGTTGGCAACACGACACAACCGTGATGGAGCGTTGCCTCGAAACCGGCCGGGGTGTTTTGCTCGAAGCCGGCCGACGCAGAGAGCATAATTTACATAAAAAAAACTGATTTATACTAATACTTAAAATTGTGATTCTATCTTTATGTTTTATATTTTTGTTTCATATTATGTACTTTTATTTAAAATAAATGAGACGCAACGCATGCAGCGTACAAATCTAGAAAAAGGAGCCAGGTTAGAGAAAGAGGGGTAAAGAGAGCGAAACAAAGAAACTAGGGCGGAGAGAGGGGGAAATCGGAAGCCACATCGGGTCGGGATAGGGCGAATAAAAGAAGCCCGTACCCGGTGTAGAAGTCAATATGTCATCAAGGAGTATCCAGTTGTCATCAGAATCAGAATCAGTCGTCAAAGAAAAGAACAAATAAGAAATTAGCAGATATTTTATGCAAAACCAGTAACAACCAGAGAGCTCACCAAAGTTGGAGGAACATCATAAGCAATACGAAAAGCCCCTCCCCACTAAAATAAAAGAAAAAAAATACAAATATAAACAATCATAACAAAACAGCTCCCAGTTCGGGTGGTCGCCGCGGGAGTCTTAGACTGAAATCTTCCATTAGAAGGAAACTATAGATGATGGAGGAGGGTACTGAATTAACATTAATTTAAAATATGATTAGTTTACCTTTACGTTTAATTTTAATGAAAAGTGGTAATTATAGTTGGCTTAAATATTATATTATTTAGCTTGTGTATTCAATTACAAATAACGTCAGTTATCAGGAACTGTTACTTGAAACTTATTAAATTACTGAAATATAATTAGAATTTTGTCTTTAATATGGATTAAGGCTTGAAATTCTTTCTTTTTTATTTTTTTTTGAAGTGAAAACATCTTTAGCATCGTTGTGATTTGTAAGTCGATGAAACGAAAAAGCGACAATAAAAAGAGACAGACACATAAATTCATAAGATTTAACGTGGGAGGAAATGAGATAGGCGACTGTAAAAAGAGACATACACATAAATTCATAAGATTTAACGTGGGAGAAAATGAGATAGGAAGCATTATACAGTGTTTCTTATGTTCGTGGTTCTCTTGGTGCTCTGCTTCGTACCCCTTCCACTCGTGTTTACCAAGGCATAGCGAGAGTTTGCTTGGGTCTCAGCGTTGTAAGTGTGTTAATACGTGTTTATGCGGTCTCAGCGTTGTACGTGTGTTAATTAATACGTGTTTATGCGCGCATGCGTAGTACAAAGCTTGAGAAAAGGCATCACACAACCGTGGTGTTTTGTATACTTGTACGTATTATACGTTTGTAGAGTTTTTTCATCATTTTTATTATAAAATTCTTCATCATTTTTATAATAAAATGCTTGAAACATGCCGAAAACGAATGCAGAATATTGTCGCGATTATCGAAAAAAAAGGGAAAACAAGATAAAAAGGCAGCAAAAAGTTCAACGGAACGTATTCGTGAATTTCGTGCACGCGGAAAAGCGTCATTGAATGTGGAAAATGAAAGTCCTATTAGGCATAATGATGATTTTACTGTTCAAAATAGTGAAAGTGATCATAGTAAGTACTCAAATATTTTTATCACTATGATCATAACTAAAACCTACAATTTTCCTCATCCCGAAATTTTACATTCGTCTCATCATCTTGAAGCCAAAATTTTTGAAGGTTTCACTTCTACCACGTGTGAATTGCACACTTGATTTTTTTTTTAAATAATTTTTAAATTGTTTAGTTAATTTTTGTCTTAATGGTATACGTAACGTGAAGTCCAATATATTGTATATGTTAACCTGGGAATAAATAGCTTATTATTAGAATGTTAACCTGGGAATAAATAGCTTATTATTAGAATGTTAACCTGGGAATAAATAGCTTATTATTAGAATGTTAACCTGGGAATAAATAGCTTATTATTAGAATGTTAACCTGGGAATAAATAGCTTATTATTAGAATGTTAACCTGGGAATAAATAGCTTATTATTATTATTATTAGATGATGCTCTTACCTACAATCAGCAGGAGCTTTTGTCGCTATATTAAATCTGTATTCACTTCGTGATCATTAGAGTTGCATGGGTGAAATAAGTAATTATAAAAATTGTAAAAACAGAGTTGCAAGATAGCAATTTCGAGTACAGCTGATTAAGCTCTGATGAGTAAGTGGTAAGCTCTGATACCTTGTAATAAAATCTAGTATCAAGGTTAAAAACTGTATTTCAAATGTTAAGTCCATTTGGCGTGAATGTTTTTAAGATTAGTTTCACATATTAATTCAAAAACATTTTTAGTAATGTATAACTTCGTCAAATAGTCAATACTACTTAATAATTTCTGGTACCCGAAATTAAGAACTCGAAATTAGATATTCTTTCGAATGGAATTAGTGATCTGTTATAATTCGAATTATTTTCAAAAAATCGCTTCATATTTTTTTTTAAATCTTTTAAAGTCAAGAAACGTAGAAGCCAGAAGACAAGAAACAAACCATGGAAGCGGTACGTAAATGTGACATCTAAAGGATCAATAAAATATTCTAAGATATATATAATCTGCATTAGAAGATTACGTTATAAACAAAGTCACTAAGATTGTTGATGATTTGCTGAAAGCCAACATTGGTTGAAAACCCGTATTATTTGACGAAGCGGAGTGTTTGCTTATTGAATATTTGTTGAATTTGAAGAAAAGACTCTTTGGGTTACATGCACGAGACGTGAGACGCATAACCCTTCGACTGGCTTTATTGAATATTCTGAGTAATTACCCGTGTGAAGAGAATTTGAGAGTGCCAATTGAATGATTTTTGGAGGTCCGAAACTGGAAACCTATTGGATTTCAGCTATATTTATGAAATTTTGCGATTCTATATAATATCGCCTACTTTGTTACACTAGCAAAATATTAGCTCTGTAAGTCAAATATTATATACATAGGAGTAAATGTAGCTCGAAATGATTCATGTAAATAAAGCCGTATACACGGCCGGTTTTGCCAGAACTTGGCTAGCGCACTCCAGCGCGCTTACATCCTTAAAGAGCCTTATTTTACAGTTGCTGTATTTAGATGATAACCTACTTTTAGGCTATTAAGATGATATTGCAAATAAATGCAATCGTGTTCATGGCATCTCTCTTCTAGCCATAAAGAATCATATATGTGTATATGTTAATTTCCGTTCGCATAAAATAAATTATTTAACTCACACACTTGACTTATGAATTATACATTTCGCGATCACAGCTTTTCCATCCTGCGGGCGCTTACAGTCATATAGAGAATCGCAACTCCGACTGTCCTTGAAGTTTTTTATTATCGCCTTAAATTCATCTCGAATTTCCTCCTCTTTATCTTTCAGATCCAGAAGACATTGATCTACATAATCTATTACCTATAAACATATAATAAGAATTAAAGATACAAAAGAAGCATTTGTACAACATTTGATAAGAAAAAGACAAGAATATTTAAATGATTATAAGTAAATTTCTAAAAAATCTGCGATTCCAATAAATTAAATGATCTCCCTATTCAAATTTTAAATTACAACGTTTTATATCTGTATATTTCAAGATATCGGTAGATACACAGTAGATATAGATACCATTTTTATTACCAGCAAAAAAACTTAAGGTAATGCACTTGATTTTTTGATACGTCTAGGCTTACATAAATATAGTTTCTTCTTTATATTCCTATTAGTACAGCGATCATGAAATCAGGCTGAAATGTAGCTCATTTGTTTTTAACATTTTTTTAATCTATATTGAAAATGAATTCCGGAAATATTACTCAATGAGATGATTTGATCTACAATAAATTTTACAAGTTCCTGGTGTGTATCAGATTAAAAATGTTCTTGTACAATAAAATTATTATTTAAAAAGAAATATAAATATACCTCAGACATATTTAGAATTTTTCCTTCAAAATCCTTGAACGGATTCGTTAAAGAATATTTAACCACACTCCGTCGAATGTAATCGGCATTTTCTATATTCACTATCTCGACTAAATCCAGAAACGTGTTCATTCGGGCTTGTGTTATGTTCTTTAGCGTCTCGTAACCTTGAGAGCCAGCGATAAAAGATTTACTGGCTGCATTTAACGCAGCTAAAATCAACGGATCTTTTTCGTTTTCGAACGGAGAATTTTCTATTGAGCACTGAAAATATACAATTGTAGGAAATGATGTAACTCTTTTTTAACAATTTTGTTTACGAATTACATGGAATAAAGAAAAAGATTAAAACATAGCCGAGTATATTAAGGAAGTCGTACTAAAATTTTTACAAGTTTTATAGTTACAGAATATAAAGTAACATCAAGTCATCTAAATATTTTAATTATATTTGTATAAATAAAGTTATTCAGAATTATAAATTTATATACATGAATCTATGGAAAACAACGAATGCAAAAGGGAGAATTACAAAGGTTATTAAAACTTTAAAATATTATTTACTTTTAATTTAAAATACATGGTTATTTTTTGTTTAGTATCATGTATTATGGGAACGATAATAATATCAACTTTTTGTTAATTATTTCTGTAATTTTGTATATATTTAATATTCAAATTAGTAGCTATTAAGGTTTCACCGGGTCTAAAGGATGAAGATTGAAGGTTAAGAGAAAAATAGTAATAATGTATTTTCTTTAACTGATACTGTGAATAATTTTCATTAATATAATTATTTTACTGTAAATTATTTTACTCTCACCCATTTTCTTTTAAAAAGTCATTACAATAACTTGAGCGCTAGAAGAATATCACAGAATGAAAGACTGTTAAAGGAATTATTTAGGGGAATTACATAATATGTTAACCGACTACAAATAAAGATTTTTTACTTATTGTGTTGAGAAACATTGTTCTTTTTGTGGGAAATTATAATTGTTATATTCCACCTTGTATATACCACTCTGTTCAGCTGTAAAACTAGTTTAATTTTTTTACATCAACTTTTTCGTCTATATAAAAAGGAAAAAATAAATCTCTAAAAATTGAACTTTAATTTTCTTTTTTTATTTTGATAAACATGAGAAACAAGATGATATGAAATATAAAAACTAAATATGACCATAAAGAACGTACAATTGTGATAAAGTATTAATGGGAACACCAGATAACTATACTCTGTAATGTCTACATTATATGTTTAAATATGTATAGTAGCTAATCAGTTATTAAATTATGGATAACACAGTTTTCTCTTTACAAAACAAAGAAGTACTTTCGAGAGGTATTAGGTATTTTATGAGAAAAGTAAAAAAATGATATTACCTATGTTTTCTGAGAACATATTTTTTCGTTTTCTTAGTATTTTGAATGTTAGCTTCCAATTTCTATTTTAGAAATATATGTTAATAATAGTGTTGATATTTAAATATTCATCTGCCCTCACGTATTGTGTTTATGGAGATTATAAGCATTTTCAGAAATATGTGCGTCGACAGTGCTAAATGATTTTTGTGACTTTGGCGTGGTAAAAACAAAAAATAATTTACAACCGTATTTTGTACGACAAGAAAATTTAGTATATAGTTGTGATGTGCCTGGCCAATTCAAAATGTTTCATTCGAAATACAGTCCACATGATTGGGAACTTTTTATAGATTCTTCGAAACGAAATCTTAAACCCGTGTTATTATATAGTTTGGCTTCTCTGCCTTTTGGACATACTGTACATTTAAAAGATTGTTATGGAAATGTAGATTTCATCTTGATAAATCATGGCTGGACTATAAGCATATTGACTATGCTTTTTGGCCAGCAAGGAGGAAATACAGAATATTTTTGCTTCCCGCGTGATTAGTATAGTAGAAATAGAGCAAGAAATTGGATAAAATATATTGACCACAAATAACACTACTAAGACGCGAACCTCTCGTTGACCGTGCAAAAAATCTACTAAATTAGGTATAATGAAGCAATTTGTGAAAGCATTACCTAAAACAGTCGCTATTTCAAAAATTTGTGATAAATTTAAGCTTTTAATCGAATTCCAAAATAAAAGATAACATTTTTGTTGGCCCTGACATACGAAAGTTAATTAATTTTTCATAGAAATTATCTAAAATTCTTTAGATAGGCATATCTTGTACACAAAAATCTCAAAGTGCTATAAAAAACTATCTACTCATGTATTTTAATTCAGTATACTTAAATATTTAAGCAATCATTATTAATTAATGAGGAATTTAAAATTATACTTCAAACCTGTGTAATTTATAGATTTATGAAATATAAATTCAGTTATATATATTACACACACACACACACACGCACGTACGTACCTACGAACGCATACACGCACCCACGCACGCATGCACGCACATACACAACACATAATGTATGTATATGTGCGTGCATATATATTTGAATTTAGAATGGTTACAACTTACAGAGTATATTAAACTAAACGTATCCAATAAAAAAACTGTAGCCACTAAATTTATTAAATATGACATAACTACATCAGATTCTTTCATGTTTTGTTCACTTATGTTTTGTTTGTAAATAAAATCTTTCAGCATGAAAAGAGAAAATTGATTATATACCAGAAGATTGATACATCGCTTGAATGCATTTCAATACCACGCATCGACTGTTTCAATTAAAACCTTTTTGTACGATATACTACGCAGAAAATCTTTCCACATATGACGAATTTACACTAACGGAAAAAGCAAAACGGTGTTATTATATCGAGCGATATAAAAAAGAAATTAAGGGTGATCGACATTATCCTCCACATTAAAAGTTAGCAAATATTTTCTTCTTACGGTATTATTGAAATATATTCATTTTTTTATATATATGAATTATTTTAAATATACCACACACGGTTGTTATACTTTAATTATAGAAATAATTAAACGTTTTATTAATTCTCTATACAAAGCTCGGTTTTTATACGAAACATAAAATATTAGTTTATCCTATTCAAAATTGGTTATTCAAATTATTAAAACTTGCTGCTAAATGAGGAAAAAAATGAAATTTACATCATTACAGCACAAATAGTAAATTTATGAATAACTACTAAGTTTATGAATAAATTAGACGATATTAACATCGAAGAAGCACTAGTGAATTTGGTCAATGCTTGATTGGGCATTGGAATACTCGAGATTAATCTAAATTTTTAAAAAATACCACACATAAGAAATGAAAGATATTTCCATATTATCGACAATAAATGAAGATCGGGCAAACAACTATCATAAAAAAGTGGATATTAAAATAATTTGTCACATTTGTTAGAGGAAATCGATATTTAAAATATTCTAACAAAATCTATAGATTATAAGAACGTCAGTGTCTTATAATCATACTTGAAAATATGGACAATTCAAGTAATTCTTGTTTAAACGGAGTATTGTTTCAGACATTAAAAACAATATTACACAATTAACAAATACATTGGGATCATCTAAGTGTAAAAATTTACCTAGTTTCTACGCTCTGGATAGGTGCGACCATAACCACGTTATTAATAAAAAAGGTGAAAAATTACTTGCATTGGTAAAAAAATGTAGAATTATAAAACGCTTTATTATCACTGGGTGAAATTTATACAATTGGTTCTGGAGATAAAATGTCCAATCCGGAAATAAAATTGGAAAAATTTGTGTGTCAAATACACGGTATCCAGGAATACATGTTGTACAATGAAAGACGTTATTCGTTGGCTATGCAGGAATAAATTGTCGTTGAAATAAAACGTAAAACACGCCAATTTTCTAATTCAGTGCAAAACAAAATATTACACAACTCTTTTTAACACAACCGATATTTGTCAGAGTGCAGTGTTTACCGGCAGTTGCGATGTCTTCGCAGCTGCTCGCGGGTCAGTCCTCCGAGCAGCGCTGTATCAGCGCGTGCTAGTAGCGAGCGGCGCGTGCTTATCGTGTGTACGGAAAAGACGGCAAATAATTATGAAAATTATTTTAAATTTTCTCAAAAAAGTCATCTTTTCAATTTTATTTTAACTATTTTTCAGTCAAGGAATCTTTGTCCGACACTTATTCCCGGACATCGTGTATATCATATAAACAATATTAAAAATATAAATCAAGCTCGAGTTTTAATTTTTTTGTGTCTATAGCCACATTCGTTGGCTGAAGAGGAAATCTTTCTTTGTGACGTGACTAACAGTGACAGAAACTTGATTTTTTTTATCGACTAGTTGACTAACTGAATATAAAAACATACATTTATATAAGTCTGAACAAAAATTAAAAGAAACAAAAGATATTTTAAACTCCAGATTTCGAACTTAATTTTTGACGTCATGTTAAAAGAAAGAGTTCACATAACTTTTTTCCAAAACCTACTTCAGAAACTTGCTTTTTGATGAAAAAAATTAACATTGCTACCTTTACTGAATAACCCTAAAAATAGCCAAAAAAAGTAAGTGAAAAATTATAATTTTTTTTGAGTAAATAAAGAATTAAAATTTTAAAAGAATATAATAAAATTTGAGCCGTATGACGTATTTTAACTTCTGTTTCGATTATTATTACTTACGCCGGCCAAACTATCGAAGTAGTTATTCACTCTGCTGCCTACTAGTGTCTTTACTGCACTTGTTTTATGTTTTATTTTCTTAACGATTTCTCAGTTTTTCCC
The DNA here is from genome assembly GCA_039881145.1 of Druceiella hillmani. Lineage (NCBI taxonomy): Eukaryota > Metazoa > Arthropoda > Insecta > Lepidoptera > Hepialidae > Druceiella > Druceiella hillmani. The sequence continues at coordinate 12,044,553 of JAYKKI010000006.1, read as the reverse complement.
GGGACTTTAAAACCTCTCAGCTCGGCTTTCCCTACTCAAGTAAATCAGCCATTCCGGGGATGGGCCATCACTCATACATCACTAAAATTAAATAATCGTAACTTAAAAATTATGACAGAATGGTATTTTGACGCTAGGGTTGATTTGGGGTACTAAACAAGCAGCTAATTTATCCCTTTCAAATTTTACATATTTTTGGAAGAGACAACTTAACTGCGTTTCTAGGGGATGTATATTTATAAACGGGCAGAGATATGACATTACATAACGATGGTATATCCTGTCGCTATATATTGCATGTAAGATATTATTTACGAGTAAACGAAAGATTTCCCAGGAAATGGACAAGTCTTGGCGGTTCTTGACCTCCGTGATCTTTCGACTTAAATCCAGTAGACTTTTCCATACGGTAATACTATAAGAATTGATGTACTCAATGAAAGTTACAGTTTGCAAAAAATAAGCTGAGAGAAATAAAGAAATAAAACAATAAAACGGTAACGAGACATTTAAATAGCATTTTCTGCTGTGCCATATTTATATTCGACAAGTTAGCCTTCTTAAAAAGTTATGTATTTTTTAATAAATGTATTTCTGACTATTTTTATTTAGTTTCAATCATTTTTTCGATTACACACAAAAATTATAATTTTTCACTTGCAACACTTTGAGTCCATTTTAAGTTCTCTCCGTGAAGATAGCATTGTAAAATTTCTCAGTCAAGGAATTAAAACGATAAGAAAGTTTTGAATTAGGCTCTAGGAAAAAAGCTATGTGAACTTTTTTTTTTAAAGTGACGTAAAAATTAAGTTGAAAATCTGGTATTTAGATTATTTCGTGTTTCTGCTTTTCGTGGTTCAATTTTTTCGCGCCATGTAGACGTATGCGTGTATATGTTTTTATCTTGAATAGGTCATACTAATTGATAAGAAAAACAAGTTTCTATAACAATTATTCAAGTCACAAAGAAACATTTTGTGTTAAATCTATGAGTTTGGCAAAAAAAGACAAAATTATAACTCAGAAACTAACAAAAGTCACTGAATATATCGTCAGAAAATTTGGAAGCATTCGGTCGACTTTATTTATTTCTGTATGTTTTCGATTTGCCATTATTTTTGAAAATGTAACAGTAAATAAGACAAAAAAATAATTTAAAAACAATCATATTAAATAAACGTTTATTTAATAATTTTGAATTATCAAAAATTATATTCATTAATAAGACCACTTTTAATTCTTTTTTTGTGGGCAGAATCCCCGCAATCTGTATCATAGTGGTACTTTTCTTTCTCAATCTGTATATAGTAGTAAATTATCTTTCCAATCTGATGCTAAGCCACTTCTTAATATTTCTATATTTTTTTTAACTGGCGAAGGTCAAATCTCTCCAAATATATAACCAAACGTTGCGCAGTAGCAAAAACGGAGGCGTCAATTCATTATCGTTAAGATCAATTTGGGTGTCCACGACGTTGAAATTTTTTAGCAATAATAATAGTGTAATGTTAATTATGATTGCAAAATAAATGCTAAATGGTTTATTTATTATTTAAACTTGCAACACTTGCAAATGCTTTTTAAACATGAAAATGATTTTATTCTTTTTACGGACTGACTTGTTTTTGAACTTCAATTTCTCTTCCAAATATGATTACTTTGACTGTTGTTGTCGAATCCAAACCCACCGTACTTGTAGACCTGGTTTATTCGAGGATTTATTGTTTTTGAGCAAAGATCCTTACCACAGATTAACCCATATTATCCAAAAGTATTAAAAAAAGAAAAAAATAGAAAATTACTACGTATATTTAAAGAGTGGCTAGTAAAAAAGAAAAGATATTATTTAAAAATATATTAAAAAAAAGATTATTTTCAAATTTTAAATTTTTACTCGACCTGAATTTCAGAACCACACCTTAAATGGGGCGCTGGGAGAATATGCCTACGGGTTTTGTATGGAGACATAAAAACACGGTTGATGTTACAGACGTTTTTTATTACATAATTAGTAAGAAAATAACTTTTGAAAAGTGATAATAATTTTAACATAAAACAATAATAATGAAATAATCTTAAAATTATTATTAAAAAATCAACTGAGTGAATGAAAATTATTCAATGGTTTGATAAATTGGCGAACAAAGTTGATATAAACCGACTTCACATTTAATGCATTTAACATTATGTTTTTATGACATTGACGGCATCGAATTTGAGTTGCATTTTTGACAATGTAATGGCCTTTGTCATCGAGTCTTATAGAATCAGGCAGTTTATTCTTGATTGTCATTGGTGTAGCTCCAATTCGTTTTGAGAAGTAGAAGCTTTTCCAAGCAGCAAGTAAATTTGAACTATATATCTTGTGAAGGATAAAAAGTCATGGAAATCTTTAGCTTGCCCGGCGGGTGTAATTCGATATAGTTGAAATGCATTATTAAAACAAACATTTATGTGAAAGATCATCATTTGTCAGTACCATCTCTTTAGTCTTATACTAATTCTATGTTTACCAACATTTTGGTCAAGTCTATCTACTCCACCCATAAACTTGTTATACATTTGATAGCAATGTGGCTGATGACGTCCACTCGTTTAGTATTACACCATCCCTTGACTTTACCTAATGGCTGAACACCGCTTTCTTTTGATGGTATAGTTACGGTGGTCTTATCGTTGTAGTGCACTAATGTTGGATTGTTGGTGATATCCGTAACTTGATGATAAGAAAACCTTACAGTCTTTTTCATCCCTTTCACATATTTTAGAGGTTCACCTTCAACCCTGTTTGCTCGGAGAGTTCCTATCTAGTAGACCTATCTGACTTACTTCATAGTGACAACGTAGTGATGTAAAAAAATATCGATATAAAAGCTGTAAGGCTCTTCATCTAACATCTTTGAAATCAAATTTATCACTACAGAACCACCTACGCTGAGATTTGGGTTTGTGTTACCAGTTTTAGTGCCCTGATAAGGTTCACCGTATATAAGATAACCTAATCTAGTACATAGTGACCAGATCTTATAGCCAAAACGGATGTATTTGCCACGTATATGCTGCTTGGTTCCTTGTTTTCGAAAATAAGACACTACTAATTCATCAACACATAAATGTTTGTCTCCAGGAAAATATTTAAACCACCTTTCATTCATCATATCCCAAAGAGGTCGTACTTTACCAAATTTGTCATCAGAAGGAAGGTCACTCTTATCACATGCATGAAGCAACTCCTGGATGATATGTATCGATACTTTTATCCCAGTATAATCTGTAACGCGAAGCGCTATTATAACCTGATAAAAGTAATATGCCTATAAATTTTTTTAACTCTTCAGTTGTCAATCTGAAGTTCAACTGTCCTTTGGCAATGGCATTTTTTTCTGTATTAGAGTGCAGCAATTCATAAACTTCGTCGTCAAAAAACATTTCAAAGAAGTCTATACGGTTATCTTTGCCTAAAACAAAATCTGGTAATGATGCCTCCCTTTAGGCTTTGAAGTTTTATATATATATATATATATATATATATATATATATATATATATATATATATTTCTACTATTGGCTTACAAACAGTTTTGTCACAATTTTAACAATATAACTCGAGAAACATAATGTATAAATGTATAATTTTCTTGTGACAACACCAAAATCAGTGAGCACAGCATGATTAATTTGGTGTTACCATTATCATATAATGTTATTACGAATAAGAAACATTTCAATTAATTTCAATAAATTCAATAAATGAACAATAATGGAGTTGATCAATAAAATGCACATTAAAATTTTAAATTAATTATAGTGAGTTAAATAACAATTAATAAGGGATTAATCAATAAAACATGTAGTCAAATAGACAAACCAATTTAAGTTAATAAAAAACGTTGAATTATTTAAATATAAGCATAACACTACACTAAATATCACTTTTTAACAAACAGAAGTCACCTGTCTCCGTCAATCTCAATAAGTTTATTTTTATATGATGAAGTTGTGGACCCAAAGAAATCTACAGTTGAAGGAAGATTATTCAGGCTTATTCTATTTATGGGTGCAAAAATCCTAAATTCGTGCCACACTTTGATACAAATAAAGGACGATATATATGCGATCTACTGTTATTACGTGGAATGTTAAATTGAAAGTGCTGGAGAAGTGGACTGCTGTCAATTGTATTGTGAATAAGCTTATGGAGGAATATGTAGTCAGTGTGTTTTCGTCTTTGATCTAAAGTGTTTAATTTAAAATATAAAAGACGCTCTTCGTACGTGAGTAATATTTCGTTCAACCCAGCTTTGAAGGTGAGGTGGTACAAAAATATCTTTTGAACCCTTTCGATGCATTCAGAGTATTTCTTAAAAATTGGGTTCCATACCGCACATCCGTATTCGAGCTGACTACGCACAAGTGAATTGTACAGAGACATCAATGTTAGAACGTTTTTAAAATCCTTCCTTGCCCTCAAAAAGAAACCAAACATTTTTGCAGCTATACTAGCAACGTGGTCCACGTATTTGTAAAATTTTAACTTATCGTCTACAATTATTCCTAGATCCTTAATGTTATTATGTTGAACAAGTTTTACATTGTCGATGGCGTACTGACTATTAAAAGTTTGGGAGCGAATGGAAAATTTTACATAGGAACATTTATTAGGATTTAGGTGCATTTTGTTCCTCGACCACCACACTGACAGGATGTCGAGATCTTTTTGGAGTTGTGCAATATCTGAATCGTTTTCTATTATTTTCTAAATTTTGAGATCATCTGCGAGCATAAGATGCTTGGCATGAAGCGCAGCCTTTTGCTTAAATCATTTATAAAAATGCCGAATAATAGTGGCCCGAGGTGGGAGCCCTGTGGTACGCCAGATTCTGATTCACGTTCACTAGATGAAAACCCATTAATTACAACGCGATACTTCCTGTTTGCTAAGTATGATTGGAACTATTTCAGCAAGTCACAATGTATACCGTAACATTGCAATTTGTATATTAAAATAGCATGGTTTACTTTATCAAAGGCCTTGCTAAAATCAGTATAGACTGCGTCGACTTGCTTGCGTTTATCTAAAGCATTTGCAATATCCGTAATGTATTCAACCATATTTGTTGACATAGATTTTTTTGGTAAGAAGCCATGCTGGTTGGGGGTGATATGTGGTTTAATGTGATAATAAATGGTTTCATAAATAAGACACTCGAAAACCTTACCAAAAAAGGTAGAATTGATATAGGACGATAATTACTTACATTGTTTAAGTCACCTGCTTTGTGAATAGGCGTTACGTTAGCCATTTCCATTATCCAGCATTTTGGAAAGTTACCTGTCCGTAGTGACAGATTAAATATGGAATTCAGCGGAGTTACCAATGTTTGGGCACAATTCTTTATAAAGATGCCAGGTATTTGATCAGGACCTGGTCCTTTCTGTACGTCCAAATTTAGAAAGGTTTTAAGAGTCTCTTTCCGAGATATGCTAATTTTCCCTATCGTGTTGGCTGAAAATATTTCGGCCATTTTACATTTATTGACATCATCGTCTGCGATCTTGCTGTAAACAGAACACAAAAATCCGCAAAAAGGTTAGCAATGGAAAGACCCGTCAAAGCAGTTTGATACATGTAGCTCACCTCGGATGGAATATTGCTAGAATTTTTTCGATTTTTAATTTGGCATATGACCAGAAGAATTTTGAGTTATTATTATCATATATATATATATATATATATATATATACATATATATATATATATATATATACATATATATATATATATATATATATATATACATATATATATATATATATATATATACATATATATATATATATATATATATATATATATATATATATATATATATATATATATATATATATATATTCAATAAATTTCATAACGATCAAATTTATACAACCTGGTACTAAACCCACCAAAGTAATTAAATTGCAAACAGATGAAACAACCAAGCTTATATCGAATACTTAATGTTAAAAAAATTTATGTGCGGACGATGACTCATAACGTCGTATTTCATGCTTCATTCATTCAGATTGCTGACTAATAAGGATTGCAATCTCACAAAATGGGATTCCGTAATCCCGCGGGACCCCGCTCCACTTATTGATATGCGGGATCCCGCAAGTTTGAAAAATGGGGCCAAATCTTCCGCGTAAATAAAATTTTTGCTCAATGAACGCGACGTTGCCGTTTCGTTGAGTAACCTTACCGGCGGGCAACTCATATAATAATGCGCCGCTGCCAATTTGTGCGCAGCGCCAGCGCCAATTGCACTTAGGCTCGTGTCAGGTACAAGCAGGTTAACAGACTGTTTTTGTATCCGCTGTTCGGCATTTTACGTAAGTAAACAAACTTGATTTTTTTAGTTATACGTTTTGTGATATTTAAAAAGTAGATTGTGCTGTAAATAGGTGTACTAATTGCTAATGCGATATACAATTAGAATCAGCCATACTTTATTATTCACAACTTAAAGATTCAAATTATAAACCAATATCATATCACATGATTTATTACTTCACGATCATTACAAAAGTCTTAAAAGTTGCAAATTAGTTCGCATCAAGAACCCTGGAACGGCACTACAATGTACTTAAAATGTACAATCTAACATTATACTTAAAAAGTTAATTATTAATTTTTTTTTATATTAGGTGGTACAGTTTACATTATTCTGTCATATTTTATATTATCATAGCATTGTATACATTTATTATTGTATTTCTATTATTATCGCATTATGTAAATTATTGCTGTATTTATCTATTTTATTATTTCTATATATACACACCTATATAGATACATACATAAATATTCAAAATGATTCTCAAATAGATGCTTCAAAAGACTTCTGCAGATTGTACTGACATTTATTCAGTAAAAACTTCTTTAGTATTTTGAAAAAAGTTTGATCTTTATCTATTTTTTGTAAAGATTGAGATTTGATTATCACAAACCATAAGCTGTTCCGATTAATCATTATAATTTATTACAAGTAAGTAATAAATGAAACGTGTCTCAGTCCAAAGAAACAGAAAGAAATCCCGAGAAAGAGAAAACTAGTGATGGCGATAGTGAGGGCAGCCCATCAAAGTCAAGGTTTGTACCGTTATTTTAAGAAAAATTATAAATATATTATATATAAACGTCTCCTGTATTCAGACCAACTAAAAATTAGTCAATGTCCCACCAAAGACTTGAAGTTACATTTAAAGACTAAACATATTATCGATATTAGTTTTAATTTTAAATTCGTTTGGCACATCGTTGGATCGAAGACTTATTTTCTGAAAGTGGACAAAAACTTCCTAATTCACGAAATACGATAAGATCTATCGTAATAAATTTCTCCAACACCGTTAGAGCTGATAAAATTTTCGTTGAGTTTTGATGAGTGAACATCACAAAAAAATAATCGATACTTAAATATGAAGGTTCGCCAGAAAGAAAATCTTTTCAATTTGGGATTAGTTCACATACATGGCTCGGCTAATACAAAATTCTGCATCAGCTTAGTAAAAGAACGCCTCGCGAGTTTTGGTCGTGACTTAGACACAAATATTATCGCTAGTACAACGGACGGTGCTAGTGTGATGGTAAAGGTTGGCAGTAGTCCTCGATAGCCTGTATAAAAAAACAATCATTGTGGATAAATTGCAACAATAAGGCACAGTATTGAGAAATCAACCATCAAAGAGTATTCGTGAACGTATTCAACAGTACCGCACTGAGTTGACAGGAGTTTTGATTTACTTACAACCCGAAAAAATCTGATCAAGAGACTAAAATATAGATCATACATTCTCCATCCCAAAAAATCTGCAACACGCGAAGAAATACAAATAATAATAGAAAGAGCCATTGGAGTTCCAGACAACGAGTACAAAAGCGAGGTTTTTGAAAACCCAACTGAAACTGGAACATCTGCATCTACCACAGGCCTTGCACTCAAATTAAAGGAAGAATTAGGGAAACGGCTTAACCAAGAAAAAGAAATATTCAAGAAAAAGCCAGATAATCGAAAGGATTATGAAAAAAAGTGTAAAAATAAATGGCGAGCTTTGTATGCGATCAAATCAGAGGACAGTTACCTGAAACTTGCCTGCGATTTTATCCTGACGATTCCATCAAATAGTCTATAAGCCGTGAGAGTTTTTTTCAGCATATTTGTAGTTCTCTGAGAAGCAGGCTGGGAGATGATATCATAAACACCATTTGCTTCTTAAAAGGTTAGTCATAGTCATAACACCTTAGTACACCGATTAACAATTATGGTTTGGTTATTAGTAATTATGAGACTGGATAAGCCATAACATTAAACAATTTCATAAGGCTGTTAGGTACAGGACAATAAGAATAAACAAGAGTAGAAGAAGAATAAGCAAGAGTAATTTTTATACCAAAGGAAGCATTTAAAAATTAGTCAAAATACCTTAGCACTTCAGATTATGAGGTAACTTACATGATTTTTCTACTGATTATTTTTTAACAAAAATACTTTAATTATACCTAATAAATAAATAACATCCTACCAACGTTGTTGCAAAATAAATTTTGATTGTTGAATATATAAACTGTGTAATAAAAGTTATTTTTTTTTTAACGAAAACCAGTTTTAATATGATCCTTTAAAATTATATTAAGAGTGCGGAATCCCACGCGGGATCCATCAATCCCGTACATCGATACCGCGGGTTTGAAGGATCTGGGGAATTGCAATCCCTACTTACTAACCACCCTCCCGCACCACTTCAGAAGTCACCTCTGGCCATGTCTATTTTGCCTGTTGTCCAGATGAAAAATTTCACTGCGCTTTTTCAAATAGCATAACGCATTTTTTCATCGTACTAGATAAAATAAATTTAGCCTATGATGGTATGATATTTATATATATCTAACATATGATGGCTGAAATAGGCTTGAACTGAATTCGTATATTCCAAGCTACTAAATATAAAAAATGTCTAATTATACACTAGAATATACCCGAAATATCTTCGATTGCTAATTGCATTGTCAAATATTGAATAAATTTGGCGTTAATTTTGTAGAAATTCATTTTTCACAATTAAATGAAACTACGTGATGTAGTATATATAAGTAGTGCATTGTCAAAGTTGAAGATTATAACCACAACAAAATAAGAAGTAAAATAGAAAGTTACATAAAAAACCACAGGTACCGTAAGGTGGGATTATTATGTGACTGCAAACATTTGGATATGCAATTTCACCTAACTTGGAATCTTATTGCTTACGCTGCTTCCAATTATACTTAAAGGAAAAAATAAATGCCATCGAGTATTGAAATAGCTGTAATGTATTCATTGTCTTTGGAGTTTTTTGTCCAATGTATGTCAAGTTAAATTTCACACGAAATTTGTTTATGTGTAAACTTCTCTTGGCGACAAAAAATAAATCTTTGGTCAGAGTTGCAGGTTTGTGTTTTGTTATGGCAAATGTTATGCTGAAAATGATGAACTATAGTGTTTGTAGATAATAATGCATTGAAAACCGTTGTTTACTTTTGTGTAAAACATTGAAACTTTGTAGGGTAACTTTGTGACTGTAAGACGTGTATCGGTAGGGCTCCCAGATATGTCCGAACATTCCAAAGGAGTAGAAATCTAACTTTTCGTCTTCAATTTATTTTTAAAAGTCGTATGCACATAATTGTAATCCTAAATACGCGTGTCAGTTTGTCACAAAGTAACCCCTTACTGGTTAATATTAAGTTAAAAATGGCTTTAGTATGGTTGTCACAAATTTACCCATAAGATCTTTTTTCTTGCAGATGTACTCTGAACATGCCTCGAAAATACAAAAAAAAGATCGGTGGGTGTACGTACCAGAATTACACACCTGAAACTTCTAAAGCGAGCTGTAGAAGAGATTCGAAATAAGAAACTAATGTTTTGTGCAGCATCCGAAAAGTATAACATACATCGTAAGACTCTGTTTAACAAAATTAAAGAGAAGAACCCACTTATTCCAGGACGTCAGTTTTTAGTGAAGCCGAAGAGAATGCTTTTGTCAGTCAAGTCATTGCTATGTCCTGTTATTCACAATTAAATTAAACTACGTGATGTAGAATTATTTCTACTTTATTTCAATTCTTTACCACGATCTAGGTTTGGTTGTATTACAACATCTTCAGGTGGACTGTTAGCAAAAATTCTTTCAATCTATGCTAACAGCCCACCTGAGAAGTAAAGAACTTAAAGAAAGTAAAAATAATACTACATCACACAGTTTCACTTAATTGTGAATAATGAATTTCTACAAAATTAACGCCAAATATATTCAATGTCCTGTTATGTTTTTCCACTTACTCCTATAGATACGCTCATACCTGAACAAGATTTGAAGCGGTTCAAAGTAACTTTACCTATCCTGATTGGGTATGAGATTTTATTGACCGATACAAATCAGTTTTATCACACAGATTTGCAAAAAATCTAAAGAACGCTCGTGCTGCTATAAACGAAGAGGATATAAATAATTTTGTTCTTTGAAGGGTGTACCTTCCAATTCTTTGTGACAATATACATAAAGAATTGGAAGGTACACCTTTCAAAGAACAATTGAAATTATAACGAGACATAATATATAAATATAAAAGGGGCACCAAATACCCGGAGATCATCAGAAATTCGATCAAGGCGTGTATATCTTTGTGGCAACGCTGATGGTGAGACTTCCTCAGTTTATGTGAATTACAAGTCAAAACATTTGTGGTAAACCTGGATTACAATGAACAACAACCACTGGGAATTAACACTATAAGAAGCCTCATTCACAGCCTCAGCTTAACAATTCAGAGACTTATTCGCCATAACAGCTATGGGACTCCTACATACATTTACAATCCTTTTATACCGTTGAATATAGCCGAAGAACAATTCCACTCAACAAAAAATTACAACGTTGACCGGATCAATAACAACACTGGTGGAATTATGCACTTGGACGCGCCAGGCGGGAGTGGGAAAACGCCACATTTTAAGTCAAGACTTCAATGTAAATATAACAGAGATTTTATCCCGAAGACTAAGCTACGTGTCGTATCACTCCCGAAGCTGCGTGTCATATTACAATGTAATTAGTTCTAATAACAGTAAGATTGTTATTGATTTCAACAATAAACCCGCATATGACAAAATGAAAGCTTCTGTTTGCAATTTCAATGTCGATGACTTGGTGTTAATTAAAAATGAAGATTGTAAATGTATGTAGTGATGTGCCTCGTCATTGTATTAGGCGACGTCCATGCCGCATCACGGTGTTATAAAACTGCATTAAAAATTGTCTGGCAAAAGCGTGGAAGAATGATTACGAAGATATTAGATAGATACTAAAAGTAATAACAAGAATAAAAAGTTAGAATCAAAACTGTCGTGTTAAAGCAGCTAAATACAAAAAGAATAAATATAATTTAGGTACCGATTTGGCGGTTTATAATACATTACTGACTGCACTGACTGTGAACATTAGAGATACTGCATGGTCATCGATTCTGGTTTGCCGTTTCCTTAAAGACTTTTCAATAAATTTGTTAAGGTTACTACGAAGGCACTTTAAGGTTACTGTTAAGGTTACTTGTTATGTGACTAGATGATGCAAAAAATATGACAGATGATGTATCTAAATGAAACAGAATAAAGGACATAGTGATGAAGAAGTATTTTTTAAAGAACGAAGTAATGCTATCATATTGAATGATACCTCACATGTAGCGAACTTGTCCATAAATCCATAGTGTGGAAGCAAAATTACAGCGAAAGGTCTCTGTATATTTTAACAAGTGTAATGTTCGTCGGGACAAAATTTTGTAAGGGTAAAAACCATAGTTTTGTTTGCATGCTTTAAGAATGGTTTAATTTAAGGCTAAGTAAGCATAGTTGTATCACTGTATTACTAATTTATTTAATTAATTTAGTTAATAAATAGGGTTAATTTAATGAATTTATAGGGTTCACTACCTAAAATAATTACAAAGGGTATTAGTCCTAATATACCACAACATTAACATTCAAAAAATGGTTTATAGAAATATTATAGGTTAAATTAGGTAAATTTATTTTGTTTTCGTTCACGGTCGCGTGAGTTATTGATTGAACAAGTAAATATAAGAATTGATAATTTTTTTTTCAAATTTTATATAAAATAGTTTTAAAAATATAAAAAAAATAAATAATTAAACAACAATACATTTATAAATCCCCTCCACCTCTCTGAAAGTAATAAAATCGTAATTATGAATAAACAGAGACATTAAAAGTTTAATGATTTACAGGAAACTAGAACGATGATTTTAATTGTCCTAGCTTTGTAAAAGATGTACTAGGCAATATATTTTCATAGTGGAATAGAATATTATCGTTTGTAAACAGGTTAATAGAAATTTTAAGAGTATGTATGCTCAAATGTAACCCTCACGACGCGAGTTTTAATCGCACTTACGGGAAGTAGCACTAAAAATTTTGAAAATAGCGAAAATGGGACCAACTAGCAAGTTTATACTTAATTTATTGCTTTTCAAAATAGTGTCCGTGACACTTAATGTATCCTTTTGTTCTATGGAATCACTAAGAGAAGCAGCTGGAGAAGCCGTAAAAGAGACGTGAGTATTCCTTGGATGTCTCTTCCACGGCCTTTTCAAAGACATCAGCGCTTTTTTGACCACCGGGAATCGTATTCTTCGTAGTTTATCTTTCATTCCTATTAATAAATAAAAATCACAGGAGTCAAGGCTGTGTGAGATGTTGTCCGATAAAGCATTTGAGTGACTTGGGTCAAATGTTTCTATCTTAACATTTCTTTTTTTGTACATTCGTATTTTTAGCGTCAGAAAATCATGGGATAAACACATAGCCTAATGCTTCCTGATGCTTAAATGTTCATGTATAATTTTCGGGGTTCAATCTGCTGATGAATAATACTCTTGTCAATCGTAACATGCATAGCATATAATTGATATTATGTTCAATTGTCACTGTCGAAGGATGGCCCTCAAGCAGACAATCACCAAGATTGGTACGATCAAACTTGAACTCATTACTTCAGTTTTGAACAGTTGTGTATATGTCAATCAAAGTAGATCGTAACTTTCTTGGTAATTGAGACCATCACAAAAGTCATAAAAATCATCAAACAAAAATTGTCTCATTTTAAATTCATCTTGAGATGATTCAGACAATTTTCGAATTGCCACCAATTCGAATTTTTTCCAAATTCGAATTTTTCTTCAATGTAACTTGGCAATCTGTGTGTTGACACAATGGGTCAGTCCATTGAAGTTAATGTCGTGGTCAGAAGGACCCCGCTTAGGCGAGTTCCTGTCATTTGCTGTCAAATCTCGCGGATAGTGCAGGTACACTATGCCGTTTAAGACGGGAGTATGTGACACTTCCTGTGCCCTCAAGCTGTGTAGTTGAGTATCACTGGTGTATGGTCTGATAGGTCTGTGCATTCCTCTATGTCTATCTGGCTAGATGCAATATTTCTGACAATGAAAAAGTCCAGCAGGTCTGGCACCTTTCCCTGATCAGACGGCCAGTAGGTGGGAATACCATGTGAGACAGATTTAAGATGAAGTTCATTTAGAGCAGCGTACAGATTTCGACCCTTCGTTAGTGTTAGCCTGGAGCCCCATGACACGTGTTTGGCGTTCAAATCACCACCGCATATGAAACTATTTCCAAGTACGTTGAAGAAGGATTTGTAGTCATCACTTATAATAGAATGTCTAGGCGGGCAGTAAATTGCAGTCAAGGTTGTTTCTGTTCTATGGTCCTGGATTCTAACAATCGTGCCTAATTGCCTTGAAATATCTGTTATCTCTCTTAGATAATTGCATACCGTCAGTATTTTCTGCGTTTTTTTACAGAGCCATGGGTGTTCACATGACCTAAACCCTGTATGCACAATTATGGTACATATCTAGCTGGTATACATTGTTGACCAGATTTGATACTGGAATCTGTTTGTAATCCTTGGATATACATGCATAATCATTATTCATCTTTAGCTCGTACACATTATCGAATAGTTGTTGTCGATTTACTGTTGTTGAAATTGGGACTCGTTTGGCTCAAAAACCTTTTACTTGAAAAGGCTTGTTGTTTGCTAGTTTAGCTACGTTATCTGACTGCCTCAATAGGTAATGCTGTTTTCCTGCATAAAGAAACGACTGCAGTAGCTAGTCGTTTCTTTATGCAGGAGGTATTTATATCAGGCCACTTGTATGGAAACATCGGAGTTTATATATCAGGTATCGTTGTTTTTTTCGGAGCTGTAAATGCGGCAGCGTAGGTTGAGCTTTCTGACTTTTGTAATTCTTTTTCTTGCTTCATTTTTTTTTTTTAGTTTGTGCTTTTATGAATAAACGTATTGCAACTATAATAAAGAGGTCCTCTTTGAGAATTATATGTATACCCTGTTCTTTTAAAGTATTGATTATTTGCGAAAGTTTTCGTGTCGCTTTCGCTCCTTCTTACATCTTCCAAAATATATGTTTCAAATATATCTTCTTACAGGAACGCTTATTTCCCTGCAGGAACTTTTGATTGCAGTGATCTTTGGTTTGCATGAGTCAGATAGATTGAAAAAAACATTGTTCATTGTTTATTGAAATTTAGGTACCGACGTTATTATTCTACTAAAACATTACTCTATATTTTGACATTCGGCATTATTTGTCGTACATAAATCTTGAAGCAAACCCTCTCAGCGTGTTAACCCTGAATCATCAAAGGCACGTGTTAGACTGTCTCGCATTTCTTTTGCAATTTGAGTTTCTTGTAAGGGAACATAATATATTGAATCTATTAGTTGTATAATTTTCAACCTGGATTATAAATCTGCGGCGTCAGTACTCGGAATACAAACCCACTGTGTGTTTATGATTTATTTTCTCCATGTTGGAGATAAATTTTGACTGCCTATCTCCGTATGGGTAATCTTCACGGATGGATAATTTTTGCAAAGAATTATTTTTAGCGTTTGACATTTAAATGTTGATAGTTTTACGAGAATATGCTGAGGTAACATTTTTGACAGTTTTGTGATTATTTTTGTCGCTGGATTATTTGCAGGTTGAGACTATCGGACTCATAATTTGCTGAAATATAATTAATTTATGGAAGACGCATGAGGGGAATTTTCTGATATATTCTTTAAGTAGCACTCTGGATAAATAAATACCGACCTTGCTCTTCTGATGCGTCTTACAGAAGACCACTTTGCTCTTACTAAATCGGTACGACATTTCTACCTGTTCAAAGAATTGATAATTCTATTCACATGCGAACATTTAGCTGAAATATAAAGACAGGTCGGCATGACACGAGTAGATGCCGCAGCAACAAGTTAATATAATAAAGAGGGATATAATATAGTTGAAGACTGACCTTCTAGAGTAAATCCCTGGTCTCGTCGACATTCTGCACCGGAATGACAACGGAATGAACGTCGCAGCGCATTTCGCGTTTTCTAACTTTTCGATATTGTTTTAGTCCACATTAATGGTGATGATATTTTGGAGATGTTTTGGAAACTTTACAATTAGTACATTTTAAGTGGGTAAGTCTCAATATCGGCTGGATGATGATGCCTGTAAAATTTAGATCGTCTTACCGTTTGGAGGAGTTTTATGCTGACTAGTATGATCTAACCTTTATCCGAGTGTTAACTACATATTTCTTGATACAAGTGGTTTATTTTATAACTGAACTAGTTAATGTACGCCTGCGAGATGAACAAGATATATATATATATATATATATATATATATATATATATATATATATATATATATATATATGTATATATATATGGCTATTAATAACGTATTTTATTCTCACCTATTTAATTATGTTATTAAACATTTATCTTTTAGGTGGTGTATAATTTCAGTAGGTAATAAATTTTGAATAAATAAAAAATGGACTTTTATACGTAATACTTAATTAACTTATCTTTTTCCTGAGTTGTATACTTTGTTGTATAATTTAAGAAACTGAATTTATTAAATATTTTTTAAGAGTTATTTTAGATCATCTAAAACTTTTTGAAATACTTACTAACTTTAGTATTTAAATAAGTTTGAACAGAACTTTTTTATTTTCTTGGTCAAATTCGAACATTCCAAAATAAAAAATTACATGGATCCAATTCTCACTAAACAGCAACACCGTAAATTTTACGGTAATCATTGTCAATTTTCCGATGAAATTGTTATTCAATTTAATTTACATCATATTCACACGGTATTTATATTAAGGTCATAAATACAACTTTTTTGCCTATAATTTCATAATACTCAGCATTGCTGGAAGATATAAATGCAATGACTAACCCCATTGAATCCGCAATCCATACCACGGCTACGAGCGACTATGAGTGAGGAATTTTTATTTAACTCTATTCATTTCGGAAGCATTTCTTATGTAGTATTTCGTACCTAAATAAGGAGACTATGCTAACAAGTTTATCTTATGCTTCTCTGCTTACCTGATAGATATTTTTAAAACTTGAGCTAAAAGTGGACCTTTATTAAGAGAATAAATAGTTGAGACGATTTTAAGTGGAATGAGAAAGCGGTGACAGATTTAGAATAAAAAACATGTACTTTCATAGAAGTCATTATCGGTTCAGGTGGGACCTAACTTGTATATAAGTGATATAAAGAATTTAAATACATAGGCAAATATTTCTTCTTTAATTTCATAAAGAATATTAATGGGAAATAACTCCGGCATTTCAGTACATCCGTATTTACATGTTGGCCGTTTGTTCATGTATGCTGTGGTAGCACTGGCGATGTCCATTTTTTATTGTGGTACTATTGAATATATGCCACAGCTCATTAATTAGATCCACTGAATAAATATGAGGAACTCTTCGAACATTTGGACTTTACAGAGCCCATTGATATTAGAATTTTTGCAAGGTCAGAACGGATGATACTCAACCCATCGATCGTAAAAGCTGGATGAAACAACAGTAGGTAACATGGATCATCACACTATCACCATGTGCTTCTTACTGGGATACTGTATTGCTTGTACGACGAATGATGACGGTTGCGGCAAAGGTTTTACTTTTCTTTAGTTCTATGCAGAATCATTTCATTTTTGTATCGACTCAAATACATTTCTCTCTTCGATGTGCGCGTCTTGCCGAAGAAAGGACTGACATGTGTCTTGTAGGGATATTTGCCACTTCATAAGACGTATTATCTAACGATAGAGAGGTTACATTAAAATTTTAGGATCGTTAAACTCTGATTTAGCTAATATTTCATTCTCACAATTAAATGAAACTACGTGATCTAGTATTATTTCTACTTTCTTTAAGTTCTTTACCACGACCTAGGTTTCATTGTATTACATCTTCAGGTGAGCTATTAGCAAAGGTAGAAAGAAAGTAGAAATAATACTACAACACGTTGTTTCATTTAATTGAGAATAATTAATTTCTACAAAATTAACGCCAAATATATTCAATAATATTTCATTGTTAATATTTCATCAGTGGAAATACAAAATTGCAAAATTTTTCGAACGGTGATAAAATAGATAGAATGTCACATACTAGTTATATTTTTAAGTTACCTAGTGGTTGAATTTTAGGAAAAATAATGTAGTGTAGCCTTCTTAATTACTGAGGCCGAATCTATGAGAATCTTTGAATGTTCTAAGGAGGGCACGATATGTATATAATATGTAAGGACCGTATAATTAAAAAAGTTTACCATTTAAGATCGCTGACCAATTTTATAAAATAACTATTATTAATCATAATCAAGCGATACAAAAGTCGTCCAATCCTGTGTTTGACAAAAGGTCTAAACATATTCTCGTATACTACCATTTTTACCAAGAAAAGGTGGTAAATAATATACATATTGTATACGTCAACTGAAACTATGAATAGAGGTGGTCAGCGTAAAATAGCTCTTCTAAATTTTTCAAAACGAAAAGTGTATAAAAATTATCATAAGTGCTTTTTTTCACCATTTGGCTATTATAGTTTTATAAAATCGACTGTGTTTAAAACGACAGTGTGAACTGAGTTACGGAATTGATTAATGGTAGCGGTATTTTGACAAAAAGTTTTTTTTAAAAGGGTAATTAAGTAGAAGTAGATGGTGTAAAAACTAATATATACTATACTAATACAAAGCCAGATGAATATAAAAGTATAATTTTATAAAGTGGGGAGAAGGTAACGAAGAACATAAATAAAATCATAGAAGGAAAATTTTAATTATTGGATGTAAAGTATGACAAACCTAAAGTAACAGTGGAGAACCAAAATAAAAAAAATTACTGTCCAGAAAAACAAGCACAACAACGCAATCTTGTATTCTTTAGAAAAGAGGAAAATGAAAAATCTTATGCAAATATGGAGAAAAATGTCAAAAGCCCTATACAAAAATACGTCTTAGTCAATCTCGATGACACAGATTTACAAGCGATGAAAAGATTGATAAAAAAAACACAAAAGCCTAGCCCGGTCGTCGTATTATTTAAAATACTAGGTGCAAAAATAGACATACACAAACATAAGGAAGAATCAGAGACACTTCGTACTACTCAAAAGAAGAATATCCACTGCAATTATTAGAAAAAAGAAAACAATTGCGAATGCAAGTGAAAGAAAAAATGGAAATTTAGCCATAATTAAATATGACGAGCCGATCATGCTAAAAACAGATCTGATTACACAACGCGCAACAAAAACAAACACCTTTTGAATTCGCCTGAAAATAACTTACATCATCAAGTAAAACGAGAAACTCGAGCCAGTAAGAGAAATAAAACCCACCCCGCTCGTACCACTCAAAGTAATACAGTTTTTTAGAAAGACAAGATAAAACAGGTATGCTCAATTTTCTCATAAGCAAAAGTATATTAAAGGTTAAAATCAACAGGGATAAGATTATATAGCAACAAACACCACAGTCTCTGATAAAAAAGAAAAATAAGCAGACAAAATAGCTCATAAATCACATCTTCCAAACTGGCTGATCACCGTGGGCGATTATGACCAGAACTCTCCAAAGACGCATAATAAAACCTAGCAGAAATACTACCAAAACTGACTCAATTTACAACCGACTCTACATTGCAACTCATATTGTCAGAACGCTACAATCATAAAATCGTTTAAATCGAACCGCAAGAAGCTATAAAAGAGATGAATTATAATGTACTAGAATTAGCAGAAATGAGACGACGTGGCAATGAAATAGAAAAATTAAAATAAATTGAGTATGCCCTATAGGACATAGGCACCAGGCAAATATGTGGTCGGTTTTATAATAAAAAAATCCCTTAAGGAAGAAATATAGACAATTAAATGAAACTTTCTTTAAACCTTTATGAATTATTTCATATGATACCTCCTTATCATACGAATAGTAAGGTTTTTTGTTTTTTTTATTACTGCTATGAATTTCATTACTTAATGGCTATTAAAATTATATTAACTTGTGTTTACATAATGAAATTATTTCAATTAATCGATAATTACTTTTTTTGCAGTTTTGAAGAAAGGTAAAATATGCTTGTAACTAAACGCTTTAGGGTTTTCATCCGACTTATTGATTTAGTTAATTACACCCTATTGCAAAGATGGCTCTGCCTAATTTAACATTTAACAGATCCAAGATCACTGGATATTAACTTAAAGAAAGTAAAAATAATACTATATCACGTAGTTTCATTTAATTGTGAATAATGCATTTCTACAAAATTAACGCCAAATATATTCAATAAGAAATATAGAGTTTCGTGGGAATAAACGAACGTGTATCAGGACTATACGCATCAATTAATTTAATTGTGAATTAGTTTCATTTAATTGTGAATAATGAATTTAGTTTCATTTAATTGTGAATAATGAATTTCTACAAAATTAACCAAATATATTC
The DNA here is from genome assembly GCA_039881145.1 of Druceiella hillmani. Lineage (NCBI taxonomy): Eukaryota > Metazoa > Arthropoda > Insecta > Lepidoptera > Hepialidae > Druceiella > Druceiella hillmani. Next base: position 12,024,584 of record JAYKKI010000006.1, on the reverse strand, counting down.
AATAAGAAATATAGAGTTTCGTGGGAATAAACGAACGTGTATCAGGACTATACGCATCAATTAATTTAATTGTGAATTAGTATCATTTAATTGTGAATAATGAATTTGTACAAAATTAACCAAATATATTCAATAAGAAATATAGAGTTTCGTGGGAATAAACGAACGTGTATCGGGACTATAAGCATAAATGGACGCAGCAAGCGAAGATTAGATCGTTGACTTATACTTGACAGTTAATAAAGCAATAGAAATGGCACTTTGCAGGTGACCTTTATCCATATCGGGGTTCTCGCAGAAAAATCTAAATATACGAAATGTAAACTTAAATTAAATAAACTGTAAATATACAATTTATTTCATAACACAGTTTAGATACACACAAACGCGCATATATATATATATATATATATATATATATATATATATATACACACACACACTGCACTGTAAAACTAAGAAACTAATACTTTGTAAGTTGCAAGAAATAACAGGTTTTTTATTTTATTTTATATATTCATGTGTCAACTGCAGATATACCAGCAAGTTTACTAACTAAACGTTTCAAATATGAGATTATGTTTTTATATTAGAGCCGTCTTTTTTTATAATATTGTGACTCTGATTAATATTCGAGATCACTATCTGTTAAATGTTAAATTAAGCAGCGCCATGTGTGCAATAGGGTGTGATTAACTAAATCTATCAGTCGGTTGAAATCCTTCAAGCGTTTAGATACAAGCATATTTTACCTTTGTTCAAAACTGGAAGTAATTATCGATTAATTGAAATCATACAATAATTTAAATACAAATTATTATTATTTTTATAGTCATTAAGTAACAAATTTCATAACAGTAATAAAAAAAAAATAAAACGCCTTACTATACTTTCGGTGCTATGTATGATAAGGAGAAATCATATGAAAAACTTCATAAAAGGTGTTCTGTAAATTACAGGACAAAACAAAACAAAGTTGCCAGACAAAAGCACTAAACGTTCGAGAAAAAAATAAACCGTTTATATTTTTCCTCTCAGTTTCATTAATTTCTGTACCACAATAATATAAGGATATAAACATTGATAGAGAGTTATAAATTTATTGTTGCCATTCATAATACCCTAGATACGGAACCCTCGGTTTGCGAGTTCTACTCGCACTTGATAGTTTATTTCGCCGAACAAGCCTTTAATCCTTGGCGTTAGGTTATATTTATTTTAGGCTATATTAAATCTATTTCAATCTTCCTTTTTATGGTGATTTTATAAAAATACGGGGATATATTTACAAAAATTGACGCATTTTATTGCTTCATAAATAAATACTCTAAAAATGATAAGAATCACTTGGTATGTATTTCACAGCAAATAATAATAATACGTCATTCATATCATTCTGTAGTAAAATATATTTCCATTTCAATACTTAGTTTCTAAAATACGGGAACAAACCACTGTTAGGATAAACCATATCAAAAATAGCTGTTGAAAACTGAATATTATTATGAAAATAAAAGATGAAATATAAAAGAAAGTAAGCGATTTTAAAATGATGGCCAGGCATTTATATTTATTTGCTCGTACAAAAAATGTCAAAGAACAGAAGAAGAAGTTGTCAGAGAGCTTTGTGGAATGCAATGACTGAACAAAGCGTCTAAAAACTATGAAACTGACCTATCCTCTATAGTTTAAACTCATAACCGAAGGTAAAGTTCAAGTTACAAAATTCTAATTGTTTGAAGTTTCTGGGCTAGTTTCAAATATACAAAACAGATCGGTATCTGCAGACACCATATCAGTCAAAGTAATTGAGTGTGATCATAATTTTCCATATTCAGAATTATTTACTGACTGGACAAAGCGTCTAATAACATGGGAATTGAGAAATGGCATGAATACTCTAGAACTGACTTATCCACCTCAGGTTAAACTCATGACCAAAGGTAACGTTAAAGCTAAAATATTCAGACTATACCCAATGTTATATAATTCCTCATGAAAAACTTGCGTGATCGTGTATACCGCTCTCACGTTTACTCATTTACATTATAAAGAGGAAACTATTATTTTTTTTAGATGGTGTTACTTAATAAATATAATTTCACTTTCCTATGGTTTCAACCTTCAAAATCAAACTTTGGCTCTTTTTGTTGTTTTTACCACAATTAGCTAGCTAGGTTTTACCACACTTATTCACATATTTAATTGATAGAACAGAATAAATAAAAAATGGGTTTATCTCACATGACTTGTGATCATTTTACTTGACTAGTTGTGATTATTTTATATAATATAAAATTTTGACGCAACAATATATAGTACGTCTCGCAATTTCTACATATGGTTATTAAAATGTATTAATTTTTTAATTAATTACGTGATGATTCCTTAGATAGGCATTACGGCGGTGTAGCTATATATTTTTACGACAATTTTCTTCGTGTAATAATCATACTATCACCCAGTGATTAACTGATCAGCTGTCTCGGAATATTTATTATTAGACCTCTTTTTTCATTTAGACTATAAATAGCATTTCTGTAGTATTAACCAGCAGTAAAATACTTTGTGGAGAAATTTTTAAAAATATATTGCCCTAGTGGGAGATATAGATTACGTATTGATTTAAACCTCTTTCGTATAAAAGTGACACGAGAGCCAAGCAATTACGTGACGTATTAATAAATACTTATACTGACTGTACTTCCTTCATGTTCTCCATTTTTCGTAGAATTTTATATCTCTCTTCTCAATAAATGTAATAGCTAATCTTGAACAGTGCTCTAGGTTTGATCAGCCAGGTTTTTCTTACCACTACAACGTATCTTCCTCAAAATTGATAAGCCAAAGGTTCTTTTAAAAAAATATACCATAACTATTTAAACCTTATGAAAAAGCCTTTTTTTCTAAGCGGTTCGATATTCGAGTACTATAATATACACACTGTATATTTTTCTTACACTTTGTTATAATGTTTATCTGTTTGTACTTATGTAATTATGTATGCATTTACAAAAAAAATGTAAGGATAAACTTAATGGAAAATTAATAACGGAAAATAATAATTTATCATAAATTTTATTATTCAACAGTTATACATATATATATTTTAAAACTTGTGGTTTTTGTTATCCTCTTCTTTGCCTTCTATATTTTTAACCACCCTTATTATCATCACCAAATAGGTTGTTGACTCTATAACCGATTTTATGTAAAATGCCATTGCCACCATTATAATTCAAACCCTCCTTACCCAAACCGTAAGGGAATTTACCACTTGTCACCAAATAATAATCACCATTTTTGTTTGGACTGGCAGCGAAACCCATGAAACTAGTGTCGTTATTGTCACATTTGTCTTTCTTGAAATCGTCCCAGCACTTGCACTTCTTGCCAATGAACAGGTCTGGTTTCTGCACAGTAGCGCCGTAATACTCCATTGCTTTATTATGACTACACGGGTCAATAAGACAATCGGGCTGGCTCCTGCCACCATTCGGGTAATAGTCTACGTGACCTGCAAATAATAATGGAGAAGTAACTGTTAGTAAATTGTTATAAGCTATTGTCGTCCACATAAAAACTATCTTCGTTCTAGTAAGTTTCTTAAACAATTTAAACTAATGGCACTCTGGAAAAAATTAAATGAAAGTTTTCCAATCCCCGTGTAAGAACATGACATGTGTCCAAAATATTTTTTATCCTTCAGATACGACTTCCTCTAGGGTCATGACCTGTACTTTACGAAAATAAATTCTAATCGAATTACTCGAAATGTAATCTAAGTTAAAAATGTAGGTACTCAGATTGGGCAAAAAACTCGTAAAGAATAGAACATCATACGCACACGCCTGTTTAACTGCTTTTACCGATAAGTTTTTGAGTATTGGAATATTACAGCCTTATTTAACCCACCGACGACGTTTCCGGCTTTTATTTTATCTTTCACCATTAAATGGTTTATTTGGGACTATGTAGTACAGACCCAAAAATATGGTTTCGTTCTGGACTTTTCTTTTTAAATATTCCGTCAATTATAAAAAGCCTGTTGATGAAGTCGGTATGTATATTATATCTATACGATATTATTGGAATAAGCTAAATAACCAATGTGTTTTCTGCCAGGAATGATTTTTTGTTATATAAAAAAACCGATTTCTCTTTAAATAATATAAAAAATAATATAAACAAGATTATTTCGAAAAGCCGTTTATAGGATATCATAAATTTGTATTTAATTTTCTTCCACAAATTCCAAAGGTTAGTGGAAGAAAATTAAAAATAAATTTAAAATTTGTGTTAGAACTCCTATCTTTATAAATATTCTTAATGCGACACATAATGTTTTTCTCTTTATCGAAAAAAGCGCACATTATTCCATTACGAACAAAATACCCACATTCGTGAATTCAAAGACTTCATTACGCATCTTACTATTTTCATTTGAAACTTTTGAATTATCGTTCAACAAGTCACTGTTATTTAAAAAAAAAGGCAAGACCTTGACAATTTTTCTAACATAGCTTTAAATAGAATTGTGATACTTTTACTATCTTAGTGAGATACGTACAATTATATATATATATATATATATATATATATATATATATATATATATATATATATATATATCTTTTTTCCTTATTTTTTCTAGAGCATTAAACTACGTTCACTTTGACATTTGATTAGTTTATTCGGAATCAGTCAATTTTTCACCATTTTATGTGCAATAGTCTAAACCACATTTGCTTGTGATTTAGTTGCCAAAATATCCGATATCCATTCTGAGTGACAAACACGACTGAGTCATTTGTCTTCGTCCACTGCTTTTTCATTGGTTAAAAGCACTAATATTTATAAATTTTTCAAAATTACATTTTGGTTCAAAATGAAATTTTATTGTGTAAATATGTACATACATTTATTCAAAATTAGTTGCTAGAGGGTTGAGAGTAAGTGTGGGAAAAGGGAGGTAACTATTTCCTGCGAAGTGATTGGCTTAGTTATGAACACAATGATTTATTTGTCATATTTGAGAGTACATACAACCAAATACAATTATAAAAAAATTAACTCAATGGAACTTGCAAAGTCTTCAGAACAAGTACAAATGTGTATGATTTTGAGGTTATAATTAGTTAATAGTTGCCGGCAAGAGTTAATACAAAAAGTGTGCAAATAGTATTGTGTCAAAATTTAAACTGATCGTTAAGAGTATATTCCTAAGTACCTACTAAAAATCGACGACCCTACTTTGATTTATTCTAATTAATTTCTTTTTGTATTGACTTCAGTAATCATATCGACATCAGTTACCTTATAATTGCGGTTGACATGATTACTGAACTCAATATAAAATTAAATAAAAAAACACGACCTCACAATAGTGCTTAAAATCTCCATCCATAGATGTATCCACTGTTCTTGACGGACAACGAGGAGACGAGTGGCGCGTGTGTAGGAACGCAACTATAAGTTGGATTAATCCGAAAGCCCACTTTTAATTTCTGAAAATTTATTCACAAATCCATCTCAAACACCGACCGATCTTCAACTCCAACGCGAATTGCTTGTGATCATGCATTTTTTTTTAAATTACTAGATAATTATGTTTCATAATTTTTATACATTTGGGGCAACCTGCAAGTTGGAGACGGGTTTTTTAATACGTAAATAAATAAATAAGATAAATTGTAAAAGGTAGTGAATGATTCTTTCCAACATCAGTACAATTTTTACACCGTTTCAGTCAGTGAATAATATTTTTTGTACCACTTTAAAAAATCTGGTTTTACCGAATGTTCAGAATTTTAGTTAATAACCTCAAATAAGTATTTAATTGCGCTGTTTTTTGCAGAATACATGCTAATACGCCTTCAATAGTTTTTTGCATGTAAAATTAAATTCTATCTCTCTTAAACTTTTTAAATCTTGATTATACACACACACACACATATATATATATGTATATATATATATATATATATATATATACATACATATATATTTTCTCTGGATCTTAGTGAACAATTGTTAAACAATTAAAAAATATTTTTAAGTTATCCATACTAAATTTTAAAATGTGCGACTACAATTTATAGTTTAGCACACGTTCAATGAGATGGCTGTTCCTGGTCTCCAAAATCCTTATTTTCTTTGGTTACTTTATAATATTTTCAAGAATTCATATTTCAAGTCTTATTTACGTTCAAAACATCTACATATTTTCCTAGTCTTGTGTAATTTACTTGTTCTTGCAGTTGTTTATAATATTTTCAACAAGCTAAATTATTCGACACACATAACTTACGAGCAGTTTCAGTTTCTCATCTCCTTCTGATCTTGGGCTCCGTCCAGAATACCTGCCCCCTTTTTCAAACTCTATTTTCTTAAACATACAACCATATTTTATGAAAAATTCGTCTCTTTCCCAGCTTCAAGACTTTGGAATCAACATTTTTTTAATAAAAAACTTATACTTTAAATTGAAAATGTAAAAGAGCGCATACCGAAGAAATATTTACAATTTCTCACTTAAATAATTTTTACATTTGACCATTGTGTTTATATAAAAAATTTTTGCTTATTTGGCAATAAGTACGCGTAATGTACGTATAATTTTATGAGCATATTTAAGTTAGAAAATAAATAAAAAATGCTCATCGGTTTTAAATATTGATCGTTCTGTTAAGAATATTTGTTCTCTGTTCACGCAACCAAGTTATGGAAAAAACTGCATAATAAATCCACCGTCCATATTGTACACTATTCACTTTCAAGAATCGTTTCAAAACATCAGTTTTCTGTTAATTTCGCTTAATCTAACAAGAAATCGTTCTCCATATCTTTCGTCCATGCATCATTCTTATCCTCTTTTTCCGACATATCGAATTGTGGTATTATTTATTGCAAATACTCGTATTATTATATTGGTTTTTTTTGTTAGATTGGTTATACACAACCTTTTGTACTCTACAGTCATTGTACCTCGTATTTGATTGTTTAAAATTTTTTATTACGACTGATTTCAAGACGCTGTAGGAAATAGCCGTCTAACGTACGCAGACGTTAAAGATGCAATAAATAGAAATGGAACGATTAAATCTTACCCACAGAAAGAGTAGTGCCGAACACTCCAGCGTTTGTGTGTATTCCATCCACGAACTTGGCATCCGTCTTCTTCAGCCTCATATCTTCAGGCAAGTTTTGGAAACACGGTCCACCAGGGTCTAGGCCTGTTATTCTCCCTAAGAGTTTGCCTGTGATACTACGGCACTTATTCGATGCGAGAGACGCTATGTGAGAGCCGAGACTGTGTCCTATTAGTGTGATGTCGTCTTCTTTTATGCCTCCTGATTTAAATGAATGCAATTTTTTTTTATAAAACATAGCAAGTAAGTTTGGATTAATAACCTTAATTTTGAATATTGTAGTATAAAAAGAAAAAGTTCTTAATTAAAGTTGTTTTCACGTTCAGCAGGGATACGATTGTTTTCTTCTTTTAGCGTAAATACATTAACAATAGAACACCACAAGGGCACAAAAGTATTTGGGAAGATCACAATTACATTACAAATTCTTGTGATGTTTAGACATAATATTCTTTATATCTTTTTTTTATTATATTACCGTTTTAAAATTCCTGTATTTTAAAGAAACTAAAGCGAGGTCGGGGCTAACTCAAATCAATTTATTTATTGAAATTTAAATATCTCCAACGGCATTTTTCATATTTATATTTTAAATTATTTTACAGTTTAAAACACACAATTTAAAAGGTCTGCTAATATTTTTACTGACTTGTGAGTTGATGTAAGATTGCAGACATTTTCTCAGTATATTTTAATGATTGAGGATTTCACCAAGGTCCTTTCAGTACGCGATACTATTATTCTAGCACATGAAACTATGGTTTTGATATAAGCTGTATTGATCTATTATTTACCTTTTGTTAGTTCAACTAAGAATTCTCCGAATTTATCCCCTATAAATTTGACGTAACTTGATGTTAACAGGTAATGGCTGTCCGTTAAGCTGCTGGCATCCAAAGCCAAGACGTTGTAACCATCTATTGATAAAAAGGCGTCGCTGATAATCTGGAAGCCAACTGTAGTCGGGTTATCAAGGAATCCGTGAATGAATATAGCCACTTTATAGGATGGCTTAAAGTTAGGATTTCCGAATAATTCCTTCGCCGCCTCATTGATGTTGTAAATTGTTTGACCTTCCTTCGTTTTGAAATATATTTTCAGATTGTTTACATCCGGTGGGTCTTCATTACGTAACTGCTCATACGTAATATGAAAGAGACGTTTTACAGATTCGCCTGAAATAAAAAGTTAAAATATTAATTTTAAACTCGATATCGCTATCATAACATTAATCATGTCAATCTATAAAATATAAACAGCTATATTATTAACGCTTGTATAATATGAACAATTTAATTTGTAGACGTTAAATATTAACAAACCAAATAGAAAAATCTTATTTTTGAAAAAGACCCTGCGATTATGTGTTTATTTATTTGTAACTTGATTACCAGCAGCGGGGTTTTAAACGATAATCACCGCTTTCACGAAAATATCATTTACTTGTTCAACTGTAAAAAGTAATCTCGTTTGAACGGTGCGATGATTATTTTTAAAGAAATTTTTTATTGACATTTTACTGTCACGTTTTAAATGCGAATTTAAATATCGTATTAAATGAAACTTTTTTCATTAATCTGTAGTATATATGGTATTTTTAATTTGAAAATAACTCAACAGACCTGTCGTCTAAAGTCTCGCTTCTGACTTAGGCTATTTATTCTTCGCTGTTTGAATACTTCGAAATCGTAAAGAATTTACGTATTCGATAAGTCGAATATTATTTGCACTTTTATTATTTACACGCGAGATTACGATAGTTTCTTACTTGGTGTCTGCTAGATATCGAAGTAAATTAAATAATTGTTGAGATCGATATCATAATAAAATCAATGAAAATAGATATAAAATAATAAAATATTAGTTAAATCAGAGTTTGACAATCCTAATATTTTAATTGAACCTCGCTATCGTTAGATAATACGTCTTATGACGTGGCAGATATTCGTACAGGGTACATGTCGGTCCCTTCTTCGGCGAGACATGCACATCGAATAAAAAAATGTGTTTGTGTCGATACAAGAATGAACTGTTTCTGCATAGAACTAAACAAAAGTAAAACCTTTGCTGCAACCGTCATTATTCGTCGTACAAACAATACAGTATCCCAGTAAGAAGCACACTGTGATAGTGTGGTGATACTGTGAAGGTGTCATCCATGTTACCTACTGTCGTTTCATCCAACTTTGGATTGAGTATTATCCGTTCTGACCTTACGCCAACCAATATCTAGTTTTTTTGACGAATTTTGACTATTTTTGCAAATTGAAAATTTATATTCTCAAGAGGCTCAGTAAACTTCAAATGTTCGAAGAGTTCCTCATTTTTATTGAGTAAATCTAATTAATGAGCTGTGGTACATATTCGTTGGTATCACAATGAAAAATGGACATCGACAGTACTACCACAGCATATATGAGTACGGCCAACGGTGATGAATACGGCCAACATGTAAATACGAATATACTCAAATGGCGGAGTTATTTCCCATTAATATTTTTTACGAAATTAAAGATGAAATATTTGCCCATACATTTAATATCTTTATATCATTAATATACAAGTTAGGTCCGACCTGGACCGATAGTGACTTCTGTAAAAGTACATTTTTTTTATTCTAAATCTGCCACCCCTTTCTCGTTCCACTTAAAATCGTCTCAACTATTTATTCTTTTAATAAAGGTCCACTTTTTGCTCCAGTTTTAAAAATATCTATCAGGCAGAGAAGCATAACATAGACTTGTTAGTATAGTCTCCTTATTTAGGTACGAAATACTAAATAACAATCGTTATCGAAATGAAGAGTTAAATAAAAATTCCTCACTCACAGTCGCTCGTAATCGTGGTAAGAACTGCGGAGTTAATGGGGTTAGTTATCGTATTTACATCTTCCAACAATCCTGTCTTCACTTTTTCACCAAAATCACCCAGGCCACTGGCTTCCAACCACACTAGGGAGTGCACCAGCATGAAAACACACCACACGACATATACTTTATCCATGGTCACGTGGAATGTGTTACTTGCTTCCTAAAAATAGATACAATTGAAATATTGTTATTATAAAAATGACCTCTAAACAATAATAATGTTTAATAATAATTTCAAATTCAATAACGATAAATTTGCAACAAGTCGAAGCTTTAAAATTATTGTCATGGACATAAAAAAACAAAATCTCAAGCACACGTCCATTGCATTAGAAATAAAAACAGAACTTCCTAAGTTTTCAATGATTTTTAGCAGCAAATCGACAACACGGTTGTGTCCCATGGGTGATTTTCTGTAGAAACCACCAAGAAACTAATTTAGTTAAACATTGGAATTAGGGGGTTTTAAAAGTATACTACACAATAACTGGTCAGCAAGTACATAGTGCGAGAACCCGCTTCAATTACATTTTGCTGCTGGCAGCAATAATAAACAAATACAAATACACTCGTACAACGTCGTACATACATTTTACGGAACAAAATTGTATAATAAAATGACTGACTGTGGATATGCTTGAGATACGAGATATCGCAATTAACACCTTAACGTCTTAAACACGAGTCGATTACTTTGAGAATTGGTTCCGAACCAAATGATTTATTTCGGAATTGATAGAGTCATGACACTAGCGTATTTGGCATAAAGAATAACAACCTAAGATAAAGAGCAGATGGGAATAATGATGTAATGAAACAGATGTCCATGTGTTTGCATACTATTAGTGTTTACGTATGTGTATATATAAAAGGGCATGCATTTGCTTACACATATATGTACATATGATTTATGTACATATTGTGTGTCAATACGTTTTTTGAAGTAAATGTAAAAACATTTGACTTATTGGGTAATTGATATAGACGTATGGGTGACAGTTCAACACATATAAATACGTCGAAGAGCTTTTAGCTGTTTGTATTATAAAAGCATAGGCGGAAAAGTTGTATTTATGACCTTTATATAAATACTGTGTGTATATGATAAATAATTGCATTTTTTAAAGAAAATTATAAAATAAAAATTTCAATGACAAAACTGACAATGATAACCGTAAAATTTTCGACGTGTATTTTTAGTAAGGCTTGAACCCATGTAATATTTGATTTTAGAATATATATATATGGATATATATATATATGTATATATATATATATATATACATATATATATATATATATATATATATATATATGTATATGTATATATATATATATATATATATATATATATATATATATATATATATATATATATATATATATGTATACAAATGTTCGCTTAACAGAGTGTCCGACCACGGTGACACGGTTAATGTGACTACTCTACTATGTACACCAAGAAACAAAATTACTGAAACTGGTTCCGTATCAATCGGATAGTTGCTGTTTCAAATGTTTCGCTTACTCTAAAGCCATTAAACTGATTTTTTGAACATGAACCCCATAAATGACATTTCGGTCAAAGTTACTAATTTGTGAACTTCACGATATTCAGATTAAATTTGGGCTCCGCGAGTTCTATGTCCATAATATTGTTCAATACGTGCACGGTTCGAACATATGCCAGAAACGTTTCTGGATGTTCTTTATTAAACGTGTTGCACTTCTCATGACATATATTTGCGCTCAAAATATTGATATTAACTAGTTAAATATAAATGTGTTCAACTAAGATCCTACATTCGTTTCTTTTTCATATTATTATCATTTGCTTACAAATTGGCGGTAACGTTCCGATACAACTTGTCTTGGAGAATTTCCTAAAGTTTGATAAAACGTTTGATACTTGTACAGTATATCGGCGTACGAATAAAAAATAGAAATAATTATATTAATAATTATAATATTTTTAAAAGTATTCTTACCAGAATGTTAAATAACCACAACACCGAAGCAAAAACACTACGTTGGGAACTGAAGGATACTCGCTTATATATCTACTTTGTTTTGTTGTCACCTTGTCTTAGGCGTGCGACAAAATTATTAGGCATATTTAATTTAAATTAGACATGTAATTTGAATATTGACGTTTGTTATACTACAGGTTGATGCCAAATAATAGATTTGGAGATAAAAATAAGATCAGGATTGAGTATATTTTCTGAAAAATGAAACGGCCTTTTCTGCTAATCGTACATTTTATGACCCTAATAAAATGTATTCTATTGTTCTTTGTCAATGTAATGGAACATTGTGATCTGTTATGAACTGTTTAGTACCCCACTTAAAACTTTTAGCAGCTGCTGTAAATATGTAGATGTTCTTCTCTTGGTTCAAAAAAAAATACAAAATTCGAAATTTTATTTTGCACATGAACTCTTTGAAATCATAAAGTAACAACACATTTACAAAAAAATTTTTTAGTACATAATTTTGTATTATATAATAAAAATATGAATTATATATAAATTTAGGGACTCATAGCTTTGAAAAACAGTCAAAAAAACTTTTCAGAGTTCTGATTTTGATGTCCTCTACTATTAAAGGATTATTGTAGAGGTTTTAAAGTTTTTTTTTACTTTTTATCTCTCAAATTTTTGTTAAGCCAAATTACGCAATAAATTTTTCTTCAGCTATCCCACTCTTACGTCCTTGATAAATTTTCTTCGTTTTTGATTATCGTCCAATTATTTGCGTCGTACAAAGGCATTAGTTTGATCATTATTTTGTAAATTAAATATTTCAGTCGTTTTTGAGATCATTCACGAGTCTTATGGCTTGTCACAGAGAAAATCTCACTGTTTCTATAGCTTTCAAATCTGATCGGAAACTTAATTTAAAATACCTTTATTTTGTTGTATCATCATCTATATAGACTTTTTAGGAATTATAATAATTTTCAATGAACTTCGAATCTAGGTAAAAAATGCATTAAACATTCCAACAGTCAATTGTTCCTTGTTTTTCACCTTTGCACACCGCCTTTGCCTATTTATCTTAATATTTTATTTTCATGTAAATTTTTCAGTAATGCGGTCATTACATGGAGAACGTCATGAATCAGAATATCTCATAATGTCGATTAACATATTTAAATTAGGACATTTATTAAACCTACACTTAAATGTTGGTTAATTCTTCCATCATTTGATCATAATGATGTTCATCTACATAATTATGAATTAGTGACGGCTGTAACGATTCACATTTTTTTCCGTTTAGCATTCCTTTTGTAATCAACCCCAGGCACAATTTATCTACCGATGAACTGAAAGTATTTTTCAGACTGAGGAATCTTTAAGACGAATTGCTTTAAAAGCGATGAGTTCTAGATGCTAAGTGCCATTGTTATCATTTTAATTTCGTGAATGAATGATGACGGCGTAATTGTGTACGCGTAATGTCTTTGTTCCATAAAATTTTCCATTAGGGAGTTTCATACCAAGGAATCCTCGCGGAAGTGTCGACGGAAGGACGTATTGACGAGTTCGTAATGTAAGATTTGTTTATTTAATCGTTTTCTCTTCTTCGCTGTATTTTACTAATGATAAAAAATGTTAATCTTTCTACTGACCTTTTTTCTTGATGTAAAAACAATTCATTCCTATTTCTTTGCTGATAAATCTTCACTGTGTGTCTTTAGGAATAGTGTAACAATTTGGATTATACGATAGGACAAAACATGGCGAAATTAGAGTAATAGCGTGCAGTTGTAACATTATGGCCTATTGATTGTAGTGTCATTAGTACTATTAGCATCTTAGTAAGATAATTATAGAAAAAAAAGTATTTTTACGTGCCTTCGTAAAAAAAACTGTTAAATACAATCCGAACTCGCAATAAATATTACGCAACACAGTTTTAATGTGCAAAAAAACCCCCCCATTTATATTATTATTTAATACAATGTGTAATTTACCTAGATTTTTCGAAATATTCTAATTATTAATTTTTGAGAGACGTAGGAAGGGACATCTTTTTACGACTGTTTCAAACATTTGATTCTATTTATTTATTTATATAAAACACGTTTTATATTTTTGAATTTGTTTTATTTTCTTAGTTGATTTAGAATAAAAAATGATTTAGTCTTTTCTTTGATATTTCATAGTTGTCATCAATATACTGAACAAACATTGGGACATTTTTTACGTCTGTTGTCTTCGAACAGGCTATTGTTTCTGTGGTAGCATCCGTGATCAATTACTATTATATAAAATATAATCTCTAAAAACTACTTATATAAAATATAATCTCTTTTCGTCAAATGGTCGTGGAGAAAAAAACTGTGATAGACATAAATTTATACAGATAGATATTGAGACGGATGGATGGACATTTGATTCTAAAGGTATTTCAGGTCTTATGATGATTCTATAGGTATTTCAGTTAGATCATAGGTCCGTAGCGAAACGATAAAGCCTTATAATTTCGCCATATCCGTCCTTCCTTCTGTCACCGCCTTGTTTGTTGTTTGTTTATTATTTTTCACTTATGGTAGCCGTGTTAGATAGTATATTTGTACTAATTAATACGGTGTTGCGTTGATAAAAAAATTACTTACATAAAAAAGGTACTGTTTTATAATATGAAATGTTTAAACTTTTAAATGTAACTCAATTTGGAAAAGTCGAAATTCGAGTCCAATATCTCGATTTTTTTTACTATAAACAATTCATTTTTAAAGTCGGTTAAAGAATTACTTTAACCGACTTTAAAAATGAAAGAGGTTATCAACTCGACCCGTATGTGCGTAATATTATTATTGTCATATTGTCGTCACCGTGGTGTATTGGGTTGATCACAAGGCCGGAGCCCCGCAGTATGTCTAATCCGTGTTAGATTCCCAGTCGCACGTCGGGACTGGACTGGTGTTATGGTTGATTATGAGATATTGCTCTTGTAACAATAATTCCGTTATATGTGTCATTTAGATACATTAAGGTAGATAAGTGAATAAAAATAAATTATCGGAACTATAAAATATTCATATATTTGATTCCACTAGACTTTCTAAACATACGTAAAAAATAAATATAAGTCTATGTATGTATGTTTGACCACGTATTTCTCAGAAACTAATACTCAGATTGATATATATCAGACAGATATAACATATATATATATATATATATATATATATATATATATATATATATTCTAATTTCACGCGAACGAGACACAGCTAGTAATAAATTAAAATTCGATTAACTAAAAAGAAAGAAATAATAAGTATAATAATATGCACAAATCAATCTAAAACCCAAATCAAAAGTAGGTGCTAACATAAGTAGATACGTCAACAAACTTTTTTTGAGATTTGTACCAGCTAAGGCATGTCAGACGTACATACCGAAAGGAAACAAAACAATCTGTGTTGCTGTGTCGGAGACACGATCGTGTATTTTATATGAATACGTCCGAGTTAATGGGTAACATTTTATTTATTTATACATATTTTCTTATCACTAAGATTCAGACTTACTCGTCGTCGTTTCTTATCACTAAGTCCAGATTTATTTCACTCGAACGTATGGCGTTTAATGGATATCACTTTAAGGGGCGGATTTCGCAAATAGGCGACAATGGGCTTTTGGTTTCGCCCAATAGTCAATAACTACCAAAGTTAGAGGTCATATTAAAATACCGGGACATATAATGGCCTTTGCATTACGTTATCGTCCGATATTTTTTCTAAATTCTTTTTCGAACATAAAAAATCTCAATGTAACCTCGTCTACCAAAAGGGCACCCCGCTTTTTCTCACATTAAAATAAAATTATAAAGATATACAGATTTTACATTTATTGTGTCTATTCTTAATTAATGTAGTTACATTCTTGTGGGTGGATTTAACTGACATAAATATGAATCCTTTGGTATTATGTCAAAGTTGCCGAATTTTACGGCATTCCACCCATAAATGGTCTATATCAGCTTCTATGAAGATAAAAACAATTTATATTTCCGGCGTTCATGCATATTTGGAACAGTTTGCACTAGCGAATAGTGGTAACGTGTCATCCGGTCGCTTTTAGTCAGCTTATGTCATAGATTTATTATGCCTTCACCGCTTGTACATAGTGCAAATTTTATGTTGTGTGTTACGATAACAAGCAATTTACGTATGAATGATTGTTGTATAATATTTTGTGATACATTTGAAATGCATTATATTATGTGCCACTTTGTAAATTATTGGATAAATTTGGTGATACTTTGTATATTTTCAGATAATAATGGGAAAAAAAGGTAAGGTTTCGTACAGACGTCCAGTACTGGGGGCAAAGATGGAAATAAACAATTACTAGATGCCCGAAACAAAAGGTTTGTAGTAATTGTGTAAGAGGCGTTATATAAAATTAATAAATATACTCGTATTTTAGAAGTAGCAAATGGATATTTTTCTGTATTTGATTATTGAGTATTATATTATGTAGACACATCTTAGAATTTCATTCTATATCTGTAGATGTATTAAATATACTCGTATTTTAGAAGTATTAAATATAAAGAAGTAGAAGTATTAAATATACTCGTATTTTAGAAGTAGTAAATCGATATTTTTCTGTATTTGATTATTGGTAGACACATTATTAGGTAGACACATCTTAGAATTTTATTTTATATCTATGGATGTATTATTTTTTTTAAATATTTAACGTTTAAGTTTTTTAGATGTATCTATAAATTTAATATTGTGAATAATCTGTTTTTGTAGTTAAGTGTCCCGTACCAAAATTTTAAAAACAACATGATTGTTACTCACTGTGCCTCTGTGTGTATTTTACAGCCATCATGTTAACGCTGTTTTAGAAAGCCGATATAAAATTTAACACGGTTATAGTTTTTAGTGCACCTAACGCAGGCGTTAAATATAAAAATTATAATTCGAGTTGATTTGTAGGCAAATTAAGAGTTAAAAATTATTTTTACCGTGCTTATTAGATGGGATATATACAAAAAAATGTCGGTGAAATAGGGGTTCAAAAATATTAATATAATTTCTGTTCTAAAAATTTTGATACAAACTTTTTTTAATAAGTCATAGAAATTATTATCCAACCCCTAGAAAATTATCCTGACTATATCAGAGATGTCCGATTGTTGCAGGAACCATACTACAGATGAATTTTAAAATAATATTGCAGGAGGTAACACTGAAATAGAAGCGGTATGTAGTAGGACAGAAATTGTAAGTCTGATATAATATTCTCGAATTAACTTGAAATGTTTGCGTTTCACATTTCACCACGAATCTGATTGAACCAATGAATGTCACGTAATGAATTAAAGGATAAATTTGTACGTTAATTTATAAATATATATGCATATATGTATGTATATATACATGTATACATGTATGTGTGTGTGTGGTATCCGACAGCCTGTGGGGTGATAAAAATGACAGGCGGAAGACAAATTGCATAAAAAAGTGGAAATTCGAACCTATTTTAGCCGTAATTTCGATTACGTTTGTAATGCCTCTATTGTAATTCGAAATGGCTGAAGTTCGTCACATTTAAAGCCAACTATTTTAAAATTGTTAATTGAGCTATTGATTAAACCTAATCACAATTTTACCTCACGTAAACTAAGAGGTTTCCCTCAAGTAACTTTACACTTCATTTGCAGATACCTTTAAATCTCAATGTTGAACTGGAAGAGGAAATCAAATCAACAGGAAATGGTATTGTGAATGAAGGCTGGAGGATAATTAATTTTACGCATTTTATTAATCTTATGAAAAACATTTCTACACATAGAAATATGAATTGTAATTTAAGTCATATTTAAATTATTTTGGAAATTTGTGTTGAACTGATCTCTAAGTTTAATTTGATATATCGCATATGTGGAGAGAAATTCATTTTGAGCACGGATGAAATGAAAGTTATTGGTGATGAAAGTTATTGTGTCGGTAGGTTCTGGTCATGTTCATCTACAAACGATTACTGCTTCTTTCAAAACTTCGGCTATATGTCCTAAATTGTATTTATATATACACGATACTCTGTGTGAGTGGTGGGAGAAGACCACGGCACATTGTATGGCAGAAGCTGCCAAACAAAAAGCGGGTATGTATTGGGAGTGTTCATCAGCATGGAACACTGATAATCACAGTAGTTGCTGACGAATGTTGGTTAAAAATAGCATATCGTACCAACTATTCTGCTTCATCCGGTGCAGCTGTTATTGTAGGTCATAAATTTGAAAAAGTCTTATACTTAGGAATAAAACGCTCTCCATTTGCATTAAGTAAGAATGTGGAGCCTCCAGAGCATTTATGCTATAAAAACTATTCAGGTTCATCTCCCGCGATGGTATCTACTATACTTTTTGGAGGGGTTTGGAAGTTCTCTTAGAGAATACGCCCTCATATGTGAAAAATTAAAATATAAAATAATAAAAAAAAAAAAATAAAATATCTTCATTCGCGACCATATGGAGATTTTATAATTCAAAAAACTGAATGTAAAAACCATCTATTACGAAATTACTGTATTAATATTTTAACCGACACACAATATCCTAGTGATCTAGGCAAAGTTGTAAACAATTGGAATTTACATTAAAGAAAGGTGTAGAATATACAATTAGGGATTGGGGTGAGCAAACTTTATAACCTCACGAAAAAATTTCACAACTTGCTGAAGATATCCTGAATGATCCACATCACGTATTTGGTAGCCACGTAAGTTGTGCCTCTTATTTTTGTTCGCAAGAATGTACAGGCATTGGTAAAGTAAATTTAGTTAATACTCGGAAAGTATTAATTTTTTCCAAAATTGTAGTAGGTGGTGACACTTTTTGGATACTAGGTAAAGATCATAATTTCATAATTTATAAAAACCATGAGTATTTTCAAATTCTAGGGCCAAAAGCTCTCTGCTCGTTTGCCATCTCGATTGTAGAGAGGACACCAGTTAAAGTCTATCGGATTGAAAGAGAAGACTAATTTTGAAAAAATAAAATGGAACAAAAGCTAATCTAGTTTTATAACGATTGTTTACTTCCTGTATTGGTGGATCTGCGCATCCCAAGGTATCCATGGACCTCCATATATCTTGCGCGCTATGAAAGAAAAAAGTAAACTAACATGTCAGATGAGGCTGACTGATGATCTTATTGGTATTACGATATTATAAGTTCTTATTACTAATTCTTATTGTATTCTACTTTTTAATTATGATAACGGTTTGTAAATTTTTAAATGGCAATTTTTTTAAAAGTCTATGGTAATATTTTTAAATGTTTTTTTCATATTTTTTTCATATCTCCTAAGACGTCCGTAATAAAATAGGTCCCTTACATTACAGCTATTTAAAAAAAAATAAAATTACGATTAGACGTATAATTGTACATGTAGTCCATAAAACAAATTTGTACATTAATTTTGATCTATAATTTACTTATAGCTATAAATTGTTCGTTAACTTTTTTGGTATTATGGAAACTATTTTGTGTTTCCTAGTGAATTTTCAAGGAAACCACGTATTATATAAATCTTAATTTAAGCAATTTTATAATTCTGCATTTAATTTCGTTTCAATTTTTGCAACTTAAAAAAAAATCTCTAAGTCAATTATTTACATATTTTTTTGCATAAAAATTATTCAAATGAAATAAATGTACTGGAAAATTTAGGAGATATGGTGTTATTAAAAATATCTAATATATAAAATTTAAATTTTTTATGTATAAAATTTAAGTGTTGAAATAAAGTTTTAATGTACACGTGGGGTTGTAATTATAAAATATTATAGATTTAATATTTTACATTGGGTAAAATTTAAAAATTACTGAAATAATTATTTAAGAAATTATTGCATATTAAGATACTTTTTATGCGACTGGTTCACGGAACATCGTAATGGAGACATTATATGGGCTTTTTAAATTTCTAATAATTTTTAAAGTATTTTTATTATTTTAACACTACTTCGTATTATATAACATTATTTCATACCAGATGTGTCTAAGACTTTATTCGTGTGTAATTAGGAAAAAAGTTTTATTTTTCCTCTTCTATGTTGATACCCAGTATATAATATTACCACAAAATTTCTAAAAAGAAGTTTTTTTCTGGCTTCTATTATCGTTCCATACGCTAAATCAATACTCTTTTGAAGTATTTTCAATGTATAAAATTAGCTCTGTTATAATTTGATTACTTGTATCGGTATATTTTATGCTGCTTTTGTCTACAGCATACAAGCGGAAGTCAATCAATAAGAACACGAAAAAATGGGTTAGTTTTTGTTTTTTGATACTTAATACCTAAATATTATAATTTGCAAAAAATGTTTAATGTTTTTTTAACTAAATGTGTTATATCACAGATATTTTATAACTGACACATATATAATAAATAATAAAGAAATTAGGTTATTTGACACAAGAATTGTAGAATATTTTTTAGAAATTTTATTCTTATCTTAGTGTCTGCTAGCCATACTAATTTAAAAAAAAACACTATACGTAAAAAAATACGCGCAACATTTATTTCATTTTGTAGTTCCCCAAATTCAGTTTCAATATGCGTTTCGCGTCTGTGTTTTCACTCCGCGTTTTGCGAAGGTTAAATTGTATCCCGTATCGAGAGATAAAGACATTATAATAGATAAATCATGCTCAGATTTACTTTAATTGTCGTAATTTACCGTGTCGAACGTGTAAGTGTAACGCTCACTGCTAAAAGTGACACAGTACCGCCGGGGCCGGCGCGCGCGTTTGTGCGAAATGTTTCATCCCGCACATCCGACCCTTAAGGATATTTTTCCAAATATATACGATTACTGTATTTCGACTCGGCTTTTAGGAGAGTGAGGCAAGTTATTCTTTACTTCCAACTTAAATCCCACACAACTTCAGAGTAACCACCAACGTTTTATAAATTCAGTCGATAGATCTCGACGAGAGCTATTTATTGATATTAAACGAGCATCGTAGCTTCATGGAGTTGAAATTTATATTAGGAGGAAGGTTGCAAACGCACGAAAACAAGCTAAAATTGGGAACCTAAACTCCAAATCTCTCGCGCGCAATGTTTTCTCATCTGCGTAAATTCTTTGATCTGTTGGTTATCGATTGGTGTAATTGCATTTTATATGTAGGATTCGGACATGCAGTACCAAACTCTATTCCCTAATTTTGTTATCATCGTATTATTGGTAGTGCCCTCACTGTGGTAGCAAATATAAAGGCGTATTCAAATCAAAATTTGTCTTGACGGCAAATTAACATTGAAATGGCGTGTGTGAAATCAAACTAATGAAAAGAACCAAGGAAATTCATCTGAGTGAAGGTGTATAGCGTTTCATTATGATCACTGGTTAATCAAAAAGTGGTTTAGTAAATAAAAGAGACGTGGTTTAATGGTATGACATAGCAATACCGAATAACAATAATTTTTGACTTGAATGCTTTTTTAAAAATAAATTATACCTTAAATGAGAAGTAATTTTTTTACATATTTTGTAAAAATTTATTAATGTTTAGAAAATGACTATTTCGTATCCATCATATATTTTATGATTGCCCTTCCATCGTTTTATATCTTTTTAGTTCATCTTAAACTTAAATCACAAGCTACTATTTGAATTAAGGTAAGCCAGTAAGGCTCTCTTTATTAACTATTGCTGAGAAATTAAAAATAAAAATAAAAACTATGTAAGTATGTTTTACTTATTTTAAAATACTCTCTCTTCAACCCGTAGATCCCTAATCGGTATAAATGACGTCTGTGAAACTGGAGTCGTCGCGCTGCAGCCTCAATGATAGATCGATAATGCTGAAGTGGAACTCTACAGGATCAAGTCCTGTGTGAAGCGTTTGACAATACGATCGGTCAGCACAGATTTTTGCACTTCATAGGTGATAAAAGTTCTCTTAGTGTATTTCTAAAATATATGCAGCAAAAGATGGTCAGAAACGGTTAAACACAAACTACATTAAACATATAGTACATTCTGTGATCAACGTGATGTGATCGTTCCAATAGTTATTTGTTTTAGAAAATGAATATTTTGGTCAGTATTGTTTAATACACATTTTACCTTCCTATAGCTTCTATCTCCTAAAGAAACGTTTAGCTTCTCTTGTTGTTTTTTACAACAACGAACTTAGATATGTGTATAGTTGGTTATGAACTATGTAGACACATAACTATGCTTGAAAATAATTTGTAGATCTCAGGTATAACCATCTTATGAGAAAGCTGTCATCCAAGGTTAGGATATTGAAACTTATGTAAGTAATACTGACAGTTTGAAAGCTGTCTAGGAAAGTCCGTAAAAACATGCACAAAACTTATCATTTTATCCTGGATAACGTAACCGGTTAAAATGGGAAGCTTGAGAGTGTCTGAAAGTTGAAAAATCCGGGAGTCAACTGTAATGTAAAGATATATTGAAGTTTTGTATCTCCAGATTCAAGCAAACATCCTACAATATCAAGGGCTAATCATTAAAATGGAGCGTTATATGTGCTAGTGATTTGCATGGGTGTACTTTTCTCCGTGCCCTATTTACTCGGCACGAGAAATATTCCTTACATAATCTTCGATATCTCTTTGTATGTTTTTCCAATGGTACTGTTCTTTTATTCTATCATACATTCGTAATGAGCGGAGATGCTCAGCGATATGAATGTTGTGATTTGCTTTCAACATATTAGTTATTTGTCTAAATGAATAAAATACAATTTCGTTTTTATGTATGTCTATTTGTTTATCAGAGTGTGGAATAAATGTAAGATGTAAATGTAGAATGTTGTAATATTTTATATACGAATGTTTATCAAAAGGGTTTGTAAAATCTGAAATTATCAATTCCTTTATCCTAGTGAACCTCTGGGCCATATTAGTAATTCGATTCTTAAGTTTTTTAGGGTTTCAAATATGTCTGAAAAAAATATGTTTGAAAATCGAATCGAAATTACGGACTTTAGTAAATAGTAAATATTATGGTTTATTATTTATTTTCATTGTAGCGTGAGAGTTTATTGTTCTTTCAGATTTCATTAATTCTTCAAAATGTTCATAGTTTCCTAGGATTTCCTCAGCATATGGTGTGCATTCGTCTAAGTCTAGAGAAACTAGAATTGTAACGGATTTTTGTTGTGTTTTCAGTAACTGGTGAAGCTATCATTGTATTCAATTACAATTATATTAAAATGTAATTTTTGCTATAAGGATTTTAAGAAATTGGAATATGATTCATCAAGGATGTCGTGTTTAATGAAAGGATCAAAATTTTCAGGATTAGAAGAAGGTTCTACTATTGTGATAGGTTCCATTTTTACGTGGATCTGAAAATGGAACCTGAGCATTGTTGCTATCAAGTTGAACAGGGTTGCAGGATAACGAGAGAGAACATCAGCTGAAAATTTTAATTTCCTTTTCTGTAGAAAATTCTATAATCGTATTCTTCTAATTTTAAATGCCAACATTAAAGTTCACTGCTTGGATCTTTGTGTTTAACAACCATTTGACAAGGCTGTGATCAGTAACAATAACGAATGAACGGTCAAAGAGGTTTTACAATCGAAAATGATAGCTAACAACTCTTTTTCTCTCTTGTTAAAATTACATTCACATTTACTAGGTACTCGAGAAATATATGCAATGGGTCTGTCTTTATCGATTTCGCCGTGTGAAAAAATCGCGCCGATAGCGTTGTTATGTACATCGCAGGATAATATGAAAGGTTTTGTAAAATCTGGATAAGAGAATAAAGGAGCGGAGATTAGTTTAGTTTTTAAAGTATGGAAGGTAAATTGTTGTCCATTTTGCTACAGAAATAGCACGTCTTTTTCAGGATGATTGTAAGGAGTTTTGTTTATTTTGAGAAATCGGAAATGAATCTTCGATAGGAGGATACGAGACCAAGAAAAGATTTAACCGGCTTAAGTGGTTTGGATATTGAGAATTCATTGTTTGAATTGATTCTTTCAGGATAAGTTTAACGGTCTTTTCAGTTATTATATGGCCTAAATAAGCGAATTCTTTGCGTAAAAGTTCGCATTTATTGAGTTGAAATTTTAGATTGAAATTGCATAATCATTCAAAAACAGTAGGTGAATTATCTAGGTGTGATTTCAGATTTTTCATGAGCGCAAATAACGATATCGCGTAGACAGCTAGCATCGAATCCTTTTAAGGCTGCGGAGACCTGAATTCATTAGGCGCTGAAAAGTGGAATGTGCATTTTTTAACCCGAAAGCATGCGCGTAAATTCAAAGTGCCCTTCTGGAATACTGCATATAGTTTTCTGAGCATCAGCAGCAGACATGGTTGTCTGATGAAAACCTAAAGCGAGACCGAGAGTTGAAAAATATTTACTTTTACCCAATTCTTTACTTTTATCAAATTTGTGCTATCGGTTAAATAATACCAATGGTGATGTCGTTTAATTCCTAAAATCGATTAACTACTCACTATTTTCTTTTATTGGAGGCGTCTAATTTTTTTGGGACTATCCAAATAGGAGATGACCAAGGTGACATGAAGGATTTGATGTTACCCTATTTGTTTATTTGATCGTTTACTTCTTGTTTGTGGCATTCGGGAAATTTATAGCATTTGGTATGGACAGGTATATCCAAAGTTATCCTAATTTCATGGCAAGTTTTTCGTAACTGATCGGAAAATAGGTGAAATATATCGGGAACGTACGTCGTATTGGGAGTTTATTTCTTCGTTATTAACGTGTGAAATTCGAAGTTGATTTAAAAGTTCATTAATGCGTTGAAGTGAACTGACTGAATGTTATCTTCCTATAGGGTTAAGGAGGAAAATACTGTATTAATTGATGAGCAGGCTTCAGTGTACAGGGGGACGAGGTGTAATTTTAAAGTAGAGTAAACTTAACTGAAACAGATTTGCTGCAAATATTTACGACAGACATATTTATCCGGCTATTATCTTTTACTATTCAGTTTGCAATAATAAGAGATTGGGAAATATCCTGATCGAGTATTATGCCATATTTAATTTTGGGGTTGGACAATGAAAATTCGATTACTGTTTCACTTCGAGGGGAAATGGTATATAATGGTTCGGTGAATTGTAATTGCATGTTAATCTTGTATATTCTCAGGGTACTTGTATTAAAATTTATTTTGAGTTATTAATTTGTTAATTAATTTTGTCGACTTCATGAAATTTACATCATTATTTTGAATGATTGTTTGAAAATAATTGTAAGTGGATTGAGCCTAGGGGTAGAATCGTAAGACGTATCAATGACCTTTATTTTATTTAACTGTTTGTTTGTACTGGAGTTTTTTTTATCAAATCGATGAACCGATATCCAAGAAGAATTATAAGGAACGACTATTGCTTTTTAAACAGGGGAGGATTGGTTTTAAGATAATGCAAAGTAATAGTTTTATAGAATAGTTGGAAGTGATCTCGAATATATTTTCGAAAATGTGTGAATTTTCACTTTTGTGAATCGATGTTTGTATTAATTTAAGTCGTTTATTGCTTTCCTGTTTAATAGATATAATATCAGTAGAATATGTAGTGAGAAAATTTAAAGTATCGGAAGTGTTCGTTTTAATAGTTTCACTTATTTTATACTAATTAGATTGGGACTGTTCACCCATCGGATTATTTTTGTTTATCCATGATTTTGGAGCCGACTACCCTCTCTGTTGGCTTTATTTGTTGATCAACGTTGAGTTTGGAACTGGTTATCCTATCCATTGGCTTCATTTGAGTTAGTAAAAGGGATGTCGATTTTGAAGAAAGGTAGACTTGCACGATACCTTGGTGAGACATTTATTAGTTTGAATTGTTAAGGGTGTAAGCGTCTATATTTGTATTAAGAGAGTAGTCGTTACCTTTAACGAAATGTATACGGGGTTTAAAAATTAAAATTTGATTTTTGACTGTAAGTGGGAGGGTTGTCCCGAATTGAAACTGTTAGACCCGGTTCAAAATGTATCATTATTATATTTGCTTAATCGGCATACTTCGATGGTATTAGATATTTTTTTACAATATTGATTACCGATAATAAAAGTATTTAGGGCCAAGTCTTCCATTGCCTCTAATCTTCCATTGAGTGCTTTTTTCATCTTACTCGATGTGGTGACCTCGTTCAGAAGCTTAGAAAGTTTTTATTACATGCTTACATTTGATTCTGCTATCCTGAATACTCAAAAACAGACATTTAGAGTATCTATTCTGCCTCAACAAAATGAAATATAATTTTTATTTTGAAGTATAACAGCTTTAATACAAATGAAATGATAGCATAAAATTCTTCTAAAAACTCTAACTGTATATATATATATATATATATATATATGTGTGTGTGTGTGTGTGTATATGTATATATATATATATATATATATATATATATATATAAATATATATATATATATATATATATATATATATATATATATATATACGTATATCTGTGCGTGTGTGAGTTTCTGGACGTTTGGGAAGCCACATTTCTTATTCAATCGGAATGTAATTTGACACAAAAATGAATTAAACTCGAGGTTAAGTAGTAGATGAACAAGCAGTTTCAAGGTTTAAATGAGTTGCTAAAATTTACCATACAACCAAAGTATTGAAATGGCATATTGTTAGATAAACTTTTAAATACTGCAACTTTCATTTAAAATTTTCCAAATTACTTATTGAAAAAAAGGAAATATCTTAAGCACTATTCCAACCACCCTTGATATTTACGTATTTCCTCTGATGACTTTCTTTAATCATGTCTTTCCTCTGTATATCGGCTTCTCCAAAAATCTTATTTCATTTTGGTTAATATTTGTTTGAGAAACAATATATTTGATTCTATATTTTAGTGCATTTGTTAATGAAAATCTCGTTAATTAATGAATTAGTGAAATAAATTGGTTTTCTGGTTTTCTTACTCCGGATAATCCGACATATTGTTCTCCATGGGATAAATACTCTGAACTTAAATCTGTTTCAATCATTCAAGATGTTTTCCCTTGGACTTATTTATTGTGAAAACAAATTATATTTTTAACTGACAAAAAGCAGCCGCTCGAAAACGAAGTCTACATCGTTGGGAATCATTTATATATATATATATATATATATATATATATATATATATATATATATATATATATATACATACATATATTAAGATGTCCTAGATTTCCTAATAAAATATCGCTTACATACCAGTCGTTTTTCCCCTTTTCAATGTTCATCCGACGACATCTCTCCTTTTGCTCATGAATTATTTATAGGATATTTACTGCTTATATTCTAATTGTTCATTATTAGCTGAATTTAAAACTTAGTTGATATATGTGACCCAAGAACTAATTAATTTCATAACATATTGGAGCAATACTTCCTTCACTTACCACACTTTCTTCCTTTTATAATTTTGTGACAGTTCTCTTCAATTTGATTGTCCTTTCTAATTTCCAAATAACCCTCTAACTTAGAACAGCTTATTGCACCAGACTTACTTCATCGCTCTAACGTATTTTAGTTATAATTTTTTTTTCGTACCACCCTAATAAAGAAATCGTGTGTGTGGGGTAAAAGGTAATCTATCGACAGCGATTTCATACGATTTTTTTAATACTATGGACGATATAAAGCTTGTTTTATCTGTAATATTTCAGAACTTCTTCATAAATATGCATAACTGCTGCGAATGAAATTTAGGTGAATGGCCGCTCTTCAGCTCGATAATTTTGTTAAGTATTGATAAAAAATTAACAAGTGTACTTTGTGAATTCCTGGGTACTTTGAATACCGATATATAACATTATATGATACAATATCTAATTAATATTAGCAAATATTTAAAGTGAAATAAATGTCTAGTGTTATTGCGGAAATTCCATTTTACCCGAATTTGTGGTAAAATAATTCTGATTCTACTATTATTTGCATGTGTTGTAACTTCAAATAAAGTCTTGTTGTAATGCTATTCAAACTATTGATATAATTAATGCTGATGTAATCTAATATATAACTTGGTGAACTAAATTTAAGCAGAGGTTTAAGATAAAATAATAATTTAAAAGTTACTACCGAATTTAAAAAGTTTTTTTGAAAGTATCCATATCAGATCTACCACATCTGATTAAGAATCATTTAATACCTTTCATCTACTGTAAAAAGTCGTTGGTAAACCTCAAATATATGATCGTACATCTAAGCATGAATCATAAGTTAGGACGTTACAAATCGGATAAAAGCTATGAAATGGTTTGATCCGTTTGGAGCTAAAACCAAAGTATTTTGTTATGAAGATTACTTTGACTTAAGTACAGTGACAATCCACCATTTACATTAATTCTCTTGCAGTTCGTATTTGTTTGTATAAATATAATAAAACCTGTCACAATCAGACCAGAGGTATGTAACGTTTGGTATCAAATTTTATCAAGGTATTATGAAATTGAGAACCAATAAACTAATTTGTGTCATCCTTTATTTATTGTGCTGGCAGTATTTATTCTCTCTATAAGAATTAGTCGTACTAATATTATAAATGTGAAAGTTTGTGAGGATGGATGTTTGTTATTCTTTCACCTAAAAACTACTCAACGAATTTTATGAAATTTGGTACACAGGTAATTGACTAATGCATAGTTGATTAACCTTTGAATAACACTTAAGATACTTTTTAACCCCAAAAAATAGTTTTCGAGAGAAGCAAATTTTGATTACGTTGTGGGAAGCAAACTTTAACTAAGATGGGAGCGGTCACTATACTTTACAAATTTTTTGGATAGTAACGAACAAAATCGGAGCAGTTCAGCT
This sequence comes from Druceiella hillmani, assembly GCA_039881145.1. Lineage (NCBI taxonomy): Eukaryota > Metazoa > Arthropoda > Insecta > Lepidoptera > Hepialidae > Druceiella > Druceiella hillmani. The sequence goes on along the minus strand of JAYKKI010000006.1, from coordinate 11,995,710 downwards.
AGTTTAGTCATACTGGCCTGTGCTTGCACCGGTGCTCGCGTGGAAATGTAGTTTAAGGATTTTTTCTTGTTTCAATTTGATCATGATATGGAGAACTATGTTGAATATAAGCTGATTAGAGCAAAATTAAACTTAAAAAGGGTATAGTTTCTCACAAATTTAAATGTCAAAAAGAAAACAATGATAAAGCTGAACATTTTGCGGTACAAAAACCTAATCAAATAACATATTTTGAGAAACTGCTAAGCAATGACGAATAACACATTCTTTCAACATTAAGGAATGGGTTAGTTCTTCAGGTTTTCCAGGTACAACATTAGATGCACCTGAAAAACCTGAAGAAAAATTTGTTGCTAGCTGTGAAGATAAAACTGAAGTTTTGGAAATTATGACCAGTGTTTGGAAATATAAAAAAAATAAGGCACTGCAAGTAGAACTAAAAGATAAAGTTGTCCACAGATTAACCATAAGTGAAGAATAATATTTCAAGAAAGAAAGGAAAGAGAAACATCTTGTGTGGATACAGATTCGGTATCAGTTCGTAGTATGACCGACACACCTTCTAACACTTGAAGTGTACAATTTTAAAAGAATTTAGATACGGCTAACTCAGAATGTGAAAAACATTTTTTTATGGAATATATGCAATTATGTATATATATTGAGCTCAATTGTTATTTTGTTTGCCTAAAGAATGTTATTTTTACACAAATGTTTTATCCGAAGCAACAAAATACATTCCGCGAAATATAATGATTTCTTTAAAATAAAATACGTCTTTATCAACCTAATCCCGATATCTTGGCTTTGGATTTTAGTTTGGCGATAAATTCTGCCACTAAAATCATAAGTCTGACAGTTCCGGGTATAGACTCCGTACTGAAATCATTTTTTCCACTTTCTGCCGATGCACAGTTGAATCTACTTATTCCGTTTAGAAAAAAACTAATCAGTTTCAACGCATTATTGACCATTTTGATATTCAGATTGAAAAGATCGAAATTGTTATTGCTCTAAAGCAAGCTCTTACGTGGTCTGATTATAAAGGGTATAACACGATCAAATATTTGATGTCAATATCACCAGATGCGTTGATAAATTTTGTTTCTCTAGGCTATGCTGGCGGAACGAAATATTATTTGATTTTTAGAGATTGTGGTGTTTTTCAAGCTTTCCTGAAGGAGCAGCAGTATTTGCCGACAGAAGTTTTAAAAATATCACGCATTTTCTGTAATACAATAATAATTTTGATAAAACCTCCTAGTGTGAGCGTTTAAATAAAACCAAACAAAAACAGTTCAAGAGACAAACAAAATTAAGACGTTACGAATTTACGTAAAAAGCTATCGGCAAACTCGATGCTTTTAGATGCATGTTACCACATGCTTGGTGGTGATTTCTGCATGTGGAGTAACTTCAAAGCAGTCTGTTTAATTTAGAATAGCTAGTGTTGTGTGCAAAATATAACTATTTTTATTTTACTGTATTCTCTGAACTCATTTCTTAGACGTATAAAGGATATTATAAGCAAACGATACTTAAGTAGTTTTCTTTTATTTAACCTCTTGAAATCTTGTTCCAAATACTTAAAAATACAGGACAGGTACTTAAAAACACAAAATTATTGGTTACGCCGAACGTTTTGGCGCTGTAACTAGACACTTAAACATAATAATATTTGAACAGTAGTGAGCGATTTGAGGAAAAACGGAACCTTTATCAGATTACTCGCGTGTCTGTCTGTTTAATGTAGCCATTTTTCTCAAAATCCGTAGCAAAGTGAATCGGGCATAGTAGTAAAACATTTTTATACATATCTTAACTTATGCATATCTTAACAGCTAATACTTAAAAATGTCTGTATGGAAATTTTAAGGAAGACAAATTAAGCAATGCAAAAGGAAATTTAATTTCATATATAGTGTGGAGAAATTTTTGAAAAGGCTGATAATAAGGACCTCAAAAATATTTTTTTCATAAATTAAGGTAGTAGGTCTTCATAGGTTTACAGAAAAATATGTAAAAAATGTGATCCTTCCTAATAGTATTTATGGAACTGCTGAAACAAAAATTATGAAAAAAATAGAGATTTGGGAATTTGCGCTAACATTATGGGAAAACTGTAGTTTTTCTCCTAAATCTCATATTTTTGTAAATACGTGCGTAATATTTTTACGAGTGCGAAAGATACAGTAGGCAATTTATTCACGTTGTAAAAAATTAATGTTTGTGAAAGTTTAATAGAAATATCATGTACGCTTAAATATTTATAAGTGCCTAAATATGCACGAAAAACCCGTGGTGCAAGTTCTAATCGGGCTTGACTGTTTTTTTTTACAATTAATCGTTTTTTTTACAATTAATCGTAAGTTCAGCAGTTATGAAGATATTTTATCGTCGTTTTTACTAAAATTCTGAATAAAATAGTTTTGAAACACTTTTTGATTCGCGATAATCATTCCAAACTACTTTTTGAGGAGTATTATCTGCCTAATTAGATATGTAGATATTTCAATATTTTGAACCGCTTGAGTGATTAAAAGGATCTCTACATGGCACAATTTTGTTGTCAATTTATTTTTGGATTAAGGTTATGTACAGTTGCACGTTGTTAATAATTACGTCGTTGCACGTTGTTAATAATTACGTCGTTATACACCTCGCGAGGTGTATAATATTTGATATTAATATGGCTTATGCACATCGATAATACTAACTCGTGTTTTAATTTGCAATACTATCCATAGTTTTTCTATATTTAGCAGCGAATTTATAGACATGGATATAATAATTTGCCACAGTTTTTCCCACTAATATTTTCATAGAATAAAACAAGCAAATTTTTCACAGCTTTAAGACTATATTAATATGAAAAATATGTGACAATATATTTAATTTTTTTACATAACTAGTTCACACGGTTCCACGAGGGTTGATAGTGACTTGGGTAAAAGTAATATTTTTTTATTCAAACCAATCACGTCCATTAAAACTGTCTCAATTATTTAATGTTATAAAATAATTCCATTTTTCCTTCTTTACTTATGTAACGGATACTGGACGAAACATTGCATCGATTCAATATTATACCATTCCAGTGTAATATTGAATCCATGCAATGTGTCGTCGGGTTCTGTACAAAAGAGTTCTTTAAAAAAATCAAGCTTTTAACTTGGCCATACTCAACCTTTTGTTTTCTTGGGCCACATACGCATTGATTGGTAACTGTGCACACGGGTCGCAATATAAATCGCAACATTTGTTATTTAGGTCTTAAAGAAAAAATCTATTACAATTTAATTGTCTATTTAAATTTCAGTGACAACGACGATATTGGGAATTTTTTTTAACAATTTTATCTAGATCTGGCTTATAATTGCTGTACTCTATTGTTAATATATTATCGACATGAAAAGCTGTAAGATAGTCTCTGCATGCGTTTTATGTATATTTCATTTTTGAAAAGGGTGAGTTACAAACTAGTTGATTACTGCCACGAGCGTGAAGGAGGAGTCGGGCACCCGTCGAGGATAGAGTTCAGTTCGTGCAAATCACGCGGTGATAGGTGCGCCTACTATTCCCGCAAAATTAAAAATAATTGACATAACTTTATTTTATTTGAAGCTTCACTGGTGGACCACTTATAGAAGCTTAGCGGGCCGCAGTTTGATTATAGAAGTTCTAACTCAATGTAGTAAGAAAATTCGGCATTTCTAAATTTAAATTAACGGTTTTTTTCCTTCGCTTATATCACGATATTTTCAGCCATGCCAAGTTTTAAGATTCTAGGTCTAAAAGTGAACCAGTATTAAATTACGTGATATTACAAAAGCCCAATCTTCTTACTGCATTGAGTTAGAACTTATATACTCAAACTGCGGCCCGCCAAGCTTTTATAAGTGGTTCACCCAGTGAAGCTTTAAATATATTAAAAAAAAATTTGGTCATGAAATTTTGCATTAATTTGTGCGAAATTATACGACCAAATTTTTTGGTTACTTATTTTCGATACTATGTTTGCATAATATCTAGTGTCACGTGGTTAACATAGTTAAGTTTGTCAAGTGTGAACTTAAACAGAGTAAATGTAAAATGTTGATTAGCATAGTAATAACAGATGCCGAGGGTGACGTACCGTCGACACAAGTGTAGAGAATAAGTATGGCTTGATCCGGCCAGCGTCATACGGAACCGGTCGGATGAGGAGCGGCACATCGCAGTTGATGGTCGAATTTATCAGAAAGTTGTAGCACCGTATAAGATCTTATAGTTTTTGATAAATTATTGACAGTTTTACGTCTGTCAAATATATATTGAGTAATATGATTATATCGAAAAATATTATAAATGTTGTAAAACGTTTAATAGCAATACTACTCGTATATTTCGTTAACTGTTTAAACTTTTATATGTGTTTTAATAATATGGAACGCTTCTAATTGTATTTAATAAGTTACTTAATTAGGTGCGAAACACTAAAAATTGCATTTGTTCTAAATTTTTTTCAAGTCAATTTGAAGTCATTATCAACGATCATAGCGTGAACTGAAATAATATTGATGAGTTGACAGATAGGCGATATTTTTACACGCAATGGACATCGTCGAGTCCATTGATTTACTTTACAAGATCAGCATTGCCTTCAAGTGTCTCCGCATAATCCCAATCAAATATGACCTAGATTGTTGTTTGGTGAATAATTCAATTACCTCAAGAATCTCGAGTGCGATCTCAACCATCTCGTTACAGTAGCATCTATCTCTATTATAGCCTACGTGTTACACACAATGATCACATTATCATAGGCAGAAATTAAAACAGACCCTCGCTGCTTAATTATTTACTGGACAAAAAATTAAAGATGCCGATCAAGTTAAAGCTTGGCTTCCCCATTTTTTAATCAAAAGCCCAAAGAATTCTACAAGAAAGGAAATTAATATTTTCAAAGAAACAGACAACAAGTAACAGCTACCAATGATACATATGTAATTGAAGATTGCCTTTATTAATTATCTGCAATAATAAAATAACTTCAGAAATAAAGTGCATGATTCACTAAATGCCAATATAATAAAGGTGAGTTTTCCTGTTTTCTGTTTATGTGTATATTACGCATGTAAAAAATAGGGCCAAATGATTATTTCATACCGAATATTCAAAGGCTTCTAGACTATAGCACGTTCTAGCCCAGTGTAGCACATTCTAAACATTTAATTTATCATATAGTATTAGGCGGTACTAACCAGAACGAAGTTTTGAACTCGATGCTATGTCAAATATGATTAAAATCCTGGAGGCCAGGGTTTCTTTCAATACATCTTGTGCCGGAACATGACCAAAAGTTTGTACGCAAATACCTCTTTGAGATATGAAAGAGATAAATATTACTTGAACACATTTGTGATTAATTTTGTCTATCTTCTGAGCGCGTGTATATCAGACGAAAACTACAAGACATATAATGAAAAATGTTCAGATACGTTTCTAGTAAATCGATTCGATCCATGCACGTATTGGTCAAAATTGCGGACGCCGAACTCGCGCAATCCAAATTTCATGTGAATTTCATAAGTTATTCATTTTGGTTGAAGTCTTAGTAAAATTGAAGTCACGTAGCCGGGGTACAGGCCCAAAAAGATTAGCTTAATGGCTTTAGAATAAGTGAAACATTTGAAATATGAAGTATTTGATAACCATCAAAAAGTCACCGCATGAGTTGTCTGTTAGGCGAAACGGTAATCTGCAACCCCTAGCGCCCTGCAGACTGATATACCGACAGGGAGTTATGGCACGGGAAGGTGGCGATAGTCTATACAACAAGCATATCATGCTTGTTATAAGCATATCATCTTGAAATTAGTGCAGTTTACACTGTAACATTTTTTATTAGGGCTTCATTGGTCAAGCAGCGAGTCGCCGGAGTCCAGCTCTTGCAGAATGCAATTTTGCTCTTAGAGAAGTGATACGACATGTTTGGTTATTCAGGATATTGATAATTCTACTTATACGCGATTATTTAGCAGAAATATGTGTGATAGGTCGACAGTAACAGGGATAGATGCTGCAAAAACAGCGGTTCCTGTGGCACTTGATATTGACGATATATAAGAACACGTCGATGCAATTTTCAATTAGGTCCATTTCTATGATAATGAACACCGCCACGCATTTTGAGTTTGCCAATTTATTAATCTAGCTTAGTTAACTGGTATGGAATAATCCTTGTCCAAATTTAACTTGCATTAGATTTAACTTTTGTCTATGACCCATTTCCTAACTGAACTAGATAACTTACGCATATGAGATCGAAAACAGATTAATATGAACATTCTTCACATTTGTTATGCTGCCATGTTGATATGATGCATTAAATATATGCATTATATATATATATATATATATATATATATATATATATATATATATATATATATAATTAATGAACATTTTTGTGTTGTGTTTTTCGTAAATATAGTACCATCAATAGACTGCAGAACTCAACTATGGCTATAAACTAGAGTACAGTATTTTTGCACCGAATTAAAAAAACTACATACTTGCATAGTCAGTCTGATGTTTCTGTGTGTATTTGGCACATATTTTTAAGTCATAAGCAAAATGTCAAATTTATAAAAATATTTAAAAAATTGAGGCTATTTTAAGTGGAGATGAGAGTGCTAGGACAGATTTAAAATAAAAAATGCAGTTTTGTCAAAGTCACTAACCACTTCTGATTAGATATACAGTATTGCTGGTACGCCACAAAAATTACTTCGGCTCAGTACGAAAATAGTCCACTTCTTAAGACGTATTACGTAATGATAAACGCTAATTCAGCCAACACTTGCACTGTTTTATTTATTTCGTTGCCTAAATCAAAATTTTGGAGGAAAAGATAATGTCTGCGTTCGTTTATATTATGATCGAAAATTACATAAATTGATTAACAGATAAATAGGCAAAAGTACAAAAAATATCGCGTTTATCGAATATAAGGATTCTTTTTAATTTTTGAAAGAAATATTTGAAATCATTTTACGTTCAAGTTTACGTGTAAAATAAAATAAAATTCATACAACACAAGATATCAGCGTAAAGTAAAAATAAGTCGTTAGAAAACCTATGACTGATAATTTGTTTCGATTAAGAATTCCCATTACTATATTAGCAATTAATATGATATCGATATAATCTGTGACTCAAATGTCCATAAAAACTTCAGTTATTTAAATTTAATTATATGAGCATGCCAAGTGATTAGAAACGACGAATTAAAATAACGTAATGTCGGTTTATTGATATGGTAGACAAAAAACGAAAAAAAGTTTGCACACATGGCCAGTTTAACTAATTTCTTTTACCCTCTCCCGCTTCTCCTCTGTAGAGCGGGAGTCTGTTTTCCGAGGCAGAAAATGTTTAGGAAGAAAAACGTAACAGACTTTTTCCAGAGAGAGCAGGGAGTCTAATTTTCCTTCGTCATACTTTATCTCTATTTTTCATACTTTATTATATTTATTTTTTGTGGTTTAAACTATGCTATACGCTTTAATCATTTTAATACAACGTTGATCTTATGGGTGGGGTAAACTCCTTTTTAATTTTCAGTTCGTTATTTTGTTCCTATTTAAGTGACTCTATTTCAGTCTCTCTAACTTTCATATTATTAAGTCTCACTGCCAATAATAGTCAATGTTGGTGTTTTATTCTTTTTTTACGTTTACACTTGGTCCATTAATCACATTAAGTACTCGATAAGTTAACATGTTATAGCAAAGTAATATATTGCGAGTAGCATAATTCATTGCGCATGTATTGCGAGTAGCATAATTCAAAAATATTAAAGGAAAGTCCTTTTTTTGGTCGGTGATAATTCAACAATTGAACCGAATATTCGGTCGAATACGAACATAGTGAAATGTGCCGAACGTGCCGAATACCGAATATGTACCGAATATCCGGCCCATCTCCAATTTACAACAAAAGAGGAAAAATAATTTTTTGGGTCTATCTTGTTGAGCGTAAAACCAATTTTAATAACCCATAACTGATGATTGTGGATAGGTAATCAAAATTTTGCTTTTTGTGATACAATATTTAATAGTAAGGTTCGTAGTACATAATTGTATACAATATTTTTATAACAAAATTACAGTTGTCGACATCGACAGGCATAAATGAGAATGACGTTTCTATAATAGGACACAGTCTCGGCGCTCACATAGCGTCTTTTGTAGCTAAAAATACGGTAATATAATAAAAAAACGCATATGGAAGTCAGATACCAAGTTCGTGAATATCATACACACGAATTCTGGTATATTCGGCACTACCCATTCCTTGGAAAATACTTCAAAGTTCCTCATTTATTTATTACATGTTTAACACCTATTTACTCAAGGCGATTTTTTCCTACATTCTCTTTAAATAATCGTAGTGAAAAAGTTTAAACAATTAATTACGATTTAACAAAAGGTTGTGGTCACCATACAGTCTTACAAACAGTTTAGTCATGATAATAGATATTTGCAAAGACTTATCTAAACTTATGTCAATTTTACGTCACATTTTGCAAAAATTTTGTAAGAGAAAAGAAAATACAAGACACAAAAGAGAAATGTGGGAAAGAAAGGACAAGAACGACATAAAGGAAAAATAATACGGGCTCGATATTCTGAAGCGACTCTTCCGAGTTGTACATAGAAAGACATTTATTAATTCATTATTATTTTCATATACTTATTTTTATTTAATGCATAAATACTTAAGCTGGAGTTAGCCACGGAAACTATCTGTCCCAGTCAACCAAAGCACTAATTAAAAATATATAATATGTTGTGAAAAAGTGCAACATATTTTGAATGCAAATATAATATTTAAAACTGTAACAAATAAAATAACAAGCTAACAAAAAGTAAGAGATGATAACTAATTAATAAAAATGTATTAGCAAAAATAAAGGTAAGAGACAAGATTACCCTGATGGCTAAACGGGTATCCGGATATCCACATGATACTTATTCGACTGTTTGGCAGCATGAACAGCGAAGAAATATTCATATAAAAAGCATCATGTTCGAATGTAAGTAAAATATGGAGATTATTCAAGTTACGTTTAAAACCATACCCTGGGAATAGGGGTCTAAGATTATCCGAGCTACGAAAATAGTTAAGGAGAAAACAAACACTATGCAGATTGTGCCAGTAGCAAACCTCCGACCAGTTAAACTGCATCTTGTACTCAGAAATATAATTACATTACCGAAAATACAGGAATTATACAAATGTTGAAGTTATCCTTATTTATGAAAGCGACCTTCGATAAGACCCAGATAGTATATATTTCTGTAGTCAAGGAAAAACTGCAAGAGTATTTAACAAATGAATTTTAGTTATGGATAACATCTTGAAGACGCTTTAGAAAAAGTAGTAATGTGACTAGCAACTGAAGTTTTCATCGATCAGTAGCTGGGCCTACTAATCGTAGAGAGTAATCGGTTGGAAGATTACCGTTTCATTCAATAACCAACAAGATAATTTAGGTATACAATTTTTTAAAAGAAGCTATTGGCTACTAATAACATTAGCCTGAGATTTGCAGGTGTTGACTCACAAATCCATTCTAAAGGCCTAATGACCGGTTAGACAGAATCCGCATTAATTTTAACAGCCACTCATAATTTGCCAATCATCTGTATGCAAATGAAGCCGAGTAGCATAAGTGTTATTAACTGAGAATTATTTAAAGCAAAACAAATATCGTCATGGCTTTAGCTAGAGCAATTGATGTTAAATATACAAATCTAAAACCTGATTGAAAAGGATTAAGAAGATGATCAACGTCTGAAAAAATTACTAACTAGGCATGAACGAGACGCTTATAAATTTTTTGATAAAAGCAAATTTATAGAAACGTTTGAAAGCCATTGATCTTGTGGAAGAATGGACTTTAGGTTCGGAAATGGTATAGGCTTTTTTCCATTCAAATGGGAACATAGTTATTGTTAGAAAAGCATTAGAAATGTCAGCAATGTGTGTAGCTACCATAACAGATTTAAGAGTATTCATGATGATCTAGAGATTAAAGATGATCTATATGGATGCCACTATCTAGGTGCAGAATAATTTGCTTTGAGTTCAGTTATAGATATGCTGAAAATTGAATATCATTACAAATACAGGCATTAATTCTGTTAAGGGGAAGTTGTTTAGAAAATAATATTAAACTAACAATACATATCTTCACGAAACTTGCCTAGACCAAGAATGACAACGAATTTCAGATATTGGCAGAAGTGTGTTGATAAGAGGTGTACTGCTGAAAGTATGTAGAGTTTAAACTAAATTCCAGGATTTGTGACATTGAAACCCAATTTATTACGTAACGTTATTGTGCAAACAGAGAACAAATATTCATAGAAGGATGAATAACATTTTGGAAGCGAATGTATTTATTTACTTCCAAACTTTAATGTACACACACACACACACATATATATATATATGTATATATATATATATATATATATATATATATATATATATATATATATATACAGTCAAAACCGTTTATGGCGACATCGTTTAGAACAACATACCGGTTATATTGACCAAAATCAAAGGTCCCGGCTTGCTATACGATTATTTATATGCTATACGATTGCCGCATCAAAAACATTGCTTTTTACGACATTGCTTATTACGACATACCTCTTTAAGCAACTACACTTAACTAGTATTTTTGGAGAAATATGTCTGCTAGAACGACCAGCTGAGTTTCTACTAAGCTGTATTGTAAACAATTTGAATAGGTATCCACATCTGGCACACATAATGGTAAATCGCAAAAGTAAAGTCTTTTGTAATTTTTAGAAACAAAACACTTGCATGCAGTAGAGTAGTAATAGTAAAAAAGCCCGCTTTTTCATGTCTTTGTTACTTATCTGTACACAAGACGCACCATAACATATTGTGGAGTTATTTGTGAAATGTTTAACATGTCGCAAAGAAAAAGAAAACAAATCAATATCGAAGAAAAATCCCGTATTGTGTCAAAGCTAGAAAGTGGAATTCCAAACATAGACTTAGCGAAGGAATATGGTGTACCACACTCGACAATTTCATTTGGAAATAAAGGGAAAAAACTCAAACGCTTTATGACAACAATTTTTTGAAAATGAAACGAGCCAGAACAACGAAACATACAAAGATTGAGGAAGCTTCGTTAAAGTGGTTTAAATATCAAATGACTAATAATGTGTCAATAAACGGACCAATTCTTCAACAAAAATCTAACGATTTTGCTCAACGTTTTGGTAAAGATTTCGTTTGCTCGTCTAGTTGGATTCAATGTTTTCGGGCTTGGCATGGTATTGTCGGCGGGAAAATGAGTGAAAAGCTGCCAATGTTGATAAAAATGCTGTAGGAGAATGGATGACGCAAAAGTGGCCTACATTATACGTAGGCTACGGACCAGATGACATTTTTAACGCAGACGAAAGCGGACTTTTTTTCAATATGACACCAGATCAGACTTTAAAGTTCAAAGGAGAGAATTGTTCTGGAGGAAAAATGTCCAAGACGAGACTAACGATCATGGTTGTAGAAAATATGACAGGATCCTGTAAGAGAAAGCTTTTAGTTATTGGCAAATCTAAGAAACCAAGATGCTTTAAAAACATACTTTCACTACCGGTAACGTATAAAAACAATATGAAGTTATGGATGTCATCGGAAATTTTTGAAAGATGGTTACGAAACTGGGACGCTGAATTAAAAACAAACAAAAAGAATATCGAAACTTTTTGTACGTTTTACCATGAAATACTTTGTATACTCTATATAATTCATATAGACAATAAGCTGTGTTCTGATTGTTTCTTTTACATATACCCCACTGGATACCCAGTGATCAAAATCCATACTGAATTTCAAATTTCTATGTCAACTGTATTTTTTAAAGTTTTAAATTAAGGAGTCACTGAATCAGTCTGTGTTAAAAGTTGCTGTATTTGAACGTCAATATCTCAACAACTATTTGAGCTTCTTATGTAATAATGGGCGTTCTGGTTAATATATATATATATATATATATATATATATATATATATATATATATATATATATATATATGCAGATATAGATAAAAGCAACCTGATGTATTCAGAAGACAATTGAAATAAGGTGCAGAAATATTAACCGAACATATTATTCCGTTACCTCGATGAAAGCATTGACGAAAACAATGAAGCATAATGTTTAAATCGTATGTAATTACGGAACGTTCAGTTTATATGTTGGAACGACGATAGGGAAAGTTGAGTAATACTTCCGCCTCTAACGGTACAAATATATTTTTCATCTTTGAAAAAGAAGTGAAATCACATGGCTGAAATAAAAGACAGACGTGGCCAATTATTTTACTGTAGCAAGTGCGACTTCGTTACTGATAATGGTATAAAATATGAATTTACGTATGTTCTCTCGTTGCGTAACCTACATACATACATACTCGAATACGTGTTAAAAATAAATATGATTTCAAAATCTTTCATGATTAAATGCCGTAGTGTCAGGTAAACAAATTCGCTGAATTTATCCCATTATGTAGTGTTTTTAAAGTACGTTAAGAGATGAATATAAGTATGCTGAGTTTATTTCATAATTAATTTTCTTCTCATTTTCTTTTGGCATGACGAAAAAAGTAGATAACACTAAATATATACATATTTTTGGGTGACCAATTTAACTACTGATTTTTTTTCGCTTCGAATTTCGTGTGGTATATTAACTGAAAGAGTAAAATTGTAAAAACCCCAAAACATTTTTTTATAACTTTATGTTAGTTCTAAAAATATTACTAAAAATGTCCCTCTCCCCCTTTATCTCTGAAGCTACTAAAATCAAATTCAAAGACAATTTACTAAGAATTATCTAAAGTTTAATAGAAAGCTAGTGCTATGTTTGTAAACTTCATATTTTTGAAATATATACATTATTTTCTCATTTCGAAAAAAATTACTGAATATATTTGGCGTTAATTTTGTAGAAATTCATTATTCACAGTTAAATGAAACTACGTATTGTAGTATTATTTCTAATTTCTTTAAGTTGTTTACCACGACCTAGGTTTCGTTGTATTACAACATATTCATGTGGGCTATTAGTAAAGATAATAGTATAGTATCTTTGCTAATAGCCCACCTGAAGAGTTGTAATACAATTAAACCTAGGTCGTGGTAATTCTTTACCACGACCTAGGTGAGACGACCTTAAAGAAAGTGGAAATAATACTACATCACGTAGTTTCATTTAATTGTGAAAAAGATTACTACTTGCATGGTGATAAATAACATCAATAAAATAATATTAATAATCTCTGTCTATCCGCAGGTCTCTGCATCATAGGTCTTCCAGTTTAAGATAGACCGTGATGAAATACAGAAGGCATCTACCAATAAATTTTACATTCTCAGATTAAAAATAAACTCTCGAATATTTTGATATGAGTCTTGTCCTTACACTACATTTAGATATGATATTCGGAGGAAATACCAGTAATACATATGCATTACATGTTGTTAGACTAGCCTGAAGTACGGTCATTAGGGTTCCTCTAAAAGAAAAACAAAACCCTTATATGAGAACACTCACATGTCTGTGCATCTATCGGTTTGAAGCGTTTTTCTCAGAAATCTCTTGGCATAAAAACTTAAAATTTGGTATGGCAATAAAACATTTTAACTCGCATAATCTCAATAGCTTAATACCAAAAATATTTATGTAAAAATTTTTGTGGGGGCGTATAAAGCACTCAAGAATATTTTTTTTAAATTTTACTGAACGAGCCAATAATAAAGAATATTTTCTTACTAACAGGGTTAGTAATGATGCAAAATATTTTTTTCATAAATTAAGGTAGTATATTTTAATAAATTTAGGTAGTCATAGATGTAGTGAAAAATAGTAAAAATAATTTTCCCCTTTATTTTTTAAACTATTAAGTGGTTTAGTAGTTATGTAAATAGTTAATAATTAGTAGTTAAAATAATGAAAAACAGTTTTAGAAGCCTACGCAAAAGTAGTAGGAAAGCTTTAGCGATTAGCCTAGACCTTATAACTTTTGAAACATGCCCCATGTTTTAATGCCTGCAAAAGAAAGATAAGGCAATATATTTACATCGTGGAAGTCAGTAGCGTCCCTAGACCATTTTCTAGGTGGTATGAAATCTCCTAGTTGCGCGCCCGTACCATAAATTAGAATTCTTTTGTGCAGCCTTTATATGTGATTAAACCATTTTCAGATAGCCAGACAACGTTCCATTTATCATCATCATCAATTAAATGGATTTGCAAATCTGCACACGCTTTTCCAATTTGAATTTTTCAGAAATTGTTTGAAGGTGTGTAATAATGACCAAGTATCATTAAATTTTGATATTAGTTAAATCGACCAACGCATTCTTAACTGTGTCAATCACAGGTTAAGTTACGTCTATTTTTAACAATTCTTTATGGTCTATTTATATCTCATTTAGTACTTGAATAACCTCTTCTATCTTCAAGATGGGACTGATATATTCTAGCCCGAGAAGCTACTACATTAACTGTTATTCGTTTTTGTGTGGATAACCTTACGTACAACGTTAGCTTGAAACAATATTTCACACTAAACTACCATTATAAATATGAATCAAATTGCTCAATATACTAAATCAGCGATGAGGCCTCTGATGCTGAAATTGAGGCAGTTTCTTGGTGTTTTCATGAGTTTCTTCATGAAAATTTAGAAGGGTATCACTAAATGAAGATTAGTACACCGAACTGCTGTAAAGCTAGAAACTCTATTCTTCCAACGGGTTTCAACATTTTTTTTCAGCCATAGACCTTCTATATACTCGAGATTACTTTCTAAAACTTCGTTAATCCAGAGAATAAAAAAAACAATCTTGGAAGAAATCCAAATAAAGAAAACAATTTAATTTATGTTTTAGGTGTTCTGCTATTATCAAATTAAAGCTATGAAAATCTATGCAGAGATGACTTCTCCCACTACTATTCCCATCAATATAACGCCATTATCGTACCATTAGCCTCAACAATCGTTCAATTAACAACTGCTGCAAAATTTAATCAAGAAAGAATAAACCTGGAGTGTCTCCAGAAATAAGGCTCAAGGAGTTACTTGCAGGCTTGCGAGTAATGAAACACTCGCACTTTTTACTTAATTTTCATTAGTACCAAAAAAAATGCAAAACGAATAATAATTCCCTAACGTGGCTTACGTTTGGAGTGCACTTTAGTATGATGAAAAGGTATTTATCTGACTTTACCATATTCAACATTTTATTTTGAAATTCACTTCCAAGTAAACCGATTTACTCATTTTGTATGCATAAGAAGTTTGTAGAACCAATTTATGAAATATCATTCAGCAATATGTAGTGTTAGTAAATAACACTAACGAAATTATTGATAACGAAATTATTGATAAGTGGACAATTTTCTTAGAATTCATGGTTGTAAAAACATTCCTAAAATAAATACATTCATTAATGTTTGCTTTTATTTTCTATAAATGTAAGTATCGCAATGAGGTTATTGCTCAGAGGCCATTATTAACTATATAATTTACTATTTAAAACTATTTTTATGTGATATTCTATAAGAATACGATAGGATTCTGATATGATATCGTAATCGTAGATTAAGTTACCTTATCGCGATGGCTGACAAATTTATGGAAATATAAATTATACTACCTATGCTAAGAATGTGTCTTAAATTATTCCCGATAAATATACTGAATAAAAGAAACATTTCCATTTCTCATTGAAAAGTTCTCGCGGTTTTTTAAAGAAAGAGACAAGTCACTTTATTTCAATAATAAACACAATTAATAAACCTTTAATTCGTTTTATTGTGTTTCTGTTCTGAGTTAAAAATATTCGATCACGATAGGATATACACTGATAGAAAATATTCGGAAACTCATGTTTAATACACTGTAACTCAGTTGCAAGAAATGTGTGAAATATAACTAAATTGTATGAAAAAAATATTCGAATTTGAATATGATACTCTCGTCTATGTTGAGAGATTGATTCCGTTTTTTTGGCAATCACTATCGCCATTGATCACAGCAACGTGTTAATAGAAAATAAAAAGACCCAAACTAAAGTATAAAACGTTATACCTTGCAACGCGAATAAGAAAGTAAAGTGCGATGCGACTTATTTACAGAATTGCTACAGATCTTTGCTATGAACTGAAAAATAATTAGTGGCAATTAATTAAATTGTTGCTAAAAGGCAGCCGTTTGTTTATATAAAACTCACACTGCAGCATCTTTGTGCAACTTAAAAAATAATTAACTTCGTAGAAAATAGTCGTAGAGGGCTCTTCTATATTCATTCTTTTGGTCTATTTGTTATTTAAAAATATCTTCTCACTTTATCTTCTCAATATCTTTCGAGATTTTCGAAGATAAACATTTAAAAATGATTTACTTTACAATTAAAAAACGTTTTATTTTTCATGAGGAGACTTTGGTTCTATACCCGATTCAAAAACAATATCAAAATAGGTGAATTGGCAAAATCATCTACCAACAAACTTTTTTTGAAATACCCCAATTGCTGAACCACGAGCACCTGTTCCAGTACGGGGGCATTTCAAAACGCTGCCTGCAGATCACCGTCGCCTCAACTACATGGTTCGAAAATTTTATTTGGTGTAAAAAATAACAATTGCTAGTGCTCTTTTTTATTTTTAATATTCTTCTCACAAATATACTTCCCAATTATTACATTTTATTTAAAAATTATGAATTTCTTCTTCGAGTCAACCTTCAAGAGCGAAGTCGGATCGGGCAAAGACTCAAAGTTGGTTTGCACAGTGTCGGTTAGCCTGTTAATGACTCCAGTCTCACCGCTGAATATCAAACCGGCCTGACCCAAGCCAAACGGTGGTTCTCCGCTCGTAGCCAAATAGAAAATCCCAGATTGCATAGGACTTGCCAAGAAACCCATATAGGCTATCTCATCTGAGCACCTAGCCTTTTTGAAGTCATTCCAGGACACACACTTTTTAGCTGGAAATATTGTCTCATTTGTTATACTGTAACTGTAAAGTTGCCAGGCTCTGCTGTGACTGCACGTCTGCAGTATGCAGTTAGGCTGCACGTTACCTCCGTTGGGATAGAAGTCTATGTGTCCTGCAGATATAAGAATTAAAAAGGTTATTACCAACTAGTACATTTCTTTATATATGTATTTCTTTCATAAAATTTGTTTGCTAGGAATTAAAGAAATTTAACTAATTGATAGATTTCAGATTTTTTGCTAATTAAATGATATAGTCATACTATTAATTGAAGCAAACAATGAATAATATTTTAAATTTAAAATCTTGTCTGATTTTCATGAGTCAATTTGTGTGAAAGTATTGCTTCGAATTGCAATTTGCTACACTAGTATGTACGTGAGCGTGACATGACAAATTTGTGAACATCAAATTTTACACAATTATATGAAACTACGTGATGTAGTATTATTTCTACTATCTTTAATTTCTTTACCACGACCTAGGTTTCGTTGTATTACAACATCTTTAGGTGGGATATTAGCAAAGATCTTTACTAATTGCCCACCTGAAGATGTTGTAATGCAATGAAACCTAGATCGTGGTAAAGAAATTAAAGAAAGTAGAAATAATACTACATCACGTAGTTTCATTTAGTTGTGAATAATGAATTTCTACAAAATGAACGCCAAATATATTCAATATCAAATTTTACAAATGGAGATGCTTTATTTTGCTCTAATATTTATCCATTTACCGACCAAGTCTTCGTTCTTTTTTGCTAAGATTTTTCTCATAAATTTAGATTTAGAGAAATGAATATAAAAGTAGTATATAACGATAAGATCTCATTAAAATCAAAGGACATATGTAAATAAGAAATATTTCACATGTTGTTATTTAATTCATTCACAATTTCAATCAATTCAGTGTTAAGTGACTAAATAAGTATTTGATATAAAAATACATCCTTCATTAAAGATCTTAGTATAATTGCGTTGATTGTTGAGCATAATGGTTCTAATTATCTTTGTTCTAAATGTACAAAGATAATTATATATATCAAAAGAAACGTGGATATTTTAAGAGGACGTGCGCAACCTTAAAATGAAACTAAATAAACTTGCCACTTATTGGGCCGGAGGTATCACCGATTGAATATTTACTGAAATATTCGTTTATCCTTCGAAAGCATTTTAAATCCTTAAGTTCCTGTTATCTTTTGACCTATGCTGTAATCTATAACTTACATATGTCGATTAACTTATTATAAATGGGAAAAAAATTAGAAAATTTACAAGAAAACAAGAAAACTAAATAGTTTTCTTTTTTACCCTTTTTCTTTTTAATCTATATTTAGAAAATTAACATAAAATGTTATAGCAACAAAATTTCTTTAAAATAATTGAATAAACTAATTTTCAATTCAAATAAGAATGCATTGTATATTTCACTTAATGTTTATCAGGTAGATTCCAGTATAATATTTTATGGTTAACACGAAATACATTTTTTTTTATTATTTCCGTATTAACATTTTTAACTTCTGCTTTCTTACACGGTTGCATATCGATAAAGCACGGTTATTTGTATCACAAATCTTTGGAATTCGACCTTTATAAAACATGTAAATTACTTTGTATACAGAGTTGTGAAGATTATCATACGTAACTTGCTATTATTTGTGAATTAATACAAGAACAAACGCAGCAAACATGGTTCCATACGATTCCTGTTTATGTACTTAAACACCGACAACGTTAGAAACGATAGCTGAAGTTTTAATGAGAAAACAAGAAGGTTTCATTGTAACACGATTTATACGATAAAATTACAACGTATCTTCTAAACCCTAAAATAACAAATTGTCTGTCTATCGGTCTCCCTCGCATTCTATTTACTGAATTCTGTTTTGAATTCGAACCCGCATCGGAATAATATACATGTGAAAAGCCCGACGTGATGAATGTCTACATGGTGTTTTACTTGTAACCAGCTAGAGAATCTAGCTTCGTAGAAAAAAATACATTATGTTATTTACTATTGTGTTACATTAAATATGGGAAAATAACGAAGCCACCTTGTGGAAATAAGACCGTCAATTTAGGATTATTTAAATAATGTAAATCCAAAAATGCACAAAGTGAAATAAATTTTCCAAATACAAGTACAGCTCGCAAGATGAGTGTACATAGTATTCCTATTAAATTATTAATAAATACCAAATATTTTTTTTCGCAGAGTAAATATATTGCCTAACGTATCTTTCACAGGCGTAACACCATAGTGGAAATGAAAACTAAAAAAACGTGAAATTTAGAAACATCGCAATATTTTGCCGGCAAAGTTTAGTAGAGCAAGTTTATTGTTCACTCTTTTATTTTAGCAATACTGAAGATGGGGGAAACGTATTATTTGTGAGCATATTTAACAATTTCTTTAAAATAACCTTAAAATTTCCATATGATTATTTTTAATTTTATGTATCACATGTGCGTTAGTATGTTTTATCACACTACCGAATTTCAATTTTCTACATCAAAGGATTTCTGAGCAAAACGGTTGTAACAGACGAACAAAGGCACAAACGGAGATATGGACAGACAGACATGATCTTATATAGGTTCGGTTTCCTTTTCCTTTTATACCTCAAACTATAAAAACCAGAAAATAAAACAGTTCTGTTGTTTTAAATATTTTGCATAATTTTGAAATACCGGGTCTATTTTAAAATAACTTTAAAGAGAGATCTCTCAATTCAAATACAATACAAAACATAGTGTTATTTTTCTATGATTGTATGTAAAGTGAACAAAATACATCGATTTAGATGGAAATACAACAGTGTCTTGCTGCCGTGCTCCCGCTACGACATCGATGAGCAGGGCAGCGAAAGGTACATTTGAACGAGTCACGTTCAAAAACTATTTAAAATGGTTTCTACGTTATACACTTTCCAATAATGACACGTTATTGTGTAGTCTCTTCCCACTTGTAGACCATTTTTATTTTACCTCGTAACACATTTATTAACGCGAGCGCTTCGCAACTTTTATAAACCACACCTTGCCTCTGATACATATTCTAATATATTTTAAAGTATAGTTCACTACACTTAGATGTACGTACCGACGGGGTCCCTCAATCCATAAACGCCCACATCAGTATGAATGACGTCAACAAAGCTGGCGTCGTCCCGCTGCAGTCTTAAAGATGGATCGATGTTACTGAAGCAAGGTCCTGCAGGATCGAGACCGGTGATACGTCCTACAGTGCGACCGGTCAGGCTGCGAACCCTCTTGCCAGCGAATCCAGATATATGAGAGCCCAGACTATGTCCTACTATTTGTATATCGTCCGGATTCAGCCCATCTGGTAGAAAAATAGAGTTATTCACTTAATAAAGAAAAAACAAACAGCAAACTCGTCACACGGTCAAGATTCAGGTAAAAATCAACTAAAGCAGTACAGTCGTATCTAAAACAACATTCTCAATAAGTATAAAAAGAAATAAAAGAATGTATGAATAACCGTTGAATTAAAATAAAACAGCAGTTCAGTTAAAACGGAAACTATTTCATTTTATTCAATAATTATTTTATTTTTAAATATATACTTGTATAATTTATTATAAATACTCATGCTTTTAACTCCTTTTGTTCACTTTAACACAGACTATATTCTTGCTATATAACCCTGTAATTTTAAAATATAAGCACTATGGTCAGTTGACCGAATTTTAAGGAGCGATTAAGAATCAGCAACTAAATTATATCGTGAAAAAAAAATTGGATATGTTTTCTATTTTTTCCACTATATGTACATATATACAAGAGGAGACAGCTAAAAATAGTTAAATCCATAATCTATTGAATGGTTATAAAACTTAATTCTCGTCAAATACTCTGTAATTAAATACTATCGTCGCCCTCGTGGTTCACTGATCTACAGTGAACAATGAAAAAGTGCACCTTCTCTTTCGGCAGTTGGTGCTTAATTAATTTGTGAGAATCATTTATAGAACATTATATCAAAACCAAAAATGATGGGGTAGCAGATTCAAAAACGTTTGGCACTGATTAAAGTTGTGGTAGATAAATAAAGTTGTAATTATGTTCATCATTTCTCTAATATAATAAAACATCATTGACCATCTGTGTCAATTTCTACTCACGGTGTACCTGTGTGCCAGAGTCTTATTATAGTGAAATTTCTATCAGAATGCTTTCTTGAGAAAAATTGTTTTAATTATCGGCTACCGCTAGCAAAAACCTGTAAACGACCTTTCGATAAGACATGGAAATGAAATGTTATTTTAATTTCTTACGAAATTTATTTGAAATTATCTATAAAGCAAAGGTGCGATAATTATATCGAAATGCAATATTCGTTTGTTCTATCTTTTGTTTATACATATACATATATGTGTTTATACATATACATGTGTGTGTGTGTGTGTATATATATATATATATATATATATATATATATATATATATATATATATTGGTTTCGCTCGTTTATCATTTACTACAGGCAATCTAGTTAATGCCTGGGTGTTAGGGCGTAGTGCTATATTGGGTTAAACGAACAAAACCCTCAAAGCAGGAAGTTGTGTCATGCCACGTATACACTTTATTCATATTATTACTTATTATCACTTTACGTCGTACCAAACATCGGCTCAATGTACATACATTACTCACCGCCGATCATCCTCGCAAGAACATCTCCCAACTTCTCACCCATGAAGCGAATGTAAGTCGTAGATCTTATATACAGCCATCTTATGAGACTGCTACCATCCAAGGCTAGGACGTTGAAACCGCCTTTATCCAAATAAGCCTTGCTCACAGTTTGGAAGCTTTCTTTGCTAGGATCGTCCGTGAATCCGTGCACGAAGATAACCACTTTATTCTGGACATTGTAACCGGATGATCTGGAAAGCTGGAAATCTGCTGTGGTGATATTCAGGATTGTTGTGAAAAAGGCGGTCTGAAATTCGAGGGTCAGCTTACTAAGGTCGGGTTCGGATTCGCCCTTTAGCTGGTCGTAGGTGAGACCTACTATCTGTTTGACGTTTTCACCTGAAATTTCAAATATGATTTATTCGCAACTTACATGTACTTATATAACTTGTCATCTTTACAAATTAGCACAGATACCAACGGTGCACAGTACGTTATAGTTATTGCCTCGATCATCTGATATATATATACATTACATATTTATGAATATTTAAATATATTTAATTTATGGCATTTAGCTAAGTCTGCAATTTAATATATTATTTATAGTCCGAACACACAAACCAATTGATACTAGTGCAAATAATTTGGAATGAAATATAGAAACTTAATTTCTATCTTGCGAAGCATGAAATTAAATATTCATGCATGAAATAACTTCAAGTCGCGACAGTTTTCTAAGAGAAAGTAAAATTGATTACGTCATTTCAAGCCGCCGATTTACAAAGCGAAAGCAATCTAGCAGCCCTCAGCTTACGGCTATATTAAGAATGAAATAATCTTGTGTTTTGTTCCGGGCGCATTATATACTACACACGCATCCACGCCTAGACACACACATATGCGTACAGAGAATCACCGTGTTATAATAGCGATCCGTCCTGTCGTTCATTGATTATCTGTCATTCAGAATAAACAAACTAAAAATATATTGAAAATAGACAGTTTTCCATTTTATAGATACAACTATTATATTTAATTAGTGCATTTTATTTACTGAATTAGTTATCGTCTTCTCTTTGTATTGATTTTATTAGTTTATTGTTGTGAATATGCATTTATTTCGTGACTTAAATATTTGTTGCGTCCTAGACTTTCCAATTGAAATTTTCCAGTTTATCTTCTATTGAAAAAATAATTTAATTTCGAATGGCAGACGGGTTCTGAAATTACAAGTTAATAATAAATGTACTTTACGTAATTTTCGTATGTGATAAGGATTTACAGTTAAGGGGGGGGGGGGTGATATTTTAAATAAAATTTTGTGCTGTCCTTGATGACGATTAGACTTTTTCATTTCTGTAAATGAAAGAATATTCGTAAAAAACAATGTAGTTAATAAAATAAATCCGCACGTGATCATCTAACACAGAAAAAAACAGATGAATTGTGAAAGTGTCTAACTATAAAGGAAAGGGCGTTAAATATCAAATTTACAACCCCGATTTACGAAATCATTGTTGCTCATTGAAATTTTTGAATTAATTTTTTTAAATATTCGTATTTATTAAGTTGTAAAAATATTAACAGGCAGCAAATTGGAGGAACTCAATTTGTATGGGAAATATTTTTAATATAATTTATTTAATAAACGAAATTATATAGCAATAAACGCGAGCGAAAATTATTTTTGTTAAATATATCGTTTATAATATATATTCTTTCATTTAATAACCAATGAACAGCGAAATTTTCATTGTGTTAAAATGCCTCTGTTTCGATTAAAGTAATTTGACAAATTCCGATAAATATCATTATAGTAGGATATTAGGGTAAATAGTAATGACATATAAATGCAAGACGTAGATGCAGTAAGTGTTTGGCTCACCATTTAACATCGCTCATTAATATAATTGCTCATGTGGTTTGATTTTGGCCTTCAGTCATCGAAAATATTGAATTAATAAGAAATTGAAGCAAGCCGTATAAAAGTGGAAAGAGTTATGTTGGTAAGAACTTTGATAAGGAGACTTTTGGTAACAATAAAATAAAATATACTTCACGTAATATACATACATTTACATGGAAATATATTTTTATATTCGCCTCAATTAGTAACTTGTCCTACCCAAAATGACTGTATCTCATTAATAGCTACCCTCATTTCTGGCACCAAGTACAAGTAACATTATACAAGTTTCTACCTTTATTCTAGGTTCATCACATCGACGATTGGCTATTTCGTGTTACAAAATATGACTTTTATTAAATGCCAATACGATTTTAACATTGATTTAACTTTTGCTAATATTTATGGCACATAACAGATAATTAATTTACATATTTCTTCATACTCATACATACGTCACGTATAGTACCTAGGGCTGCCACCTCTCCGGGAGCTAGCTCACACACGGTCGGTGTGGGTGAGACTGCGCGGGGCACGCGAGATGGCAGCGCGGAGCGAGCAGTACGTTGAGAGACCGCCCTCACTTAGCCGTTAGTTTGACTATCGTTAACTTGTGTAATTTTCATTGCCTTTTGTTTTCCATAATCGTTATTACTGCAATACACTATGTTATTTGGTGACTTCGGAATTTTTTTTGTGTTCTTTTTGTTGTATTTGTTATCACGGTGGACGAGGAACGAAAAGAGAAGCGGAAAAGGAAATACGAATCTAGTTTCAAGGGAGTGTGGTTAACATGAATGATAAATTTACATTAATTTAGAAAAATTAACAAGAAGCGCGTGAAATGTATATTTTAATATCATTTACACAGTCAAGTGGGATGGCGAAAAAGCTTTAGCAAATCGTATCAGTTCTGAAACTCGCAAGAAAATGGTAAAAAACTTACCATCTAATTCGTTAATGACAATATTTATTCCAAAAATAAACACGACTGAAGAACAAAACGTTGCGTTTATTGAAAAATAATAAATTTATCATACAATTAACAATCATCATAGTTATCTATGCACACGTGTGGCATTAAACTGAATGCGTCATTACATGCAAATTCTGCATCATCCAAAAAATCCATGGTGGTCGAACCAAAACAGAATCAATTGTTTTAAATGTTCTTGCTTCAAATATAATTGAACATATTTTGAAACAGCTCAAAATTTCAAACGCATCTCAGAACGGCGTACACTTTTTCATTGCTGTTGACGCCTCCAAAAAGGGTTCTCAAAAAATATATCCTATTGATATAAGATATTTTGAGCGTGAAAAGGCATCCAAAATATATTAACGGATCTTTTGTGAATTCGGAAGAAAAATAAACAAACATTTTTGAGAGTATTGAAAAATTTATACAGAAGCATAACTTAGATTCAACATTTGTATCAGAATTCTCAGCTAATAACTCATCAGTGACTACGGACACGGTGGACTGCACACCAAAAAATCATTGAAAAATATCCGGACACAAAAATAATAAAAGCGAATTGCATTTGGAACATTCTTGATAATGCTGCTAGAACTGCAATGAAGGTATTAACGTATAACGTAGGAAATTTAATTTTAAAAATATATGCCGAATTTACAATAGCGCAAAACGAACCAATTCTATTGTTCGATTTTTTTTCAGAGATTTTTCGATGAATTTTCTAATGAGTACAAAAAAGTGTTACGCCATCAACCTACTCGATGGTTAAGTATGGCCAAAGCTCTTGATAGATTAATATTATCTTGGCCTGCTGCGTCTTCATATTTTAAGAGTCGCGGGGAATATGCATGTCATAAAACTGTATGGGAACTTGTGAAGAATTGTACAAATACAGGGAAATTATTTTCAAAAATAACATTGCAAGAATGTTATTTATATTTTATTCATCATTACATGAATATTTTAATACGAGAGAAATTATTGCTTCAAAAAGAAACTGCAACTTCTGCTCAATTGCATCCAATAGTGAAAAAACTAAAAGAGAAAATTGTGTGCTAATTAATGATGAATTTTACGGCGCAAAAATTACAAAAATATAACATTATTGAACAATTCAGAGCAACTATTGTTTAAAAAGGAGGCTAATTCATTTTGTAAAAATGATTACTTGAATAAAAACTATGATTTCAATATCGCTATTTTCAAATTGTTATTCAAATTTAACTTAAAATGTGCAATCACGTAGGAAGATGAAACGGTCGAACTTCACGGGCTTAAAAATATCGATGTTACGGTCAAGTTAACAACTCCAATTACCTTAATCCATCCACAGTTTATAAAGACAGATTTTTCAACATTTTCGTTTGATTTGATATGGACTGAATTTTTGAAAATCGTAAAATTGTAATATGAGTTACAAAATTATTGAAAATAATGGCAAAAATAATCTCTATTCCGTTAAGCAATATTTTATTGAGTGAGTTTTTTCTTCGATGGAAAATTTGTGGATGGACGAAAGAAAATGCCTCTCGGTCGAAGTGGTGAAATAGGAACTCCTATTAAAATTTAATTATAATATGGACTGTCAAGAATTTATTAATTATGTAAAGAAATGAAGAAATTAAAAACGCTGAAAAATTCAGAAGAAAACGAAAAATATAATTACAAATACCAAGCAGATTACAGCAAGTCATAATATTTATGTTCATATTATCATATGCGATTCACGTTCACTATCATGCGATCCAGAGAGTACCAAATTATATGATTCAATAATTATTAAAACCAGTTGAAATGCTCAAGTATATAGTAGATTAACAAAAACTATATTTAACTGATGTAGATTACAGCTGATTTAATAAACACTGTAAAGTCATTTTATGTAAGCTTTTTAGACCTGTCTTTATCTTATTTTTGTCTTTACTGATCTCCGTGTTTCGAGTCTGGCAAATGTGGCAGCCATAACGAGAACACTTATAAAGCCTTAATCTTGATTCTTCAGTATACGTTTTTCTTTACAATAACACAATATAATCTATGTATTTGAGGCCGACAATTTAATGCAATGCTTTTCAAGTGGCTTTCGGTATTTTTTTTATATTTTTCATAATTCGTATTGTATGGTACCTATTAGTACCATTTCTAGCAATTCGTATCAAAGTTAGGGAAACAAAATCTCAGTACCTGTCTTTATATCGCGTATACTTCTATCAGAGATCATTTTTCATGCAATTTATATTGCATATAGATCGAATTATTATGTTAAAATGCGAGTGCAAAGGTATGTAATTTGTATGTAACCGGTTCTCTTCTAACAACGTCACCAACAAGCTATGAAGAATTGCTATCCTTCTTGTCGAGGTCTCGGAAATGATCAAGCAATAAGAAAGAAAATATTTATATTTTTGAGTTTTTAATTGACTTATATAATATTGTGACTTAAAATAAATCTGCATATCAAAGTGGCACTTAATTAAATAATTTACTAATAACACTTTCAGGAACACAATTCGATATGGTGTTTTTTGTTCGTTTATTGTTTTTTATCTCCTTATAAAAATATTCATGTTATAATGAAATACGAACTGGCCAAACAACCAATGGTGGATACTTTGTGAATTTTAAAAATAGATACTATTTAAAACTAGTGCCTTATAATATGATTATCTAAAGTCTGTTGCTATGATTTACTTCGATCCCTGGAAATGTTCAATGATTCACAATTAAATTAAACTACGTGATTTATTATTATTTCAACTTTTTTTTAGTTCTTTACCACGATTCATTGTATTACAACATCTTCAGGTGGGCTATTAGCAAAGTGATATATGTTGTAATACAACGAAACCTAGGTTGTGATAAAGAACTTAAATATAGTAGAAATACATCACCTAGTTTCATTTAATTGTGAATAAAGAATTTCTACAAAGTTAACGCCAAATATATTCAATATTTGAGAATATTACTGAATAACTGTTTGGTTGATCGAAACTTCCAGAGTTCCGTGCCTGAAAAGGGAAACGGAATCCTTATAAAATCTCTCATGTGCTCATGTCCATAATAGTTTGATGTCGAAACTGGAAATTGAGTGATGCTATAGTATTAACCGTAGAACGGATTAACCGTAGATATTTCAAATTTATTTGTTTAGAAATTTTAACACCTTGATTTCCGCAAAAGAATAAATGAAGTAATAATTTTTTTTAATTCAATATATCACATACAATTTTTAATTTAATATATCATGTACAATTTTTAATTTAATATATCATGCAGAATTTTTAATTTAATATACCATGGATAACAAATGATAAAATTTTTTAAAGATTTAAAATTATTTTCTTTTAGAATTTTCTTTCCAATTTTTATTTACTACTTTAATGTATCTAATTGATACATATGGCGGACTTATTGCTATAAGAGCAATCTCTTACAGCCAACCACAACACCAGTCCAGCCCCGTTCCACCACGGCGACGACACGTCATGTAGTTTAAAAATATTGTCTCCAAAATATCCCCCCTCTTCCTCCGCCCATTACATGCATTATAAAATTATTTTCTTTTTCAGAATTTTATGTAATACAGATCTAGGCTATATTTTTGAAAATGTGCATGCAGTTTTCCTACACATTATTTGATGTTAAAATTGTTTCGCAGGCGAGATATATTTTAAAAGAAGGGGGTGGGGGGGGTTGTGGGGGAAGGAAACAAAATCATGCAATTTTTATTAAATTACATGTCAAGTGGGGCATCAATAAAAGGAACGATTTATGAGAATACCAGAATTATTTTGGGAATATTATGCACGTCTGAATTTTTATATATGCTTAAGTATAAGCAGAATTCTCTCAGACTGAGTTCTAATCGTAACTAACAAATTTTGTTTTTAAATCCCCTATTACCATAAGTTATAGAAAAACTTAAAAAATAAGGTAAGCTAATTTAATAACATAGCATACAAATTCACTTATTTTAATAAACAGTTTAATAAACAGATAATCACAGCATCAGCTAAACAAAGAAGACAGCGCTGCATGCAACCTTTATACTCCGCTTATTAAGTTTACATCCCCCAAATGATGGTGGAATGACCAGTTATCCCCACTTCTGGTACACTATTTCCCTCACACGTTTACCTTAAATATTAATTAACTCACATTGACTAGACCCGACGTAGGTGACGGTTTCGTCGATGGGCTGCTTCACGGCTCTGACGTCGCTCGTAATTTCTCGTCCCAAACTTTCGACGACATTTCCAGCAACCTCCCTGAAACCTGGTATGAATATGGCAACGGCACAAAGTATATGTAGAAATGTCTTCATTTTCCCTTTCCTCAGTTACAGCTGTAAGTTATTTAAAATTATTTGTTGATGGTTTAATCATAGGTTTAAACATATTTACATAAATATTGAATTTACAAGATACTTAAACTTTATTTACACTTGTTGTTCGTAACAAATTACAATGTTTTATTAACGCGGCCAAGTTTCTAAACATTAGATAATCGACTATCGCATAAGAGTAGGTAATTCTAAAATATTAGGTTATCGCATAAATTTCTTTGGCCTAAACCTATAAACACTTTATCGTAACATTTATTTTAATTACATATTAAATATTAATGTCATCATTTTCAGTTATCTTCTTTCTATCATAGACAATGTTTTGTTGCCGGGAAAGTTTTATTTTTATACTTTTTTAACCTTTCAGTTGCGTAAATGTAAACATTTGATGTATGTAATGTTGTATTGTTTTAAAAACCCGAATAGGATATGTATAATTTATGGAAATTACGCTGCAAGTATTCAATAAGTTCGCAGTTGGTTTAGGAAATTCAGAAATGGTAATTTAGGTCTGGAAAATATAGAAAATTATAAACGTCTACTTGCTATAGGTGCGAACCTTATCAAACCAATGATTGAATAAAAACCGCAAAATGCTGTTTGCGAAGGGGTCGATATCTTAAAAATTCCATAAACGGTCATCGGTAACCATCATGGTTGGTTGAACCAACGTTGAATTACATATTTGAATTATATGGTTGAATACGCTATTCAGACGTAACTTTTCCTGGTAACTTGGCAAAGCGAAATATTATTGGACATGTTCCCACGTGTGATTTGCTTTTTCATCGACCTCAAAAAGAACATTTTTGGAAGAGCCTGTCTTGGATATATTTAATTTAAGCGCCTTGGTGGGGACTTTACGTGTGACAAAGCTTAATCTTCATTCAAAAAAATACTTTTCTTTGTTGTCATTCCCCATATTCTTCAAAAATTCTTTTTCCAATGAATATTTATTTTCTTCATTAAATAGTCCTCTTCGCAATAAAGAATTTAACCTCATAAATGATATAAAAATGACACTTGGAAAAAAGTTTTGGGAAAATAGCATTTTGATGCTTTCAGAAAGTCGAAGATTATAATTTTTTTTAAATAACTTATATCTCACTAAAACGAAAGGAACTTATAGGTACTACGGTTTACTAATCACGCAGATGTATGTGGGTATCCAACCTGCACAGTGACGTCATATTTTAAACATCGCTGGATGGAATTATAAAATACTAAAATATTTTTTTAAAAATGGTAAAGCTCTTCACTTTATCCTATTGAGGGTACTGTTTAATGAGCTTATGTAACTGGCAGTGCTCATGTTAATTTTATTAAATCATATTTTATTAATAAAGCAGAGACGTAGATATAAAAATGTGCGTAAATGTCAAGAGTATATATATATATATATATATATATATATATATATATATATATATATATGTATATATATATATATATATATATATGTATATATATATATATATATATATATATATATATATATATATATATAAAAGAATGTGTGATAATGAAAGTAACGAAGAATGCTCGTCTAAAGAATACAAGACTGATAAAAATGTTATGTTAAGAAAAATGAAATGGAAAATGTAAATATAAAAAAACAAGACACCTGAGTAGACTACATAACTTTAAAAGTTATGAAAATAGAAAAGCCTATAAGACAAAATATGCAAAAATAAGTGAAGGCAAAGAGATATTTTCAAACAGAAGAATAAGTTATATCAACATAATGACACAAGTAACTGTTCATATTATTTACTGAATTCAGAGAAATATGCCAATTTTTATGTACTTTTAACGCAAATGGAATTTTTTTTTCATTTTGATGACCCGCGTCTATTATTTTTCTTCCACAGAAGTGTTTTATGATATATGAGAAGAGAAATATCAAACGATTAATTTTGTACACAATGAAGGTTTAAAAATTTATGGTCACAATACGTTCGCGTGCACAGTTTTTCTCATCTTTTATTAACTAAAGTAATATGAAAAAAAAACAGGATAAGGGAAAGACTGTTTATTCAGCGTTTCGTATCAAAAATCAAATATTTAAACTATAATTAAGAAAATAAATTTGGATTTATTATAAAGTTTAACGACACAGAATTATTTCCGGAAAAATTCTAATATTCTATTTTTAAAACTTATTAAAGACGTATACCGTTCAGTAAATGTATTTATTTTACACCGTATCAAATAAATTCAAACGTAATATAAAATTAATTTCTATGTGAAAAAATAAAACGAAAAAATAATCCTTTAAAATAAATTTAAACAATTGTCCAAAATTGCTTATCCCACCCCCTTATATTCTAATTTATTAATAGCAAAACTGTAAAAAAACATTTATATTAAAAACTATTACGATCGTAATAAATCGAATTAGGAAATATAAAACAAAATTGAAATCAAATGAAATAAAAATGTTTCAGTCGTATTTCCATAATTATTTCTTAAGTTATCACAATGTTTTAAATATATACAAAAAATTCGCTAATATCACTTCACGTGTACTTCGATGTCTTTATGTACATGCAGTATTCAGAGAAATAAATATTATTATAATTCTATAAATAACATGAATATATACATAAAAAGTACATACAAAAATTCTTAAAATTTCATTAGAAAATGAAGTTTTTCTTGAAAAAGAATTTTCAAGACTCACCTTTCAGAAAATACAATTTTTAGAAAATACAATCCGTCAAACACTCAATGTGCGAGGCTCACCTTGTGCGTGAGTGACATATTTTTGTAGTTTTTCTTCAGGTTTAAGGAGCTGGTATAAATCGCTTGTTTTGAATCCAAAAATGTCTTTAAATTTATTTTTATTCAATAATGTATTTGTTTTATACAAGCGTAGGTTGCTTACTCATTTTCACATGTATTTAAACTGTTACACACTTCCACGAGACATTTCACGCCAAGAACACTGGTATTATAAAATATACAATACAATCTTTGTTACGATACTTTGATACGCGTTTGTATATCTTTGTTTATAAAATGAGATAATCGGAAAGAGAAGTTTCGTGGAAAAAAGTTGGAATTTATCATTCAAACTAGAAACAAATAATTCGCGACAAATAAAACAAGTTGATATCGTATCGCCTCCTATAAACATTATGTGTCAAACGTAAACGTTAATGGCGCCTCGATAACATTTCGATGTCACGTCAGCTACAGGGCTGCTAGTTGCGCTCGCATTAATTACCCAGAGTGGATGGCCAAATAAGTTATAATATTTTACTTTCACAGATTGTTAACAACGTTGGGTTGTTACTTTTTTTAATAGCCAACTTTTTTCAAAATGAAAATAACATAGGAAAAATCTTAAGTTTCCAAGTAAAACATAATTTTGAGTAGTAAAACGTAAAACCTAAAACCAAGCAATATTATAAATTAGGACGGAGCTATTATGCTTATATCGAGTGATAAGTTCTTAAATGGATTCTTATTTTCGGAAGTTTTACATTCAACAAGCGTACTTTGAGCAAAACATTTTTAAAAAGTATTGAACTATTTGTCAATTTTTATCGTAAGTTTTCATTAAGCAAAGGCTTTCAATTTTTTTTTATTCTAAGAATTGTATTAGTTGCAACCAAACTCAATTACTATTTCACATAATATACACGTTAGCTACATGGGAAATAACAACTTTAGAGAAATTCCACCAAAGATAATTAAATCAATAATAAATTTGACTACGTTTTAAATATTCTATTTGGACTGTAATAAACGTCGACGAGAATTATCTTCTTCTATAAATCATGTAATGAATAATATTTTAATAATATGTATAAAACAGTATTTACAAAAACGCCAGTTACTTTTATAAAATCATTTGAATTTTACCTCAATTGTAAAATTAATTTCAAACCAGAACACAAATAAAATTAAGAAACGAGTGCAACTTTGGTTAAATAATTGTTTAGTAAACTTCTTGTACGTTTATTAATCTACGTGACTGGTCATTGAACATCTTAATAGGATTCAGTCCGATTAAAGCGATTCTGATAATCCAACAATCCAGGATTCATTGTTAAAACTTAATATGTATTTCATATAAACGACAGTATTCATTCATTTAATCAATCAAATAATAATTGTATATATTCTGTATAGGATTATTATAGAATAAAAATAGAGGAGGTAACTTGGAACGAAACTCGTCAATTCTAGTGAGCCTGAACTGACCTGCGACTTTAACATGATATCCAGAGGTGATAGGCCACTACTTACACAGCCCCATTTTTTTGTATATTAACTTATATTTACAACATAATTACCGAGAAAAGAGTAAATCACCAACGACCTCAAAAGTTTGAAACTGGTTTTATGTAAGTTAGATAAACTCAGTTCGAAATTTAACTAAGTTATTTAAGTTTTTTTTTTGGATATAATAGTTTTACTTATATCAATACCAAAAAAACAAACGTGCAATTAAGCCATTAGTATTTTATAAAAGTTTGGACAAAACAGACGATTTATCGTTATGACCATGTTTAGTTAAGAATGAATTTAAATAACAAATGTTAGATGAAAGCAAAGAAAACATCTAAAAGTAGGAAAACAAAGCAAAAATACATTTTGCAGCTATATTAACCTATTTAACAAAATTTTTTACGTGGTATCGTAATAGCATGTAACCGATTTAAAATCCCAAACTCTTTCGAATTATTAAAAACAAAATAATGGTATAAATAATTTAATAAATTACTGCTCTTGGTAACAACAAGTAAACATGCGTTTACACACGACTCGCATACTTACCTAAAGGTGCATATTATATGAATAATTAAAAGTAAAAACATTCAATGTGAATACGATGTCGAAAGTGCTGATAATTTGATGGTGACTATTACATGAAAAGTTACATATACATATATATATATATATATATATATATATATATGTGAAGATATATATTGAGGGAAAAGAAAAGGTGAATCACAAATGGTGTAAGTGGACCAGATCCAAATGAAAGTGGAAAAGTGTATCGATGATTGAAACAAAAAATATGTCAAAGCACAGGATTATCGCATTCCATAGTTTCCTTTAATTCTGGCGAGATAGAAAATTGTGCGGAAGCATAAAGTGAATTATAAATAAATTATAAGCATTTGCTTCTTTGCTTAATCTACCTTAACTCGCAATTTTTCTTCCAAAAATTCTCCATAATCCCTGTATTCCTACAAACAATACCTGCTTCACCAAGATACGCTTTCATACCTACCGAGAACACTGTAGTTACGTTGACTAAGGGATTGATTGGAGATGCAAAAATTTCACAAACCTTTACGCCTACACGTTCACAAACCAACCACGATAATTTGGTAAAAAAATTAAAATTTCTTGTTAAAAACCCCATTAAAATAAACCTATTAGTAGTTTAGTAATATAACCTGCCGCTGAAATATATAATCTGGGACAGAACTCACAGTTCACTTCACGAGTTCGTACACACTTAAATACGTATTAAATTTAAAACACTTAATGGTATAAGGTATTTGATTAAACTATTACGGACATTAATATCATTTTTCAACATGTAAATATATTAGTACCCATGCGTAAAAATGTCACAAATTTCTCAAAAATGCTTACTTTATTACTCATAACATTTTTACTTTTAAATATTTATTCCCTTTCAGAATTTGTTATTTAAATACAGAGTATGAAATAGTATTAAAGCCAAATTGCAGTCGTAACGTTTTTTTTTTAAATACTTGGTATACTCCTCGAGTATGGAACCCTGAAGCACGTGTGAAGTAGAGCATGAGCGTGAAACGGCGATACAGGAATCTGTCTCAATGGGAAATGGAACAATGCTCATAGTGGCTTTTTTCTTCATTGTTAGAGTGGAACAACTCCAGCACCAATGCTCAAACTAGCTGCGTGCGTATTTGAAAACACATAAGGCTAGTTATTGGAAAATGGAAAAACGCCAACTTAATTTCATTTTCATAAATATTTATTTGAGAAATGCTGTATTCGATTTTTTTATTTTAATTCTTTAAATAACTATAATATCACTAATAAATATAGATATTCCTTTTTTAAATGTTTTTTATGTCATAGGTAGGTATTACGTAGATTACCTTGCTTAGGTAATTTTTTTTTCTTGAAGATGGCGCCGTTATATATATATATATATATATATATATATATATATATATATATATATATATATATATATGTATATAATAATAATAAAATGTTTAAATAGATGATTTTGTAATAGAAGATAATGATGTTTTATCTATACAATCAAATTTAATTTACCCTTCAATAAGCTAATCAAATTTTTAGTAAAAGTCAACTAGCTAGCGCTTAATTTTATTCCTATTTTTATATTTCTATCAACTTAAATACAATATATTTGTCCCTCACGCACTGTCTCCCATTATTATTTTTTCTTAAATATATAAATCATATAAGCGATCAAAACTTCTACTAAATTCCCCTTTCCAACTGGGAGGTGCCATCTTGTATTTTGACTTTTTTTCTTTTATTTGTTAATTAATACACCATCTCTCTTTACACCACGAAAAGCTCAGTTTTCGTTCCAACATTTAATTGCCAACTCCATGACTTGAAATCTTTATACTCTTATCTGTGCTTTTCCGAATCGTGACTCGTGTGGTCTCTCAAACATTTTCTTCCTTACGTTCTTTTTCATTATGACGGTAATTTTTTTCAAAAACTGTTTTCTAAAACTATTTACTACGGGACAGACTTACAACGAGAGGTAAATCACTTTTTGATTATTTTATATCATACGGGTTTGCACGCGTATAATTCTAATAAACACTACGAAAAACGTGTTCGGATATTTATTACACAATCATGCCTAATGGGTTTCATTAAATTTGGTTTATACATAACTCACGATTCGAACTAATAAAAAGGTTACTTTTTAATTTGATAAATAATTACACTTTTAATATGAAACAATTCAGAAATATAAAATAAATGACGCAAAGCAGGTATTAAATTCACGAAACGTGAAATAATATGTACAAAGCGAAAAAAAAATCAATAATTTATAACGTTGCCATGTAACACACACTTATAAAAGGGGGCCATAAAGCGAAATAACAAAATTAAATATGTTATGAATGACGGTATTCAATTATTTATATGATTATTAATTAATAAGACAATAATATTAAAGTTTCGATTAATTAACACATGATTTTCTTTATTACAATAAATAAGGTTTTATTTAATTAATAAATATTTTTTCATTAAAACAAAAGAATATTCAAACAAACTTACCTGAGTTAATTTGAAAACTCTTCGGACACTTTATTTTTATTCGACTAAATATTTAATTTACACTTTTGTATAAACTTATCTGGTAGTCACAGTGATAATATTTACATAAATGGGTTGTTCTTTTTTACATAAACAATCATTTTTACTCTTACTTTTTTATTTATGTTAAAAACTATTACCATATCAATTGATTAAATTTTTTTCTAAAAATGATGTCATGGAAGGATATTTCACAGAACGTCTTGTCAGTGTAATAGCCAAGGAGTTACTGATGGATCTTTAATATGTAAACTCGTTTATAACAAACAACCTGTAAAAACGTACCTATGAGATGGTAACGAATAAAAACCTAAACGTTTACTCTCATATCAATGAACAAATCGTTTTTATATCAATATAAATATCATTTGAATATTCCAATGAGCATAAAAAAGACTTACCTTGTGTGTGGCAAAAATCTTGTGACTGGATTGAAAAAAAATTCTGGGATATTGTCTACTGTATGGCTTATTATTGCGGGATATAAGAGCTTTTTAATTATCCCTAATTTTTCAATATTTAAACAAATGTTTGGACGTCTCTAAATTTTGCCTTAATACAAACACGCTCATCACCTATTTAAAAAGGGCCTAATATTGAAAGAAGTTGATTGGTCGATAAAGGTTTAGTGAACATATGACATACGTATAATTCAATTATGATTTATCTAACGATCCTATGTTAATTAGAACTAATGAAACGCTAAACTCTCTTCGAAGGATATTGTAGATATACACAGAAAAGGATCTGCGTAAAAATTAAAGTTGTCAAAGTACTTTTTACGGTTTATGGTTGGCTGTAAGAGATTGTTCTCGTAGCCGTAAGTGACATGTACCAATAGATACAATAAAGTGGATAAATAAGCAAAAAAAAATATACTCTTTACTTGCAATCAGGTATCCTAGCATGTTGTAAATAATAATGAGAACGCTGCTATGAATCTTGATCGGATTAAACTATTTTCAATTTAATGTCAATCATGTATTTTAATGTCAAATGGATTTCACGGGTGTAATTACAAAGAGGGAGATTCGTCGATGGAAGGAAATATAATTAAATTGCAGAATTAATTTGTATTTTCCCTGAGCTATTTTAACAGTTTCTATCTAATTACTTCTCACGAGACAAGTTCACTGTCGTTAATGCCTGTATCTTTATTCTCAATTTCTGGAATAATTGCAATATTACAACGTCTTACTGAAGTGGGACGCATTTAGGTAAGTCTTCTCTCTCCCTCTTTACATTTCTTCTAGAGTTAAGATTGTGGAAGCCTCTTTCAAATAAGTTACTCAAATTTTTTGTTCTGTGTCGTAATAATCTAGTTTGTTTTCTCCAGAATTTGGTCACACCATGACCTCTGAAACTGACATGAGCTCTGAAATCCCAATTTCCACTTATTTATTATTCTGTCTCTCAGCCTCATGCCTGTCGATTTTTTACGACAAAATACACATAAACTCGTATGGTGGGCTTGTTTCTTTGATTAGTTTTAGTTACGTAATTTAAGGTTGACAACAAGACACTCAGATGATCAGTCGACCGTACTGCAAACATGCCATTATTTATATAGTTAAACCCATGCTTATTTGCAAGTGGACAATTTCATTTGAACACGCACTTACGTGAGATCTCATATTAGAATCACTCACAAGTGACATTGCGGTTAGTACACGGAAATCCATTTGGTGTTTTTTTATTCATGTTTTTTAGTCATTCCTGGAGACATTGCGGTTAGTATGTAAAATCTATTTGGTGGTTTATTTTATTGGTCTTTTTAGTCATTCCACGAGACATTGCGGTTAGTATGTAAAAATCTATTTGGTAGTTTATTTTATTGTTTTTTTTTGTCATTCCAGGAAGAATTGCGATTAGTACGTTATTTGGTGGTTTATTTCAATTTAAGTCGAATTTAAGTTTTTTAAAGGTTATCTCATAAAATATTCTTATATAATGGATATGTAATGCAAATTTCACCAATATTAATAACAACAGTGAGTTGCGAACTTGGGGAAAAACTGGGATGATGTAATCACATATATATGAATAACATGATTGCCTTGCGTTGCATACTTATAAACGGTATAGACTATAGAAATAAAAACTTGTTTATTGCGAATTATAATGGTGTAACCATACGAGCTAGCAAGCACACATTTAATTCGTGGAGCGTGGGGTCAATTAATAACCGTGTATCCAGTAATTCAACATAATTTCTAATTCTTGACTATAATTTCTAATTCCATATTAGCGTAAGTGGGCGATGTGGAAAGCGAGGGATAATCTGCTGTTAATGCATGTTGTATCACAGTAGATAATAGTATAAATTCTAATTTCGAAGGTAACTGTTGAACGAAAAAAGTGCCTCCAGGGATCTAGAGAATCTGTCACTTGATCTAAAATTTATGTATGATGACCTATTTGGTTATAGGTCTCCTCTATTCGACTGAATAACGGTTACTCATTCAGGGCTTTTTGGATATTATGTAATAAAATTAGAACCTAAAAATTAGGCTCGAGCATCAGAATTTAAAGATCTGTAGTTAATTCAATAAAAGAGAAAAAATATAATTTCTAAAATCCTTACATAAGCTATAAGTAAGAAATGAAAAAAAATGCCTTTGTGGTATAATAAAACGTTATAAAGGGCCTAAACCTTTTGATTTATGCAAACGTAATAATTATACAGATCTGCAAATTTAAATTTTGTTCTTTCTCAAAATTTTAGGTATTTGTATGTACTCGTATTTGAATATGTTGATTATGATTATGTCCTAAGTCTTTTCCACACATCAGAAGTTTTCAGGAAAAAAACGTGAAAGTCAGTAAAAATTTAACGATTCAATCACTGTAAACAGTATAATAAAAAAGCACATGTAATGTAGTAATGGAAATTTATTAACTTAAAACCGCATAAATTGCGAATCGAAAACTAAATATTTTTTCTAGTGACTAGTTTGACGTGTCACTTTTCGGCACCATAGCTGCACTCTGCTTTTTCAGATATCCTTGTTCCGTTTCCTTTATACGCTAATTGAATCTTATTAACCGTAGTCGTATTAACGATTCCTAAATTTCTCGAAAACTAGCTTAAATGAAATTTAAGGAAGTAAAACTTTAAACTGATTTTTGAAAATTTTACGAAATATTTCTTTAAAATTTCTTCAAATTTCTTTAATCAAGTTTTTGATGAAGTAGAAATATTCTATGCGGATATTTGAAATCTAAACTCTGTTGTTCCAAGACTTTATAATTATTTTCCAATATATAGAGAATAAAATAATTCGTCGTAACGCCAATTTCAAAAATGATACGGAAAATCATTTTGAGTAAAATGACTCTTCTGCAGTTTAAGCAAATCACTCCATTTGTATTCTAGTTAATGATAGGAATATTAATACATCAATTAACTTATCGATATTATAATTAGTTGAAATATATGAGGTTTCTGGTGCTCTTCAGATCAAATGTTATTGTTATAGTTTTACCAAATGTCTATATAATTTAGTTAATTGATTGACTGTAATACGGAAAATATGTTTTTGAGATCTAGCAACAAGTTTGGAAAGTCTGATTTCCATTAGACTTAATTAAAGTAGAGTTTACAGGGAAAAACAAGAGTCAAAATAACAAAATATAATTTAACTTTGTCACTATTTTTTCCGTAATTAAAACCTATTTAAATCACTAAATACATCTTATGGGGAAAATTTGTTACAGATCTCTTAATTGTCTATTTTATAACGTTTCATTATCATATATTGTTTTTCTGAATACGTTCAGTGATTATTATAATTACGAAATAATGTTTTTCTTTGAAGTCAATTTCTCGTTTTTTTAATAAGTACTTGAGCGGTGTATTTTGTGTTATAACCTATTTCCTTAACTAACCACTCAAGATTATGGTTATATGATAGGTACGAGGTTGATTATGACATTACGTGTAATTTCAATGGTACGTACAATCTCGTCACGTTTCTCTAACGCGAGTTCTCGTATTGTGATGTAAAGAAATTCTCATCACGTGGCTGTTCACTGCCAAGGTTGTGTACAATTATCCTGCGATTCTTGTTCTGGCACTGGACTTGTTAACATAATTATTTATCAACATGTGGGAACATGTTCAGGCAGAGTAAATAGCAATAACGAAATGAGGCGCACACGTTGATAATAATATAAGTAATTTACAATAAATATAAGTAACTTACATCTTCTAATGAAGTTTCGTCCTAAATTTCTTAGAGCGCGGTTATTGTTTTTAATCGCCTTTGCTGCAGCTTTTAACCTCTGACTTAATTAGTTTTCGATTTCTTTCTCGTACATTCATATGTAATTTATGTTTATAAACTGAATGGAATTTAGAAGTTTTCACAATAGCAAGCAAAATTTTTGTAGTACACCTTTTTAACTTCGCTGCCATCATGTCAGTTTCAGCCTTCTACTTTTAAGAATTAAAATTGTAACATTGGTTATATATATATTATATACCATGGACGCAAGTCATTAAACAATGCAATGGCAGACTTGTCATGACAGAACTTCGACCTAGGCAATTTGTATATTAAAAAAAAGAATTTAGATGATCTGGTTGGTTTCTTTTTTCAGAAAATTATAAAATTCAGAATATTTTTTGAATTGCACATAAAAGAATAACACGTATCGTCTCTCTTATTTGTGTATTTGCTCCTGACGTGGAGTCTTTTAGAAAAATGACGCAACAGCTTTTGCTGATATTTTGAATATTTTTAACTTTAAATTAATTTTATTGCCTTGTACATCGCTCGTACATTAGAACCAATCACAGGCAATTTGAACATTTGTAATAATAATAAATAAAAACTTTATTTTTGGAAAAAATTGTTAATATTTTTTTAACTTTAAATTACTTTTATTGTTCTTCAGAAGTATTTAATAGTTTCCATGAAAAAAATTAAAGAAAAATAATTTACATGGAAATTTAAATACAGAGTAATTATCAGATGGGGATTACAGCCAGGCCTTCTGTGTTAAGGTTGAGTATATTTTTTATAGTTAAAGGATAAGAGTATATTTTTTATAGTTTTTATAGTTAAGTCATTTTTTTCAGCACAGTCAAAGTGTAGTTACGAAAATTACGAAATCCTAAAACGTACATTTTAAATATTTTTGAGCGAACCGCATTAGTATTATAAATGCTTCAATTAATTCAAAAGGGGTATTACTAAATCATACTTAACTATAAAACAATTTAAAATCAGACTTAATTTTTAATCATGGCACCAAAAAAATCGACCGACAACAGTGATTTTCACAAATTTTAAAAAAGTGTCTATATCTTAAAAACTAAGATAAGGTCAAATTTCGTCAGTCGTAGCTTTCTTGTCGCGCCTTTTTAGTTGGTCCATAACATGAGGCAGACCTGTGTATACATATTATAAATAAATAAATGTAATAAAATGTATAAATAAATATATATATATATATATATATATGTATATATATATATATATATATATATATGCATTTTATTATCTCTAGATATATGCATATTTATAAATACATATATCTAGAGATAATCGCAACTAAGTAGTTCGTAGTTCCCGACATAGATACACTCTGCCGCTGCCTTATAATAAATGCGCATTCTTTTCAATTGTAACTGTGACCACATATTTGATTAATGAGATAATACAAATTAAGTGATTCGCAGCATAATATAGAACTACTTTTGCCCGATAGTAAAAATAGAGTTTACGTGGGAAAAAACAAGTCAAAATAATATATGCAAGCTCCCATAATGTAGTTTCTACTATCAAAATCGTGAATTATTTACTTCTTCAGAAATATATATGAAGAACTTTATACTAAACTCAG
Source organism: Druceiella hillmani (assembly GCA_039881145.1). Lineage (NCBI taxonomy): Eukaryota > Metazoa > Arthropoda > Insecta > Lepidoptera > Hepialidae > Druceiella > Druceiella hillmani. The sequence continues at coordinate 11,953,525 of JAYKKI010000006.1, read as the reverse complement.
TTTCAGATCTATACCTCGTTCGAATCACCAGATATAGGCAAGTATTAGTTTTATTGTAAATAAATGTACTTTTCTACAAGCATAACTGCGACATGTGACCTGTTTGGAAGCTGATAAAATGAGTTTTAATATAAGCTTAATTTGAAAGCTGCATTTTATTTAGTCGATGTCTTTTATAGATGCTATTTGTTTTTATGCTATTTGTCGATGTTTTTTAATAGTAAAAGTAATACAAGAAACAAAATAAGCCACCGTCGATTATAATTTGTGAAATAATTTAGGATTTAAGTAAAATTCAATTATTGTTTCTAACCAGTCACCATAATTCGTTTAGGGGATATTTCCAGAGGTTTTGCGAATTCAAAAATATAAAAAAATATTTTTTGTATATATAAGGTATTCAGTATTTTAGTGAGGCTATCAATTAGAATGTTAAAAGTCGTGTTTATGGAAAAAAAGTAAACAAGAAAAAGTGGAAAATTAAATAATGTGCCGTTTAAAAAAAATAATTTTCTCCTTTTATTCTGAACGCAATTTAACCTTTTTAATTTTTTTAGTTAGAGGAATGAAAAATACTCTGTTCCGTTCAGTTACACGCTGGTGAATTTTATTTTATTTGTCACTAGACAGGCCGGAACGTTCCCACTAGGTTAATGTAAGTATGATAACCATGAATGGCGCTTAATTATACTGAATACCATCAATTGGAATGCTAAAAGTTGTGTTTATGGAGAAAATTAAAGAAGAAAAAAGTGGAATAAATTATATAATGTGACATTTAAAAAAATTAATTTTCCCCCGTTATTCTTAACTCAATTTATCATTTTAAATTTTTTTTATAGTTAGAGGAACGAAAAATACTCTGTTACGTTTAATTACATACACGCTGGTGAATTTTCTTTTATTTGGGACTTGGCGGGAAGGAACGTTCCCGCTAGATTAATATAACTATCATAACCATGAATAGGGCTTAATTATTCTGAATATCTACTGAAACAAAATGCGTCGAACGGCCCGAGCATAAAAACATATTCCTCGGGCACACCATAGGCATAATAAGTGTAATTTTTTTCCGTTCGCTCCAAACTGGGTTTAGTTCCACATAATTAAATGATTTATATACGATGCGATCATTGACCAGCAAATGATAATTTTGATACTGAAATATTGGCAGGATCAATACGTCAAACGATCTTGTTAATGAACTTGGAAACAAAATTCTTCTTATCAAATTTACGTAATTGGCCGTAGCTCGCTAAGTAATAAAAAAATATATTTATTGTCTACAAGAATAGCACGTAATTTACGTAAAAGTACAATCACGTGTTTAAGTTTACAAATTTTAGCAAAAATATACGTCAGCTGATATATTTTTTATAGTAATTGTTTACTAACAATTCTTGAATTATCTTTATCGAGAATGAATTCGGTCAATATGAGATATATATATTTTTTTAATTCTTGATAATATTCATACATAACGTAACTAATGCTTTTTTGTCCTTGGCACTCTTATTTGTCCAACTTGTTAACAAGTGGCCAATGATATATATATATATATATATATATATATATATATATATATATATATATATGTGTGTGTATATATATATATATATATATATATATATATATATATATATATAAACATAGAATAGAAACATACTAAAGTGAGCACATACATATGAGCACTACACATAGTCATATTATATTTAGTACACAATTCGCCATTCATAAGTAATTTATATCGAATCATTTTTACGATAGAATTAAGTTTTCAATATTTACACAACAAACATAGGTAATAACAGCTACCACACTAACAATAATTAATCTGATTCAGTTGACTGAATTTAACTGATTGATTTATTGCACAGCCTGTCTGTGTAACAACTATTGCTTGGCCTACTTCCCATTTCTGATAGATCGCGTAATTCATCCAAATTAATTGTTCCTATTATGAGTCCCAAGCCATTTCATAATTCAAGTTTAATCATTTTAGCTTTACTTTTTTCGTAATTAAACTTTTATTATTTTTATAAGATATATTCTAAGTGAATTTAGAGAAAACTGCTTAAATCTTACAATGAATTTCAATTTCAGACGAAGAAAAAACGATTGATTGCAAGACTACCACATTTGAAAATACTCGACATAAAAAAAACAATTTTATAATCGGATTATGATATATATCTAAAATATCAAGAACATTCATATATAAAGCTTTATATGTACCGTTTATATAATGTTTATACATGAATTATAATCTGAATTATTTTGAGTGACCATATTCCAAAAAAAATTATTTCATACCTTCATACCAATACTTTAAAATACAAAAATTACCAATAACCAGAACCTGTTGATGAATCACAAATGATCGACGGCAATTACATTTAGAGCAAAGTAACTATAATAAAATTGAAAGTCGCATAAAAAATTTAAATAAATTTGTAAATATTATAAACAATTCCAGGAAAATTTTATTTACCCAACTGTATTTTGAACGATGTAATTATCTAAACTTTATTGAGATAAATTAAAGAGCGAAATAAATATTCACATTCATTTTATTAGCTGAGTCAGAACAAAGTTAATATAGATCTAGACTATTATTAAATTGCGTACTTGGTTCTGAAAGATATCTCATCATTTACACGTCTGTTGCCATAGCAATTTTGATTTCCAGGATTCAGTCTTTAAACGACAACAAAAGTTCATGCACCTTCTCGATCCTATTTCGCATTTGCGACTGACGTTTGAGGAAAAAAGACATCTTTTAATACACATTTTCAGAAACGTATAATTTTTTTTTACACGAAAAGTATTAACAATATTAAAAAATATTCTTCCGTTTTCTGTGAATTCCTTCCGTAATTTTTGAAAAAAATTTTCTTAAACGTTTGTAACTTATGTTTTCGTTGCGGCATCGGTTAACTAACTCACTGAATATAATGAGATAAACTTTTCAAAATGTTTACAGTTCGACGCATATAAAGGAAAAAAGGAAGTCTTTTTAAGATCCTACGTTTGCCCGTATGTCCATTTGTCACAGCCATTTTTGAGATTCATAAAAAATTACAATTTTGGCTAGTAAAGGAGCTTGTTGACTCGGGATATTGGGGAGAGCGGAGCAAGAGTTTTATAAAAAGTTTTTATTTTAGATGATATTACCAATCGAAAGAGCCAGTTATAAGAAATACAAATCTATGCTATACATAAAATCTTACATATAGCATACATAGATCTGCAGTTCTTGTAAGTAAATATTGTTTAAAATATCCATAATACATGAAAATTAAGAAGAGTTTACCTAATAGTTTTCTAAAAAAAATATCACGATAATTGCAAATCTCGCGGTCTTTAAAAGTTCATGATATTTTTACAACTGTGAAAGAAATACTGAGGAATATTTATTTATTTATTTATCATTTGGTGTTACATTAGAGACTACCAATGCGAAAAGTAAAGAAAACAAACAATAAACACAAAAAATAATGGAGTGGCTAAAATTGAATACAATAAAATTTTAATAAATTTCCATTCACTACAAATACGTCACCTTCAGTCGTGCTCGTGAGGAGAGAGCTTATAAACTCCTTACTACGGCAAAGTGAGCCGCTTCTGTATAGAACGAGTATTTCGGTACACCGACTATTGATAAATTTACAATAATTTTTATTTAAAAGTAATTTCAGAAAAAGAAGTAACAAAAAGTTGCTTAGCATAAATCGAAATACAAAACCATAAACTAAATAGACGCTGACTTCGAATAACCTCGAAGAATGCACAACACTATCTAAAATCACCAACAGAAACATCTTAAATAAGCGAGGGCCTCAGACGTTCTAAAAAAACCATACGAAGCAAAGTGGCATTGACGATATAGTCAGTAAAGGAATGCCTCAGAAAATTACCGTAAATGTTCTAGAAATACCGGCTACGTGACGTACCGTTATGTGTGATGCAATCAAGCTCCGTTCCCACCGCGTTGCATGCGACTATCTGATGCATTTGTCGCGCCATCCTCCATCTATGTCACACCGTAGCCACAACGTTGCTGTATATAATTAAAAAATTCCCTCATTATATTATTATCAATATATAGATTAAAAGATTATTTCTGGCTGATTATGATAGTCCCATGTCCTATTTGTGTAAATATCTGTGTAAATTAGCAGCCCAACCAGATTTAGGAAGGGGTGGATTGAAACGACGTAGAACAGAAGTTTACTACTTGGTGCGATTATTTCTTTTAGATTTTATATCATCAGAATATGCTGCGAGCAGCGGTATTGTAGTGAAAATACGTTGGATGAGTACTGGGTGATTTATTAATACATTCCCATGTGTATATATATACATAAATATATATGTATATGTATATGAATAATACTGATAGTTCGCATAATCGACTTTCCAATTTTTCATAAAAACAATTTAAAATTTCAAAGGTAAAACAATATAAACCCAACACAGAAAGAACCATAAGCTGTGTTATAGCCAATAAGATACAAATTTTTTAACCCGTTTTTCTCCAAATTACATTTTCCTTATAATCCAATAATCATAACCCAAGAAATTAAACTAAGTTCCCAAAATCGAATTCTCCCCAGAAATACCAACAATTCTTGAAGATAAGAAAGATTTTTTGGTAATTATTATTATTTTCCCGAAACTTTTGAGCAAAAAAATAAAGGTTTTTGTCACATTTATGATACCTCTGTTAACACCAATATTTTTAAATTCCTCTGTAGTCTGTAGCCAACAGCATGCTAATGAAGAAAAAATATTTTATCTATACTGGGTCAACATTTTGCAACACTTCTGTTGTGTACGGCAAATACTCATTTTCATAAGACTGTTGCTTTTGAAAATATACTTTATGATATGTAGAATAAAGCTCTGTATTTGTATACTTCAATACTATATTTGTATATAAGAAAAAGAAAATAGCATAAATTTCCTTTGCTTTTAGCTACTGAGTGGTGTTTACCTTTACTTTTAGCCATTAAATGGTGTTTTAATTTGAGGATATTTCTTGATTCACCCGGTGGCAGAGAATAATTTCACATGTTTATTAATAACTAAATTTATAACTAGAACTGGAGAGAATAAAATAGCAGCCTTTGAAAGAAGGGTTCTGAGGAGAATTTTTGGGGGTGTCAAGGAAAATGGTATTTGGCGAACACGTCTTACCTCAGAAATCTATAGGTTGTTTGGTGAGCCTGATGTCATAAAAACCATCAAAATCAAAAGAATGTACTAGGCTGCCCACGTATCTAGAATGAAAGATGAAAAGCTAGTAAAGAAATTTTACATCGCAAAACCTCTAACAACTCGTAGAAGAAGTAGACCAAAATTACGATGGATCGATTCAGTGGAAGAAGATTTTAACATTCTCAGGACAAAGAACTGGAAAACCGAGGCGAAGAGTAGAACCTCCTGGAAGAATCTCCAACAGAAGGCTTTGGCCCACCCTGGGATGTCGTGCCAAATATTATGATGATGATGATGTTTATTAATATTCTGTATAAAATTGTTTCCTGATTGGCATACCATTACATTATTTATATAACGAGTAAATTCAATTTCCTGCATTTGCTTCAAACGATTATAATAGATAGCTGCTGTTCAGAGTGACGCATCGTACGTGACCTAATAATTAATATGCGTGTCACGTCGCGATCTGAATGTCGATTATTGTAAACACTTAAATAATTGCTGCTTTGAATACTAATTATATTATCGGCGGTTCCTTTTATTGTCGTACCTGCGTTGAAAGAGGATCGATGTATGTTTGTCTCATTTGTTTCTTTTTGATGGTACCGCAAACAAATTATGGTAGGCAATTGTTTTGTTCTTTTTTTCAGCCAATCGTGCAACGCCGCATCCTAATTATTAAACGACGTGTTATACAGTTCATTTGATGTAAAAAAAACCTATTAAGTTCGAGTAGACTTCGCGCTCCAATATATATTTCATAGGCGTAAGAAACCTATCGTAAATTTCTCACAAACTTTGAAATCTAGAATTAGCACTATAGTTTCCTATAAACTAATGACCGTCTTTTCTCAACTTTACCTGTAAAAGATTCGAAAATAAGAGTGGAGGGTTTTAACTTTATGTTTAGAAATATATCATATAAAAAATCTGAAAATATGAAATGAATTATTTTGGAATCCATATAATTCTCGATACGACCAAAAGATATTTTTTTATACTTAACCTGTGTACCCTGAAATTCTGAAAACTATGAAATCTAGTATTATTGTTGCAGTTTCCTATAAACTAACAACCATTTTTTTCTTAATTTTCACTGTAATAACAAGTTTATGTTTAGAAATATGTTACAGAATTTTATTTTTAAATATCAAAGAAATGATTATGGAATCCATATAAGTTTTCTCGCTATTAATACATCGTACGACCAAAATAAATTGTTTATACATCACTTGCGTTCTCTATAATTCTCAAAAAAATAACTTTAAAGTCTACTATCTTCAAAGTCTACGATCTACTACTGCAGGGCAATAAACATTCCATGTTAAAAGGCCATTACAGATCATTATTATAGTAGTTATGTTCCTTATTTTGATGAGATACGGAGACCTAAAACTGAATAGTTTCTTTTATTATGATTTAAAGTTATAATAATAACGAATGCGCCAAGTACGAGGTTAATTAGATAATTACGTTTATAACCTTAAACTAATGTGTTAACCTAGACCACGGTATTCAAAAGTTTTTATCAAAATCCATAAAAAAAGGTAATAAATCTCCAAATATAAGACAGATTCGTGAATTTAACTGTTAATTTCACGAATCCGAATCTAAAAATATGTTCCTGTTAAAATGTTGACCACTCGACCTGTACTTGTTTTGACACGCGTTACATTTTAAGAGATCAATTGTTTGCCTCTGTTTTTATTTGTTTTATTGCACCAATATCAGAGTCGACATCATAAAATACATAATCTTATATAATTCTTAGCTGTACTTTTGTGAATTAAAGACTTAAGGCTATTTGCCGATCGAAATTTCTGGAAATTTAATATTAGCAGTGTATATGACATTAAAATACTAGAGTTACAGAAGAAACACTTAGAGACATAAGCATACTTTGTCGATTAATGAAACAAGTCGTATACGACACACATTTTCAAATAATTCTTTTTTCAATACTTACGTTCAACTCTTTTATAAATAGAAAAGATTTTTGAAAAATGCAAAACAATTCGACTAAAAGCTTAGATATGCATACCTAAACAAAATAAGCAACCGACAAACATCTATGTTTCCTATAGGTTTCTACGATTTTCCTTAAATTTCCCATTCGTACTTTTTACTCTCTAACAAGAAATTTTAAAGAGGTGGGGACTAATGAAAATAACGATGAAAAAATTAGTCAGCAAAGTCGTAACCAAATAATTAGAGAGGAAATGTTATTGGTCGGCAACACCTGATTTTCTTCCTTTGAATATCGAAATGATTTTGTGTTCGTCCATTGTGTAAAACTAAAATTTCATGAAAAGAATTAAGAAATGATAATAGAAAGAAGTGGAAAAAAATATGAACTAACTTATTGGATAAGTCCGATAGAGACTCTGTGAGTTTAGTCAACTGCGTGTCGGGACCCGCGCGAAATGGGTTGTGCGGTTTTAACAGTCTTTAGAAATTATGTATGCAAGTTAAGTATAATAATTTTATTTGATGGATCTAATGAAATTCTAGTTTATAGTGGGTTCTAATCAAATCCTGGTTAAAATATTTCCAATATTTTTAAACCAATTTTTGATACATTTGGGGGATAGACACATCGCATGAATACTTCTTGACAAAATCTTAATTTTATTTTAAAAGATCTCTTCTACTCATCATATATCCCCTCATTGGGTTGCCCAAAAAAAAAACGTTTCGTCTAACAAAATCAAATTATCATGCAGCTGACTCAAAGTGGCGGTCTAGTAAAATGGGGAGTCGCAAACCGCTTTACCAATAACACCACATCTATAGTATGGGAACCGTGGACAACTCGCCCGCACACCATATAGCGTGCCTAATTTGCATGTTTTATCTTTGGTTAGAAACCATATTTGGTCTATGATTAACGTGTCTGTTTCCGCGAGTCTCGGAGTTTTATTTGCAAATATGTCACTTTTAAGGTTAACATGTTAGTTTTAATTAACAAGTATTAAGAGCGAATGATTACTAAACAGCATATATATTTTTAAAACGACGTATACGTCTTCAAGGGTATCGATCGGAATGATACAATCGTTAAGAATAACATATACTCTACATCTTGAGGCTCTTTTGAAAATTATATTTTAATTGATTAAATCTTTTTGTACTTATCGTTCTTATATTATTTCATAATAAGCTGCATATTATTGAGATTATTTTGTAAGAATTATTGCTGATAGCTGAAGAAATTATAGGGTTATAATTTCTTCAGCTATCAGCAATAATTCTTCAATGGTGACACATTCCCACGGGTATACATCTCATTAATACTTACGAAAATGAGATAGGAATGGGACATATTTTTAATCATAAAATTATGTATTTATACATTAGTTTTCTCACTTTGTAGGGGAGATAAGTTTACTATTAAATTATTTTGGACATAACCAACCGTGATATTTATTTATTAAATACATTCATCCTATTACATAATTATCAAGTTTTTAGGTTAAGCGGCTGTATACGCTGCAGCAGACATTCAGAAGATTATATACTATGATAATCATTGTTATAAATAACGTATTTTTACTAACTTAGCTATTAAACGGTCAGAAAGAATCAGGAACTCATTGAAAAGTGCCATCCGTAAAATTTTTTGTACTGTATCTAAATGCAAAAACCGGACAAGTTGTGGTGAAGTTCGAGTCGATTTTAAAAGTCAATATCCATCTTTTGTGGCTCTAAATTGATATCTAATATAAAAATTCTGCGTGTAAACATGTAACCTTTATAAAATTCACATAAATGATAAGTAGAAAAGTTATTAATGACTCATATTCGTTACAATGCATTGTGCAGTGATAGAAACCACTTCGACTGCGTTTCACACAGTACGTTTTGCGCATAATATATGCAGTTGTTGCGATATATAGAAAAAATATTTCCTAATATTGTAAAAAGGTGATATCAAAATAAGGTATAATGTGTCAGAATTAGCTATATGTAAACTATGAGAATTTCCTACGTCAGAAAGTAACGATTTACCTCACGCACAAACTGGTTTAACCGGACTCAGGCTGTGATGATAACTTGCTATTAATTATTCTAGAGACAGACAGCAATTGGCACAATTGCTTTAACATATTCTATTTCACACAAGTTACTCGTTAAGTTATCAGCGAAAAAGTAAAATCGTACTTAATTAAATTCAGGGCATTATGTTTACGCTTCATATCTTTGGTTACGCACTTCCGGTTTTGTAAGTAACTTAAGTTTTTACGTGAGCAATGCGTCGATCATTACGCTTGAAATAATTTTAAAAATTCTTTTAGTAAAGTTAATATTTTTTATGTCGCGATTTTTAGCAATGTATTAATAAGCTAACTTGAGAAAAAAAGTAGGAAAGTTTTTATTTTATTTTTATGTTTATTATACGTATCCCCTATATAAATTTATTATTTTCATACTTTTACATAAAAATACAATCAAATACCACCTGTCCAATCAAATACCAATTCAAAATTTAGTCTTACAGTAAAACGTCATTGCCAACTCTTTATTGCATTAACTATGAAAATAATAAAGGCATCATGGAACTGTTACTTATTCATTTCATCCGTATATATCTAAAATTGTGGGGCTGTAACAGATGGATAGACGAACTAATATGATGATGTTATAAGGGTCTATGTGTAACAAATAAAAGTTATTTAACTTTTCCCACAAGCAAGTGCGTGTTGTCGTTTCTCTACGGTATTTTAATGCAACGCTGAATTCAGCGGGCTTATTGCTAGAAAAGCAATCTATTCCAGTCTATCACAACCGTGAGTTGCAAAAACTGTACTATTGTAGTTTTTACTTTTATAATTTTGACATGTTTTTTAAATTAAATTAAAATAAGTAGTGGTGATAAGAAAAAGCCTAGACTTGACGCGTCGCAAACAAGATGCGAACGGAAAGAAAATGGCACGGGTTAAGCCAGGAGAGATATAGTCTTTTTTGAGGGCATATTGAAAATATATTTCTGATATTAGGATCCAGCAAATTCAATAACTTGATCACATAAGTAGTTAGGAACATTCATAAAAGGACCAATCAATATTTCGTGATGAGAGATAGGCCCAGGTTTACGGAAAGTAAATTAAGGTCGTGGGCAGATAAACCTGTGAATCTGACACCGAGGTAAGAAGGTTTTTACGAACTATTTAAAATATTATAAAGAATACAAAGATTGTGGCTATCATGAATCACTGCCCATTTGGGCAAAGGTGGCACAGATTCGCATGATTATCGTATTATAATATATATTTATAAATTTCTATCACAGTACGGTGGTCCTGTGTGACTATTCACATAAATTAAATTGAATTGTTTAAATGAAACAATGAAAGATGCACCATTGACCAGAATATATATATATATATATATATATATATATATATATATATATATATATATATATTGCTGTATTTGACTGATTGAGTATTTGCTGGTTAAATAAAAACATCAGTTAAACGAAATGTGATCACCAATTAATAATCAACCATCGTTTGATCGAATCACAAAAAGCAATTGGAATGAAAATCTGGCGACTGATAAAAATGTTTTTTTTTTAATATAATCACTACTTAAAGCAATAAAATGTAGCAATTATACGAAAAATCTCAAAATAATTTGTTTACGTACCAATATTTATAATTCAGTGAACCGACACAGTCATCTTACGACTCTGCAATACTCTAGTATAGACAATACGACACCCAATTACTGACCCATTCCCTTTCTCTCGAATCCAAGGCTTCGTCGGCACTCGATAAGCATATAAGGACCATTTTTCATGACACAATTCCTACACGACACAATTTTTTTCATGCGTCGGGGAAAAACCGGCAATCCTTGCACGCGAGACGATTTATACATAATACGATTTATATATAGTCAGCCAGAGGTGCGGACTCCATTCGCTCGTTTCCGTCGGTTGCGCATGCGCGTTAGTAATATGCTGAGTGTTAAAAAGAGAAAATATATCATTGCGTGGTATATGTATAAACAATTAAAAAGACAGTAATAAATTAAAAATACAGTATTGGCTGCATCCCATCTTAGCAAAAAGAATAGAATTTGGCGTCTTTCATACTATTGAAAGGATACAATTTCAGAAATACTTTCAGTGACAAAATGCGCACTAGCATATTTTTTGATGAAACTAGTCTTTCATCAAAAAATATGCTAGTGCGCTTTATGATAACTTTATGATAAATGAAAAAAAATTTGTTTCTCAAAACTATTTATTTCATCAATGTAGATAAGGTAAACATTATTAACTAATCATTTATCACAATAAATATTGAAACATGAAAATCAAATTCATCAACTGCAGAAAATACTGATCCGTTGCTTTCTCTGATACAGAAGTTCTGCGACTGAAGTCATACGAAGTTCAACTGTTCATCCGTAAGAACAATTTGTAATCATTTTCCTGAGATTGATGGTAGACTCGTATTGCATTCACTGGATCGTGCTTCATCTCCTTTATGGTAACCGTAGGTACCAACACTAGACTATTGAATATCGGTGTGTGTTATTGAAATATTTTATAGTGTCTTTGTATGATGTACTTTTTTTATATCATCGGTGAACAAATCAACTGTAGATGAATTACCTTTAAAAAATTTCATAATAACACTATCGTCAGCTTTGTGGGTAGCATCCACGAAGTTTATTAGCTTTTTGTCAACTTCGCTGATCTCTGTTATTTTTTTTTCGAAACTAAATCCTGAATTTTTTTGTTGGATGCACTATAAATCTCACTATTTCTAGGTGGATCCATATTAGATGTGGTTCTACGTTTATGAGCATGTTTTAAAGGAACAACATTTACTCTTCAAACACGTATTTTTTATTATTTGAGCATACATTAACTTTTATCGAGTATCTTTTTGACTCTCATGTTCCCGTGTTGCCCATTTTATACGTACTAGTTTAATTGTAAGTAAAGAAATAAATATTTAATATAATTGTATGTTTAATTTATCCAAGGACCGCCGCTGATTTCCGTTTGATAGTAATTAAATTGCTGATCGGTTTTGCTGAAAAATATGTCATATTTTTATGACAAAACAGTTAATTAGATAGCAAAATCGAGGGTTAGTGCAATATTAAATTAAAGTCAATAAGTTATTTTAATAAGTATTTTTACGAATTATTAAATTATTTTACTATTTTATGCGCGTCTTTTAAATATAAATCCGGACTCAATAACTTTTTTATTTCGTTTTTACAATTTGTAGTCTTATTTTGTATCAAAGAAAAATTTAATGGTATTGATAATAGTTTCACAATTAAAATGAAAAATATTTTTGACTTTAGTAATTATAGCGAAGCTTTCTTGGTTTACTAATTAAATATAGCTCCATAATGTTCCAAACAATACTTTTGGTTTCGTGGTAAACGAGACTAACGAGCCGCAGTATTCGGCGACGGCATCAAACGAACGCCTCGGCGACCACCGCCCGCCGACAGAACCAGATAACCACCTGCACTTTATATGTGCATGGGAATATGTATATATGTATTTAGACGGGAATATGTATTTAGACGGGAATATGTCTAAATACATAGATGAATGTTATCGTTATATAATGTTTATCTCTGTTTAGTTGGAAGCAGGAAATAGAGACGTGAAAATATTACCAAAATACAGCTGAACACATCATGTTATATTTAAACCTTTATTTGTATTAAGAATTAAATTCCCGTGTAAAATCTATTCATATTCCAAAAATATTTTAAGAATATATTTCGAAACTTGCAAAATGAATTCCTCAATGAAAAATATTTTAAAGCTTAACACGTTCAATGCGGATTTAGACACGTTCCAACATAAAAAGTCTATTCTGTATGACTTATGTCGACACGTTATAAACATAAAAAGTCTATCTACTCCATATCACTGACTTTGACAAATGATAAATATAAAAGATCTGCTCTATATGAATGAAGTCGATATGTTATCAACATAAAAAGTCTACTTTGTGTGAGTGATCTCGTCAACATAAGAAGTCTATTCTGTACGACTGATGTCAAAACGTTGTCAACGTAAGATGTCTACTCTTTGTAACTGAGGTCGACAGGGTGTCAATATAAGAAGTTTATTCTGTGGGACTGATATCGACGAGATACCCACATAAGACGTCTACTCTGTGTGACTGATGTCGATACGATGCAAACTTAAAAAGTATATTCTGTGTGTCTGATATAGACACACTGTGCAATGACATGTTATTACGTCATTGAGATATGTTACATATGTTTCGGATTTGTGTGGGAGTTTCACAATCATATGGAGGACTTTATCATTATTCGTTTCAGCTTAATTTGTGTTGGATGTAATCTTTAAAGTAAAGTATAATGTGCGACCCCACCGCCTCCCAAATTTTCAACCATGATTTTGAAAAACCCAAAATAATTCTAAGTTCTAGCATTTTATTATAACTTTAAATTAATATTATAAACTATAAGTAGAAAACCCAACTTTAAGCGTGGTCCGACACGCACTTGGCCACTTTCTTATATTTCAGTCACGTTATATCATCCGTTTCTTCTCGCAAGCAAAACCTGGGTTTATTAGTTTCAATCAGTGTGATTAGGTGGTACCTATAATCAGCCATATTTGATTATTTAATTTCAACATTCTCTTTCAGTCAACCTAAATGACTTAGGATATAAGGAAAAAGTTAGAGTACAAAACTATTACATAATAAACATTAAACGAAAAAAAATATCAACAAAAAATTACAATCAAAGAACACGTAACAGGTAAGTTTACAGATGTTAACATAGTTGAAGAAAAAAAACGAGATAGAACCAAAAAAGGAGAAGTGTTAAGGATTGAGGTGGTATGAATCTTTTCGAATGACCCTTTAATACTTCAATAGAGAGCCAGTTCCCAATTTTAAATTCTGGTTGATTCCAGTCTCGATACTTTTACAAAAAAGGAGTTTTCGTGTAGTCATGTGTTTCAGGAAAAAAGTTTTTAGTAGCTTTGTAGGGTTTAGCCTCTGACCATAAGCTCACAAGTAAATTATTTGATTGGCGTCTTGATGTATAATATGGATCACTTAAAATATTGTAACGAAGCATAAATATGTATGTTCAGATAACATCGATCACGGGAGGGGATCTATTAAATATAAATTATAATTTATAGAAAATAAATTTAAATTTAATTTCTTATTTCAGATTAAAAACTCTGAAAAATTTTAACAAACGTTGTTAATACAGGAAAGAGAAAGAGTGGATCTTTTTCTACTCACTACACTAAAAACTGAATACAGCAGGATGATGTTCACAATAATATTATTACGATTTGTTGATTTATATAAGGAATATATATTATTTGAAATCACGCCTCATTTGTTGAGCAATTTAAAAAAATAAAGTGAAGAACGTTCTTTCACATAACATTTTAAACAATTCACGTAGACATTCTCATCTCAGCGCTTGATTTACTGACTGCTCTAAGTAAGGATTTGGCCCAAAAAACTACCCTCTTAATTCCTAAACATTGTTAATCGTAATTAATTAATATTTTAATTTTAACATTATTGAGGTTCTTTTGTCAAAGAGTATACCTTTATAATCTGAAACTGAAATTACGAAACAAGATTTAATTTAAGTAATAAAATGTACTTACCTATTCCCTTTGTTAAAAACACTAATAGGTAGGCGAAAGTAAGTCAAATCAGATTGCTGCTGATTTGATTAATAATCTTGACAGATTTTTCCTTCTACAACAGATGCATATTAAGCGAGATATATTTCACTAATGTATAAAACGCAAATATCTATTATATAAAATAAATACTTTTTTGCCGTGTCATACACTCCACACGCTATTGAAAATGAAACATTTGAAATCCCATAAAATTCGCAACTCGAAACTCATTCAGTCAATCTGACATTTTAAAACTCTTTGGCGACAATCTCTTTGGCGTCAATGTGTTTGTGATATATAATTTAATGAATTTGTAACACATGTTACATATAAATTGTGGCTTTCTGCACTCCTTCTCCATAGAAACTGTAACTATACCAACTCTCACACCTCTCCGTGCATGCAATATTATTAAAAAGTGGTACAGACTTTTATCTTCACGTATTAATATATAAATACCTCATCTGTTCATGCCACCCCTATGAAATTAATTGTGTCTCACCACCAAAAGTGTACCATCCATAACATAATTCTAAAAGTCATATGAAAAAATCACACTTCTCTTCAATTTATTTCCACCCTTCATATTATATTTCCTTTCTGCCTCATCCTTTTCCTGTTTTCTAATGACTTGCCAATTAACACTCTTGTTTTTCGTAAATGTTTAATATTACATATTTTTATTTAGTAGTTTTCATAAGTTTAAATTGCATCTTTAAAGGTATTCCAAAAAATATGAGAAAATAAAAAGTTCCTGCTCCCCCCTTTATGTTCGAAGCTGAAGCAACAATCATGAAAAAATAATGGAATATTGAGTGGAATTTTGCAGGAAAACTATAACGATTATCGCAAATTTTACAATTTTTAAAAATGTGCCATAGTTTTACGTCTGTGAAAAACGTAGGACGCAATATATTTCCGAAAAGTAAAATATACTATAGACATAATATTTAAAATATACTGCATAAATAAATGATATAATTAACTGATAAATGACAGAATTTATTCAGAATTTTGTGATCGGTAGGCATTTGAGATTGGTCTGAAAACAAATTACCAAAGATTAAAAGTCGGTTTTCAGATTAATACTATAATCGCATATCTATACACGCCGCTAATCTTCCGCCGTTATCCATCGACAACGGTGAAAGCACCTATGGGTGGAGAAATGTTGATATTATCTTTGAGTGATGTCAAATTCAATTACAAGATAATTGAATATTTTAATTCGATTAAATCAAAGTAGAGACGTCGATTCATTGTATCTACCAATAGCTATATAACATTGAAAACTGATTTCAATTTTGACACAATACTATTTGCGTACTTTTTGTAATAACACTTGCTGTCAACTACTAACTAATTACTACCTCAAAATCATAAATATTTGTACTGGTTCTGAAGACTGCAAGTTCCACAATGTCAAACATACATATAATGATTTGTATATGTATACTCTCAAATGTGACACATCAATCATTCGTCTTCATAACTATGCTATTATTTTTTTACAGGATGTGGGTATTACTCTTACTCAAGTACAGGTGTTGGAAATTCTTATGGGAATTATCATATAAAATACAAATAATTCGGTGTTTTGTACTTTCCAGGCGACCAACATGGCAGGTAAAAGCAAGCTTGTATAGTAATTTTCAAATATTTACACGGTAATATTTAGTTTTTAAGTAAGGTGTCCGTTAATATTGAAAAAAAAACGAAGATGAAGAACTCAGTCGGACAATCAAAATGGATATCGATAATATTTTGACAGCTAAATCACATTAACATGAATGTGAATGCGGTCTTGATTATATAGAAGGTTGTGAAATATTAAGTGATTTCGAAGAAGCTAATCAAATGTCAAATAAAACAGAGTGTAATACGTTTATATACGCTTACCCCTTTTCGCTCACTTCGCTCATGAAAACAAATAATAAAACTCCAGAAAAATTCAAATTGTAACAAAACACAAGACAATTTCTGAGAAGAAAATCAAATGATAGAAAAAGTGGAGACAATTTCTTTAAGGACGAATTCAGCACGCAGTAAACGATGGTTAGTCCTACGTGCCGCGCTATCCAACATTCACAATGATGCACGAACGGCGGAAGTATGGCATGCGACAGAGCAGATTCGGCGCGCGTCTATTTAAAGACTTGCAGCGCGGGGGCAGGCGCTTTCAATTTTCAGTTTTAGTTTTGGAAAAGTAAAATTTATCTATTTTTACTGACATAATTAGAATGCGGGTGTACTTAAAAAAGTTAGGAAAAACTTAATGGAAAATTACTAAATTAAATTAATAATTTGTCATAAATATTATTATTCAGTGGTACTACATGATGTGAAGTTAATTGTTTTTGTTATGCTCTTCCTCGCCTTCTATATTCTTAATCTTCATTGTCATCTTCATCAAATAGGCCATCACCATTATGTTTTAAACTCTCCATAACCAAACCATAGGGGCTGCTACGTTCTGAAACCAGATTTGTTAATTGACAAGAAGTGCAAGTCCTGAAACGATTTAAAGAAGGACAAATGAACAACGATACTAGTTACACGGATTACCCTTCTATTTCTAAAAAGATTGGTTATTATTATTTGGTTACATGTGGTTAATTCCCCTATGGTTTGGGTAAGGAGAGTTTAAAACATAATGGTGATGGCCTATTTGATGAAGATGACAATGAAGATTAAGAATATAGAAGGCGAGGAAGAGCATAACAAAAACAATTAACTTCACATCATGTAGTACCACTGAATAATAATATTTATGACAAATTATTAATTTAATTGAGTAATTTTCCTTGAAGTTTATCCTAACTTTTTTTAAGTATACCCTCATACTCTATACTTCTTGGAAAATTTCATGATTCTAGGTAAACTGGAAGTCAAAATATGCAGCATAAATGGCCAGAAGGAAAAATATTTGCTACTATATCTTTCACAGGCGCATATTTAAAAGAAAATTACGTGACGTAACTACAAGTTGACGATTTTCGAATTTTTTCCTTACTTGTGTTGAGAGCCCTCACTTCTTACCAAAATTCATGATTCTAGGTCAACGGGAATTAGCTTATAGATTTAGATTAACTTGCGAGTGTCAAAAATTGCAGCATGAGCGGCCGTATTTTTATAGTTTTTTATTGCATTGACTTAGAAGCTTGATTTTTTACAGGTCTAAGGGACCGTAGACCTACATATTTATGTCAACTTGGTACCTCCACTCGTTACTGAACAACAGGGTCTTGACAGGCAGACAGACAGACGAACAACGAATTAGACTTATAAGGATTCCTTTTTCTCTTTTGAGTTACGGAACCCTAAAAACGACTATTTTATGAGGTTGAAATAGCAGTGGTATATAAATTTAAACCTTTGGCTCCTAAATTTTGCGAGAAATAAACTGTAGTGAAAGAGGAAACCTGAAGAAGTTGCTCTCAGCACTACAACGTATCGTCCAAATGAAAAAAGAGAGACATTAAGGAATAAATATTCTGCTATAGCATATAGCTGCTATGTGATTGTATGATTATTTTACGAGGAAAATTTTCATGAAAATAAATAGCTACTCCGCAATAATACATGTCTGATAAATCCGCGCGTAATAAATGTAAATATTATTAAATTTTAATAATAATAAATATTCATTATAAGTCTAGTATGAGTAATTGTTTCTCGAACCTGATCACGAATACTGAGATGTCTTGTTTTAACCTAACGTCTTGAATACTGGGGTGGTTTGCTTTTTGTCCAGATTGAATGTGCGAACAGATAGATATATGGATAAGATTGATAAAAAGAATACAGTCAATAAGTTAATGAAAAGAGAATACTTGTAAGTTAGAGAAAGAAGTAGGTAAGATATACTAAGAAATTTGTAAAAGCTAATAAAGTAGGAATCTGCAAAAGAGGAAAGATAAACAGACACATATTTAAGAATAAGTAATGTAAAAGATGTGCGTATAAAAGAAGACATCAAGGTAAAGAACCCCAGAAACAACTTCTCCGATTTAAATTAAACTTTTGCAAGGTATACTTGCAAGTTTTTTGTACGTTCCACGGTCCGCACAATTTGAAGATATTGTAACTGTACTGAATTACGAAAAAAAAATTTTAAAAAAAAGATATTTCGGTGAAAAAAGAAAAAAAAACTTCAGACAATTTCAAATAATAACGAAACATGAGACAATTTCTGATAAGAAAAAATCAAATAATAGAAATAGAGCCAATTTCTATAAGGATGAATTCAGCGCGCAGTAAACGATGGCTACTCGTGCGTGCCGCGCTATCCAACATACGCAATGATGCACGAGCGGCGGAAGCATGGCACGCGACCATCCAGTGTGGCGTGAGCGATAACTCTACATCCTACGGCGGTCAACTCGAAAATGGAAAGAGCAGATTCGGCTCGCGTCTATTTAAAGATGTACAGCGCGGGGTACAGGGGCTTTCAATCAAAATACGCTCTGTCTCGCTCATCGATTTTTCACCTCTGTCGCAACGTTCTGTCTCGACTGCTATCTCCCTTGGTGTCGTGTTGGTTTCGTATAAAAGCGCATGTCACAATATCGAGTTCATTATATGTGCTTTTACTTCTTACATCGCATTTCTACATCTCACTTCAAGTCGAGTACTCGCCTCGGTACTTGCTTCAGTATCTTGGCACATATTGTAGAATATAGTACTTAAATCATGAAAGTTACATAAAAATAACACACGAGTTAATATTGCGATAAGATATATATTTGTACCTAGATGGGTCTATGATAAACTATTATAAAAATACTTTATAAATTTATACTTTATATAAAAATAGTACGGAAGTCATAAGTTTCAAAATAAATTCTCTAGTAATGACTGAAAATGCATGTACATATTTATAAATAAAAGATTAAATTATTTACTGAAACAGGAAAAAAATTCTTTTATTACTTCTAATTAGTAAATATTTTAGGTGTATAGTATATAATATCTAAATGCGTACTTTAGCTATTCGGTATCGCAATTCTTAAAGGCACTTTTGCATACGTACCGAAACTGGCCGAGTACGATTATACGAAGGTCATGTTCGTGTTTGACCGTTCCTTTGTTTTTTCTTCAACCAGTAAATATGAAACTAACTAGTTAAAAGTAAGTTTTCCATCAGTGTTTAAAACCAAAGTTCTAAGCTGAGTAAAACGATGTTAAGTATGATAGTTAACATAGATAAAATAATGAAGTAATAACTCGAGATCAGGAAAAATATGTTGATGAATTGTTATAGAAATTTAATGTAATAAAATGTAAATCGACAGGCGAGGCAAAATTAAGTATAAGTAAAGTTAGTGATAAGAAAATTCCATATCACCAAGTAATTAGCAGTATGTTGTACATAATTAGCAGTATCCACTAGACCAGTTATTCAATAAACTATTAAAATCATTTTTAGAAGTAAAACTCATTTACGCACGCTTAACTTGGGGAGTAAGCTGGTGAATGCGTTCCTCTCTTCCTCTCATAGCCAGTGCATGAAATATATATATATATATATATATATATATATATATATATATA
Source organism: Druceiella hillmani (assembly GCA_039881145.1). Lineage (NCBI taxonomy): Eukaryota > Metazoa > Arthropoda > Insecta > Lepidoptera > Hepialidae > Druceiella > Druceiella hillmani. The sequence continues at coordinate 11,933,070 of JAYKKI010000006.1, read as the reverse complement.
TATATATACATACACACATACATATATTTATATATATATATATATATATATATATATGCGAGTTTGCTAGCGTTACGCGAACGGTGATTTTTTATTATTTTGTAATTCTATTTCGTTCTTTTATAAATTTTACAATTTTATAAATTATTATTTTGTTCAATACATTAAATATTCAAATATTCTACATTTAAAGTGAATAAAATCGTAAATTCATTAAAGTTCTTATTTTGTGAATTTGAAGTTTTACTTCAATCGTGTGGTCTAAAGCACACTCGGTTTTTTTTAAACTGTTATTAATACGAATATTACGCTTATGCCAAAATAGTTTTAAAATATTAAAAAAGCTAAGAGAATCGCGAGCTATTACGATGCAGACTGGGCTAGTAACGCAATAGATGGAAGGTCATATTCTGGTTATTTCTTCAAGTTACCTAGTGGTGCAGTTTTGTGGGAAAGCAAGTTTTTAAAATGTAAAAATTTTAATAATTGAGTCAATAGATTATTGCAATTTTTATTTTCTTAAGGGGGGCATTAAAACTTGTAACAAAATAAGATTACGATTTTATGTTAGTGGCTCATTTTCTTTTATAATAGCGTGACTCTGATTGATTTCCAATATCACTATCTGTTATAAGTTGGAATACGCAACGCCATCTTTGCAGACTCATATTAAATAAAGCAATGAGTCGGTTAAAAACCTTCAAAGATCATCGTTTATCTTTGTTCAAAATTTCAAACATTTATAGGTCAATTCAAATAATTTTCTAAATAATTATATTAGTCATTAAATAACAAAGTTCATAAAAGAAATAAAAAATTTTCCCACATGTTTGGTGTCATAATAATCAGATATAAGATAAAGACTTCACAGAAGGTATTCTATAAATTACAGGCAAACTAAAATAAAATTTTCAGGAACCAAACATTAAAACTTTAGAGAGAAAAAAATAAAACTGTTTTTTTTCATTCATTTTTATCAATTTATGCACCATAATAATGCAGGTATTTAAATATTGATAGGCGATTGTAAATTTATTATTGCCACTCATAATATACTGGACATGGAACCGTCGGAATGCGAGTTCTACACTCGCTTGACAGTTTTATTATTATGTGATATATATTTTATGCAATATTAAATCCATTCCAATATAAGTATTTTTTGTCAAAAAAATTGGCGCGTTTTATTTGCTCGTATATAAATTTTCAAAAAATGTCATCACTTTGCATGCAATTCACAGCAAATAATAACAACACATCAAAGAGATCTAGCTATTTTTTATACAGAATGTCATTCTGATCCCAATAAATCTCTAATTCAATATTTTCTTTCTAAAATGGGGAAAACAACCCACTGTTAGGATAAACCAGAAACCATATCAAAAAATAGCCGTCCAAGACTGAATATTATTATAAAAATAAATCAGGAAATATTAGTAGATAAAGTAAGCGATTTTAAAATGATGATCAGGCATGTATATTTATGGACCTGTACAAAAAATATCAAACAACGGACACTATTTTATGGAAGACTGCGAAAGAGCTGTCTAGAATGCATTGAATGATTAAAGCATTTAAAGGGAATTGAAAAGTAGTATGGAAACAGTAGAACTAAGTCAGGTTAACCTCATGGCCGAAGGTAACGTTCAAGCTAAAGAATTCTAATTGTTTAAAGATGCTGGGCTAGTTCATATAAACTGAACCCCTATCTGCATGTGTCAAAAAAGTTGAGTATGATCTTAATACTCCTTATTCACAATTATTTATTTTATTCTTCAAATTAATAAAAATATAAATATTTATTACCAACAAGTATTTATTATTTAACTAATAAATACCTATTGGTAATAAATACTTTTAAATTTACTTTGAATCTAAATAAATTACAATAGAATATCTTTAGTTTTGGCCAGGTTTTTAACAATTCTCACCTGTGACCTTACCAATGACCTCATCTGTGTTCTCACCAGGTTTTTAACGGTTCTCAATTGTAGTCGTACAGCCTTCTCTAGAATGTATTAATATAGCCTGCGATGCATGCAACACTATGACCAGTGAGAAAGTGGATCCTCTTGCCAGCGAATCCCGACTTATGAGAACGCAGGCTATGTCCTATTATCTGTATGTCGCCCGTATTCAACACCTGTAATAAATAGATAGAACTATTTATTAAGAACAATCACAGGTTCTACCAAATTGTCATACAATCAAAACTTGAATTTCTATAATTTGTAATCAAAAACATTAATTTTTCCATAGCACAAATATAATTATGCGAAAAATGTTGCCGTGAAAACTCAAAATTATTGTGTTCTGTTATACTCTGCGCTCGGTTATAATCTTGCCAATAGTAATGCTCATACAGCACCGCTCTTATGATTCACATATTAATTAGTAAGAGCCATCCGGCTCTTACTAATTAATATGTGAATCATAAGAGCGGTGCTGTATGAATATAAATTCCGCTTCCTGATGCCTCAGCATTTCTTACACTTTATAAACCCTAGACGGAAACCCAGTAGGAATCAGACCACCTCAGTTCAATTCAGTCCTTATTCCGCGTCGTTATAATCTGATCTAATTAAATGTTTAATTGTAATTAAAAAGTTTTTAATATTTTTTAATAATAACATACAATACAAGAATATATCTTTTTTTTAAGTTATAAAATCGTCATAACATTTTGGCATAGCTTAAGGGATTTCGAGGAAAATCTGTAAACATGCCTCATAACAAGGACACTTTGGGTCAAAAAGCAACGATCTCACAGTCAGAACTCACAAAGTTCGCGGAGGAGCACCGACAGTTTTCATCAAACCGCAAGTCATCGAAAATCAAATATCATCGATACACGCAAACCGGGCCAGTATCGCAACAGTTTCCTGTCTATCAGTATATCAAGTAGCATCGAGCAGTCAACATCTGTAACTCATCTTCTTCGAGAACTTGCTTCGAACTCCAACACTTGTAGCTATCATCGCCGACCATCGCCGTCTCAAATGTGGGATTTGCACCTCATAATACTGTAAGCTGTATGTACCCTTTAATAATTGTTATTTGCGTCACCAATTTTGATTTTGTGTAACCTGACTTACATTCTTAAACATTTACTTTATTTTTGCATATTCTTTAACTAAATTTATGCTCCACTAGATCCTATTTATTAAATTAATTTACATTATACTATAATTAATCGTAACTAACCACGAAATCTAATTATATCGAAAATACGTCCAGAGATGAATGAAATGTTAGAAGCGCTAAAAACGCACAGACGAGTTTAAAAAATATTCCCCTTAGTATAACGGCATGGGGCAAAAATGGGAAGATTTTCTTACAAATTGTACAAATGCAATAAATTTGGCAACTCCTTCCTCAAAACGATATCGTCTTTAAATTCATTCTCAGCCAAACTACAAGGCCAAACAGCAATCATGTCGTCCATTAAAGAAATTTAAAATTGAGCCTAGCTGAAAGAAACATTAAAAATTCCATTTGGCGAACGTAGACATTACGCCTACCTACTCAAAAACTTGCAAGATTGTAGACAGGATACTCACGAATTCGTAAGTCAATTTTCTTTGCGCGTCAGACGTCTCTCTAAACTTTTGACCGAGGTCATCATATCGACTATTTTGAAAAGAGAATTCAAGAGACTATTAGCGGCGATGGATGATATTTTCCTAAATACTTTTACGCAAATTTCAAATATTGAATGTATTTGGCGTTAATTTTGTAGAAATTCATTATTCACAATTAAATGAAACTACGTGATGTAGTATTATTTCTACTTTCTTTAAACTCTTTACCACGACCTAGGTTTAATTGTATTAGAACATCTTCAGGTGGGCTGTTAGCAAAGGTTAAATCTTACGAACTTCCGACAGCATTTATATATTACACAAACAATAGCGGAAGTCGGGTTTGTGCGGGTTTTCCCACCGCTTACGTTAGTGAGTTTATTGCAGGGCAGCGGTGCAGTTTTTATTATAATTTCTAAAGTTATACAATATACAAGTATTTTAGTGAGTGAACTAAATTAAAATTATGTTATTCTAGGGTTATACAATACAAATATTCCGGTGTATGTAATAAAATTAAATGGATATTATTCTCAGTAATATATTTACAGAATAGCAAGGGTGTCTGATAGTTAGAACAAGGTTATACCACTAATTATACATATCACCTGTTTTATTAATTTTTTTTTCTTTAATTTTTTTTTTAATTAAGATGTGTAGCCGGGCTGAAACAATTTGAAGTGTACTGCAAATTTTAAATATAACCCGGGGTCGATTTGCCAGAAACTTAAGCGAAGAAATAAACCTTGCCGTTTCAGAGAAAAAAAAATCCATGAATATCTTTATTCACAAAAACTGTAAATCCTAAATGTAAAAACCTACTGAGTGAATATCACTTAATATAGATTTTAAAAATAACCCAACATAATCAAACAACTCCTATACACATCAGTTCTCTAGAAATCTACCCACTTGCCGTTACCGTAAAAAAATAGACCACACCTCCGAAGTATGCCGATTAAGAAGATATAATTATAATAAAATCAGGACCGGGCCTAGTAATTTCAATTTAGGACAACCGTCCACTTACGAACGGAATCCAAATTTTCACTTTAAACTCCGCATACATTTTGAAAAAGATAACGACAACTTTTGCAATAAACACTTTTAACGGCAACCAGCTGCTAATAAGTAATAACCCAAATAAAAACAAACGGACAAGGTAACCGAACCCAAACTCACGGACAATCAAAAATGATCCAAAAGGGTTAACATTCCCAATCTAATATTAATAAAATAAGTGACACTATTAAAACGAACACATCCGATATTTCAACTATTCTCACTACACATTCTGTTAATACGTTACTTACTAAATTAAAATAAAATATCTAAACTCACATAAGATATCGATTCACCAACAGTAATTTCATATCTTTCCAAAAATTTATTCGAGATAATTTCAAAAATAATTCCAAAAATAAAAAAGGAATTCCAAAGATCGTTTACTCATATTATTTTAAAAACAACCGTTTCTTTTCATTCATTTTCATTTTTTATTGATACCGGTTCAAAGGTATGCTTAATTAAAAAATCTTTAATACAAACATTGATAACTCTAAATTTAAGTTAAATTAAAAGGCGCTGACACGTCCAAAGAATCTACCATTAGCTTTAGATTCGACTTACGATTGTTTGCAGTTAACCAATCAAAATAATCATGTAAATTTCATGTAGTCCGCTTGAAGTGAAACATCAATTTAATTTTACTCTACTCTAAAGTACATGTCACCTCCTGGAAAATGAAACCTGGTTGTCGATTAGTATAATACGTTCCTCCTCAACCCATTTAGTGGATTTACTTCAACGTTCTAACGACCTTTTAAATATAGTTCGAACATCATATCTCAATAACAAAGAAATAAACTGCTTATATGACGTATGTTCCCGATATTCCGACACATTTCACTTATTTTCAGATCATTTAAGTAGAACCAATATCGTTGCCCATGAAATGAAGACAACTTCGATATACCTATCATCCTAATGTTACAAAAAAAGAATAAACGATAAAATAAATAAAATGTTAAATCAGGGTAACATCAAACTCTTTCTGTCACCTTGATCGTCTTGCGTTTGCATAGTTTCGAAAAAATTAGATGGCTCAAATGAAAGAAAATGGCTACTGATATAGTCGATCGTCTTGCGTTTGCATAGTTTCGAAAAAATTAGATGACTCAAATGAAAGAAAATGGCTACTGATATATTTTAATTTCCTGTGATCGAATATTTATCTATCTTCCTGTAAGGAAATTAAACTATAACACATTTGGAGATTCCTGTCCAATATCTCAAATTTCCAAAATTATTGACAATTTAGGTAAAAACAAACATTTTTCGACTCTTGGTCTAGCTTCAGGTTTTCATCAGATAACCATATCAGTTGAAAGCGCTCCGAAAACTGCATTTAATATTCTGTCAGAGTGCTTCGAATTTATTATTTCATTTGCATTAAAAATGCACCTTTCACTTTTCAGCACCTGATGAAATCGGTTTTCTCCAGCCTTTAAGATACTCGAAGCTTTATCTATCTAGACGACCTCTATATTTACTCTTATGACCTATAATCACATATAGATGACTTGACTACTATTTTGGAACGAGTACAAAATCTCTATTTAAAACTGCAACACGATAAATACGAATACTTACGAAAATGAATCGCTTATTTAAACCATATAATCACCGAAAACAGCGTAAAACCAAATCCTCAAAGGTCAAATGGTGAAATCTCAATACACAAATTGTGTCATAACAAGAATGTAAAATTTTTTCTTCCTATATCCTACTATCGGAGAATCATTCATTTGTGTGAAATTTTTATAGGCAAGAGAAACGCAAAACAACTTGCCTTCAAAACTTTAAAATCTAAACTAATCTAATCCTTTACTCGCTTATCTAGATGTTACGAAATTTTTCAGAACTTGCGGCGCGTTTATCTACGTCATCAGCGCGATTATTTCACAAGGCAAAATCGGCAATTGACCCATTGCATATACTTATCGAACAATTAATAAATATGTCACGTTATCCTGTAAACCCTGCTCAAACTAATAGCCGTGATACTGAGGTTCCATTCTCAAATCCTCCTAAAAATCTTGCTCCTTTAATCAATGACGACATCCTTGCCTAATATTATTCTAAATTCTTAAATCCCTATCGGAAAATCCCATTTGAATACAGACATAATGGAATAAAATGACAGTTTACTGAAGATATAAACAAAATCAATTGCAGTTTCCATACCCATAGGATTAATCTGGGCACACGCTATATTGAGAAAATCCTAGCAACTTATGAAAATTCTCAAGAATTCATGGAATCTGAAATAACACTACACTCTCACGCTACACTGAAAATAAATCATAAAAAATATTATTTACTGAAGTTCATAATGTCGATCCTTGCTCATACACTGACACATTGAAGATCCCGAAAACTTAAGAAACGAATTATTAATATATTCTAGTGAACCTGTAAGGGAATTAGCGATCTATATATATGATATATAAAAACATACAACATTATCCCGTTTTTATTCCACAACTCTAATATAAAAATACACAAACATAAAAATAAAATTATATTTCCTTCACTTTTTTTTAATTTTTATTTCAGAAAAATACGTAAAATTTTGAAAGACAAACATGGCAATTCGGTTTATCCCGAATGTATGACAGAATAAAGGAACAGTACGAATGAAAAAATATACGTAAATATTCCTCATATCAAGTAAATAAGACCCTAGGGAAAGTAAATGGCTCACCCCTTCAAATCACTACCACATCTAACGCCCCATTTCAACGATCAGCCCTTGGTATTGTGGGACATTTATCTGAGTCCTGAGATGAAACTTCAACATATCCAAACTCTAAAAGACTACCGTACAACATTTTCAGCAGCCTATTCTATTTGAACTATCTACACTACCGTTGTAGAAACCAGTAAGTGATTAAGACATATTATATCTTTATTTGGTGCATCCAAAATGATTCTTGACGAATAAACATTATATCAGATCTTTTTAAAGATGTAGAATATCATTTATATATATAACAATTATGGGCATTGCCATATAACCCCAAGGAAATTTAGAGCGTAGCAAATCCCACCCTCAAGGGATATAAAAATCATATTCATATCTGCACAAGACAACTTGTGCAGATGTGTTTACACCGCATTGCTAGTGTAAAACACTGTCGTATATTTATTTATTTATTTATCTACTTTAATGTATCTAATTGATACATAGGGCAGACTTATTGCTACAAGAGCAATCTCTTACAGCCAACCAGAACACCAGTCCAGCCCCGTTCGACGAACGACCGGGAATCGAACCCGGGTCGCCGCGGTGCGTCGCATCCTCAAAGGCCGTATGCCTTGTAACCAACCCAACACACCACGGCGACGACTATATTTAATAACCCACCATTCTTCTTATTAGCAACGTTTCGGCTATAAGTCATTTAATTCTATTTACGTCATTACCTCTGATGCCACATACCCCGTCCACATAAAATTGCTACAACACCGTCTAGTACTCTAAGGAGAAGCCTTCGAAATTATCCGAATATCTTAAAAATCCTCAAAAATTTAAGATAATTCTCACTCTTGTCCTATAAGGTACCGAGTTGGAGACTACGTCAATTTTAAAAACCACATCATGCGTAAACCTCTTTCTCAATTTGGAAAAGATCCTATAAAGTTATGAAAATAAATGGGCGATATTCTCTGACTATAAATAAACCATCATCACGTCGTCCATCACTATGACGAAGTAAAGCCGGCAAAAATAAATAACGACACGGCATCTTAAATTGTGTTTCATTATTATTGTTTTTCTTATTTCGTCCTGTTTACGACTTTAACTTCAACATTCTTTCGTATACTAGTCTATAATTTTAATCTCTTACACTACTTTTACAAATAACTACCCTCACTAACTACTAATACACTTACCTTAATTATTTTTACACGTTACAGTGCCATTGTCCAGGTACATATCAATTTTATACAACCGATAAATAGCGGTCCTGGTATGCACTTTGATCCTGTTGGCTTATTGAGTGATCACCCTAGCGTGGTTATTCCATTGATGTATATTTATAAAGCCACACCTAAACAACATGAACGCCAACATCGATTCTGTAAGGTTTCTTTGCAAACAAAATTATATTTTTAACAATATGGAGTGCCATAATCTCAATCGACCGCTTCTTTCAACCGGTCTCTACATGTTATTACGACATGACTCTACATCCCATTTAATTTCAATACAGTCTAAAAGCTCACTTTCATTTGGCGGCTTTCGAACTTTCTTCAGACATATTTTTGTACGTTAGGTAAAAATAATGGATATTAAGTATAACAATGCTATTGAAAACATGGAAATGAAAATAACTAAAATACATGAAACAAAATATGTTATTTACATCGACAATACTCTTTACTCTTCAAGAAGTAATAGACAAAATAAACACTAATGAAAAAAGTTTGAATAGCGCTGCTATTCAAACTATACAAATTTATGCTATATAAAATACTGCATTGATTTTGACAAACTTGACTATTTATTGTAACGAACAAATTATTTACTGAAACCTAAATTCAAGGAGTTGCTAGAAATGTTAGAAAATAGTCTACTCAAATTATCATTTAAAACCGAGGGTACAATTATGGCTCTAATGTCTAGCAAATATAACGACTCGTATCGTATCCATATATTACTTTACCAAAACAACTGTACCAATATTTAGTTGACAATTATAGATTTACACTTAACTTTAAATTATTACCTTATCATTCGATTTAAATTATATTGGTATCTTAATTAATATATCTGAAATGATATGATATTATTCAAACAAATAAAATTATATTAAAGATAATTAATGTTCCAAAATTTAATCTATATCATAACCTACCATTACCCATAACATATAATGTAACAAATCTCAAAACTTATGTAGCCATTATACCTTCAAATAAATATATTGGTGTAACCAGAGATAAGAACTATTTCTGTAACTTACATAATTTAAGAAATTGTAAAATTGTTAATAATTAATTCTACTACGTGACATGATTAACATTTACTCTAGTTCTGCTAACCCAACTTGTGAAAGCGAAATCATTTCCAAAGTTGTTATTTATATTCTAAAGCAGTGTGAAGCTAAAATATAAAATGATGCCTAGAAAAATATTCACAGTGGTAAAACTTACAAAATGTATGTATATCACGTAGTTTGTAAAGACAAGTTAAAATATTATTAATCAAACCTTTCAAAAAAAATCCATCTGAAAATATCAAGCAGATGATAAACTTCACCTACGATCAACCATAGGGTGAATCCCACTCCGATATCAAACAGCTGAGCCTTGGTTTTTTCAACTTTCAGACAGTTTTTTTCTACTACCATCTTCAACAACTTCACTGCAGCTGACTCTCAAGCTCTGTAGATCAACTGGTTACAACATCTAGAATAAACTGGTAAGTTTCGTGCACGGTATCGGGGACTTTCCTATTAAAAACAATTTAAAAATTTTAAGAATATTAAGAATTCTAACTAGGGATGACAGCAGTCTCATAAGATGGTTATACTTAAAATCTACAACTTATTTTCGGACTTAGTTATGTGTCTACATAGTTCATAACCGAGTAGACACATAACTATGTTGTTGTAAAAAAAACAACACAGAAAGATAAATGCTTCTTTAGGAAGTAGAAGCTATAGGAGGTAAAATATGTATTGAACAATACTGACTAAAATATTGCCCTTTCGTTCCTTTTCTAAAACAAATAATATTGGAACAATCACATCATGGTTATCACAGAATGTACTATATGTTTAATGTAGTTTGTGTTTAACCGTCTATATCTATATTTTGCTCAACATATTTTAAAAAGCGCAAAACTGTGCACGTCTATGCAGCCAACATTAATTAACAAAAAACGGATTTAAAAACAAAAATACTTACTCAATTACTGTACTTATCTTATAATACCTTTTTTTATACCTTTATAAAGGATAAGGACTAAGGTTCCGATTATAAATTACAGAAATATAAGGGTCGGCTGTGGAACGGTTTTTTAGAACCTCTCACTGCTTTAATAATTAACTATATCTTTTTACCAGATTGACTGAATCCGAATGAAATACACAGAGTGAAACTTAGTCTGGGCACTCACATATCGGCATTCTCTAGCCAGAAATTTCGTATCCTGACCGACCGTATTGTCAAACAAATCATAGGACTTGATCCTCCAGAACCGTATTTCAACAACATAGATCTATCACCAGATTTGTAGACGTCATTCATACCGATGTGGGGGTCTACGGATTGAACGGCCCCATATACATATATATATATATATATATATATATATATATATATATATGTATATATATATGTATATATATATATATATATATATATATATATAACTTTATGATAAGTAAAACGTACTTATGTAGTTTTTATTTTTTTTTAATTTCTCAGGACAACAGAGAACAGATACATGTAAGCTTTAACAGTAGCACGTGCTTTAAGTTTTAAATAAATAAATATAAAACCATCGAAGATCTTAACAATATACTAAAGGTTAAAATACGTAAGTTGTACCATTTTTAATGGTGTTACCTTGTATACTCAACTATATCTTCCGCCTAAACGTAAGCAAGTATAATCATATTTCCACATTTACTTTTATCACATTCTCTCACTAACTGTAACATCTTAAAATATCTTCATTCTTTAACTGATTAACATTTTGCTTTATGTTATCCACTACAAAACCTTTAAATTCCTTAACATTGTGAACAAATTGAACCGTGGTAGAAGTAAACATATTTCTTCAGATTCATAACTGAAAATTCAACATGACAAATTTTCATTTTTTTCATTTCCTTTCATTTGAACGAAACTAAATAATTAATTCTAATCTTGATCCTCAAAATAGAAAGTGAAGTAAAAAGCCTCTTAATTACGAGTAAAACTCGCATTACGAGGGTTATATAAAAATTAAAACATGTAAGGGCAAGAAGTGTTTCAATTTAATTTTTTATAAATGTTAATATTGATTGCATGGTATCATCGCATATTATATTGATTGCATGGTATCATCGCATATTATATTGATTGCATGGTATCATCGCATATTATATTGATTGCATCGTATCATCGCATATTATATTGATTGCATCGTATCATAGCATATTATATTGATTGCATCGTATCATCGCATATTATATTGATTGCATCGTATCATCGCATATTATATTGATTGCATCGTATCATCGCATATTATATTGATTGCATCGTATCATCGCATATTATATTGATTGCATCGTATCATAGCATATTATATTGATTGCATCGTATCATCGCATATTATATTGATTGCATCGTATCATAGCATATTATATTGATTGCATCGTATCATCGCATATTATATTGATTGCATCGTATCATCGCATATTATATTGATTGCATCGTATCATCGCATATTATATTGATTGCATCGTATCATCGCATATTATATTGATTGCATCGTATCATCGCATATTATATTGATTACATCGTATCATCGCATATTATATTAATTGCATCGTATCATCGCATATTATATTGATTGCATCGTATCATCGCATATTATATTGATTGCATCGTATCATCGCATATTATATTGATTGCATCGTATCATCGCATATTATATTGATTGCATCGTATCATCGCATATTATATTGATTGCATGGTATCATCGCATATTATATTGATTGCATCGTATCATAGCATATTATATTGATTGCATCGTATCATCGCATATTATATTGATTGCATCGTATCATCGCATATTATATTGATTGCATCGTATCATAGCATATTATATTGATTGCATCGTATCATCGCATATTATATTGATTGCATCGTATCAACGCATATTATATTGATTGCATCGTATCATCGCATATTATATTGATTGCATCGTATCATCGCATATTATATTGATTGCATGGTATCATCGCATATTATATTGATTGCATCGTATCATAGCATATTATATTGATTGCATCGTATCATCGCATATTATATTGATTGCATCGTATCATCGCATATTATATTGATTGCATCGTATCATCGCATATTATATTGATTGCATCGTATCATCGCATATTATATTGATTGCATGGTATCATCGCATATTATATTGATTGCATCGTATCATAGCATATTATATTGATTGCATCGTATCATCGCATATTATATTGATTGCATCGTATCATCGCATATTATATTGATTGCATCGTATCATCGCATATTATATTGATTGCATCGTATCAACGCATATTATATTGATTGCATCGTATCAACGCATATTATATTGATTGCATCGTATCATCGCATATTATATTGATTGCATCGTATCATCGCATATTATATTGATTGCATCGTATCATCGCATATTATATTGATTGCATCGTATCATAGCATATTATATTGATTGCATCGTATCATCGCATATTATATTGATTGCATCGTATCAACGCATATTATATTGATTGCATCGTATCATCGCATATTATATTGATTGCATCGTATCATCGCATATTATATTGATTGCATCGTATCATCGCATATTATATTGATTGCATCGTATCATAGCATATTATATTGATTGCATCGTATCATCGCATATTATATTGATTGCATCGTATCCTCGCATATTATATTGATTGCATCGTATCATCGCATATTATATTGATTGCATCGTATCAACGCATATTATATTGATTGCATCGTATCATCGCATATTATATTGATTGCATCGTATCATCGCATATTATATTGATTGCATCGTATCAACGCATATTATATTGATTGCATCGTATCATCGCATATTATATTGATTGCATCGTATCATCGCATATTATATTGATTGCATCGTATCATCGCATATTATATCTCCCACGGGCGTAAAAATAACATGTATTTCTCAAAAATTAAATGAACTAGGTAAACAAAATCGCTTTAATTTTCCTGTAATATTCCAGTTAGATTCAATTAATCTGGCCATTTTTACAACTTTTGATTCGGTGGGAAAATGCACTTTTTTGTGGGCATTTTCCTAAAGATATCACAACAAATATTTTAAAAAAACACTTTTGAGTTTAAAGTATTGTTCTGTTTAAAATATTGACTTGTAAAATTTCATTCAGACTTATATAATATAGAAACTATTATGCGGAGACGAAACGGACGGATGGCATGACCCTTATAGGGTCTCTTGTTTCACGAATAACGAATGCCTCTACATTTTTGATCTTCACAGTCCCGAATAAATCATTCAATGTTGAAAAATAAAATTAAACCGGAAACGTCGTCGGTGGGTTAAATAAAGCTGTTATATGTCGAAAGAAACAAAGGGAAATTTTGGCTAACAAACTAGAAATTCTTTCAAGATGGGTTGAACATTTTAACAATCTTCTAAACTCAGAAAATTCACAGGAGAATCACAGACACAACTCAGTAAATGTAAATAATGATGAAATAATTCCCATCCCAGAGGAAGATGAGATTCAATTAGCAATTAATAAGCTAAATAAATCACCAGGACATGATCTTATAACTGCAGGCTATATGATCACCTACAAAAGTTAATTGTGAATATTTGGAACTCTGAAAGGCTTCCTTCAGAATGGAACATTAGTATTTTGTACCCTATTCATAAGAAAGGAGACCCAATGGTTTGCTCCAATTATAGAGGCATTAGCTTACTATGCACAAGCTATAAAATTCTATCCAACATTCTGTTTATGAGACTAAAACCATTCGTTGATTCTGAAATTGGCAGCTATCAATGCGGAATTAGGAGTGGAAAATCTACTGTTGATCAAATTTTTTGTTTACGTCAAATTATTGAAAAATCAATTGAGTATGATATTGATACTCATCACTTATTTGTAGACTTTAAATCAGCATTTGACAGTGTTAGCATTTAAAAGATGCAATGTATTTAAAAGATGCAATGTATGAATTCAAAAGTCTAGCATATGGTTCTGAAACCTGGTCTTTGACTAGAACTGGAGAGAATAAAATAGCAGCCTTTGAAAGAAGGGTCCTGAGGAGAATGATATTTGGCGAAGACGTCTTAACTCAGAAATCTATAGGTTGTTTGATGAGCCTGATATCATAAAAACCATCAAAATCAAAAGAATGAACTGGGCTGCCCACGTATCTAGAATGAAAGATGAAAACCCAGTAAAGAAAATTTTCATCGCAAAACCTCTAACAACTCGTAGAAGAGGTAGACCAAAATTACGATGGATGGATTCAGTGGAAGACTTTAACATTCTCAGGATAAAGAACTGAAAAACTCAGGCGAAGAGTAGAACCTCCTGGAAGAATCTCTAACAGAAGGCCTTGGCCCACCCTGGGCTGTCGTGCCAAATATGATGATGATGATGATGTTATATGCCAATATTCAAAACTTATCGGCAAGAATAATTCAACGAGTCTTTATATATGATATTCTCTTTTGTACCGTGGTGGCCAACAAAATGATTTTTTTGAAGAAGTCATCTCCGTATAATGCAATTTGAGTAACGTAGATGGGTTTACCCTGATTCTTGACAGTGGTGTAAATTCTAAGTGCAAGTAGATACAAATATGTTATTTTAATGCCACATTGCTGTTAGAAATACTATGATCGTATATTAAGTTCAGTCTGAATACCTTCGCTACATTTCGAGTCCTTCAGATAAAATTTCGTTTCGCAAAGTACAGGTCATGACCTTAGAGGAAGTTGTATCAGAAGGACCAAAAATACCGCATCTAATAGAAACGGCGATGGGACTATCTGTAAACAATATGATCTAAATGCTCAGCTTGGTTTGTCAGCATTGAAAATATCTTCAAACATATTTTTGGTACATTACATTTAAATGACGCTATTAAGTACAACAATGGCATTCAAACGTGGAAGCTGATAAAAAAAGTTAGCAAAATACGTAGAAAGGAACAACCTTTATCTATATAACTATTTATGATAATCCCAAAAATTGCGTCTTTGTTTTGAACGTTACAGCCAGTTGATTTGGAAAACAGCGAGGTTGATGTGGTAATATTTAAGATAAGGATTAAAATCGCGGTCTAAAAGAAAAGGGTCAACTTGTTGACATCGGCTTATCATGAAACTGGTCACAGGATAGACTTAATATTTTTACCTGAAATTTTTCTTAATAATTTTTAATGTGCTTTCTTGACAAGTCATTTTAGGTATCGTTATCAATTTTTACTCCTACGTAAATATACTCATGCAATATTTTGTCTTATAAATGACTTTATTTTGAAAATGTTCCATTCAAAAAATTTAGTTAATTAATACAATCGTCGGTTATAGCAAATGAGACTATTATACCAAATGGTTATATTATACCAAACAACGTTTAATATTTCATATGCGAATGGAGATGTAGTTAGAGTGTAACTTACATCCCGTCATTTTTCTTTATACCGTGCAAACCTTCTTACATTGCCCATAGTTATTGATTTTCCCTGGCGGTTTCTGTGCACACACTTTTGATAAATGTTTCTTGAAAAACCTATATAACTCTATCCTTGGATATTTATTTATTTTTAAAAAGAATTGCCTGCATCTGATGTAATAACTCGGTATAATTTAATGTCACTTAGGTCCCTCTTCAAATATATATTTTCAAAGAAATGTAAATTTTAATTTTCCACACTATTATTAACTTTTTCACACTTTGTTTACGTTGATATTTTTATGAGATATTAGATTTTGATGTAATTCTTTATATTTCCTAAAAGCAATTTGGCGGCAATTCTCCCGCAGTATATATTCTAAATCTACTTAAGCCTAAATCTACTTAATACACGCCAATTATATTCTAAATCTACTTAAGTAAATGTAACCATATTTATCAAATTCTTAACACTTACTTATTGCCTCAGAATTATTTAACTACGTTGAAAATTCTATACAGAAAATGGTTATGATTTTAAGTTTTCATTTGTTTCAAAACCAAATTTTACATTTATTATTTTTCTAAATTAATTCTGAATCGTCAAAGATAATTTAAAAAAGTCGTTTTTCTTTGTCATCTCAGTTAATATAGTTAAAGGGTATATTATCCATAATCCAATAATATTTGTCTAAAAACAGTTCTAATCTATTATCCAGTCTAGCTTGTTATTTAAAATAAACTGAATTACAATACTATCACATAATTTTAACACTGTTTCATTTTAACCTTTTAAAAAGAGTGTTCCTAATATCGTCCATTGTATGTCTCTAACATCGCCTACGTCTAAAATGGATTGAAATAAAGTATACTTAATAGTATGGTTATACTTTATTAAATGTGAAAACGAAGACAACAAAATTTAAAGTAATACAAGGCAGCTTTTGTGCTTTTAATAGTATAGTTAATATACTATTTTAACAATATTCAATACAGCTCAAAAAAATTACATGGGAGCATTCCACCCAATTGTAACTTTATGTTTTCTTTACTTCCCTCTTAACGTATTTTTCGTGAGATCACTCATCAATTATCACACATTTTACCCAAGTTTCTCCATGACAATCGTTTGAGTAAAGTTCTTCACAAATTGAACATTGAGCATCATCTTCTTCGCTTCAACTGTTATTGTTGTCAGTTTTCGCATATGGAGATTCTTCGTGTTCTGAACAGGAAGAAACTTCCTTCCGTTTTACAGCTTTAGTTGATGTTGCCTGATATTTACTTGAAATCGATCCAATAATTGTTCCATGTGCTCCATGCGAGCGGTTTTGAAAGGATAACCACTGACAAGAGCAGCAGATCCGGATCGAAAGCTTGATGTGGATGGAAGTGTGAGAGCGGATATCGAACGAATCACTTTTGGAGATATTACAGGTGTTCGATTATAAGATTGTTCTAGAGGAACACTTGGCTCTACACGTATGTTTGTTTGTTGCTACTTCTATTCAGTCACAGATTGATTTTGCTTTAAGTAAAATGCATCTATAAAAATGTTAGAATTAATGTCGTCCTTTCTTAGCAGTTCTGCCATTTGGTAAACTTTTATAGCCAGTCAATTTCCAATATCTTGAGCATAATACGTAATGAAAAATTTCGTGAATATTTTGTTTAGTGGCTGCATGTAATTTGAAAAATGATGGGAGAGACATTTCAAGGAGATAGAATTTTTGCGGGCAAGGTCAATAACCAAATAATTTTTTTACATCACAATCGTCAAAGATTTTTGTTATATTTTCAGATGAGAAACCACTGATTCGTCTTAACGACAATGGTCGAGGTGCCTTAAGAGATAAGTCAAGGTGTCTCTTGAAAAAAAGTCGAGACCACTTTCTATCTGCACTTTTTGTTTCTTCAGAAAATGGTTGGCGTATATTACTTCTATTGGTTACTTGAAATGCCATCCTTTTTACATCCTTTACCATAATTCATTAATAATTTATATCTATTTGTAGACAATGCTAAACCAATTGCTCTTCTATATCAGGAGATGAAACAGGCCTGCGTCCTAATGGTACATCAAGTAATTTTTCTAATTTCATTTTTGGGGTTTTTTACATAAACTTTTAATGTACTTGAAAAGCTTTTGATGCGTTAAAGTGTCCCTTTCCTTTATTTTTACAGCTTTCACCGCCTCTTTCATTTTAATTTTATTCCACATCTTTCTGTGTGACATCGGAAAAAAGGAACACAATTAACTTAGAAAGGGTATGTCGTAATATCGCCTAGCACGTTAATAAAGTCATTCAATTGGGCGATATTGTTAATAACTTAACTTTCAAAGATGGCGGCTTCTACCTTCAACATCAAAACGCGAACAAAGAAACAATCTACACCAAAATGTAACTTATTACAGTTACTATCACTGCTTCAAATAACTTAGCATAATCAAATCAATCTTATTCATTACAACTAAAAGTAACACATATTAATAACTCATCGTATACGAAGATGAACAAAAATTCACAAAGAAAAGAAAAAGCAACCCAAGTGAGTTCGGCTTTCACAAACAACTCCTAAAGGGAAAGACTTCGTAGTTCCGGTAGTGGCCACCAGCTGACAATACTCATCAGCGGTAGGTTATATTAGGAATGTAGGCGATATTTGGACCTCCTAACTTGTATTCAATAAATAAACCGAAAAAGAGAGAATATATTTACTTCTATATTGCCACATGTTTAATTTTACTATAATATATTGGATACAAGTTTGTACTAATAATTAATTGTTGTTTAATGATGACTCTATTTTAATGAGATCCTGTGGTTTGATGAGATTGCGGAAAACACTTATGGCACTGAATAGGCGTTCAGCATTGCTATATGGAAGAGAATGAAAACATTCTGTTCATTTAAGGGAAATAGCAAAAAAAATAAGTATTACTTGCAATCAACCTTTAATAGGAAACGATTGTACTTTTGATTACTCATTTTCAGCAATTACAATAAAAGTATTAAATAACTTTTTTATTCAATCCGAAACGCTAGTAGTCTATTTGCAGATTGTGGAAATTCGGGCAGAGATATTTTTCGTAGAAAAAAAGTAAAGAAATTCCTGC
Organism: Druceiella hillmani; assembly: GCA_039881145.1. Classification (NCBI taxonomy): domain Eukaryota; kingdom Metazoa; phylum Arthropoda; class Insecta; order Lepidoptera; family Hepialidae; genus Druceiella; species Druceiella hillmani. The sequence continues at coordinate 11,913,886 of JAYKKI010000006.1, read as the reverse complement.
AATGCAATCAACAGAGACCAGTTTTCACGGAGTGAGCAGATTATCCAAATAGCTCAGACGTCTCTATAAGCGAAATGCACTTTTTATTGCAAATAATGCAAAAAAATGTTTCCTAATTGCCGTTATATTCCAAATGTTTAAGATATTTTACTTTCAATTAAACCATGCTATACGCCGTTACTGGTAGCAAAGTTTTTCCTAATGTTAGAAAATTTCGATAAAATAATGTATGATTTTGAAATTACTCCTTCTTAATATACATTAAAAACGATTTTTTTTTCTGATTGTTTCCTTCATATATACCCAATGACCTAAACCCATACTAAATTTTAAATTTCTACGTTGTCAAATTTTCAATGAACGAGTCGATGAATCACTCTGTATTAAACGTTACGATAATCAGACGTCAATATTTCGAGAGCTATTTGAGCTTTTTATATTTGCTATTCTGGGTAATTTTGGGATTAAAGGACTTAAAAAACAAACACAATTAAAAGTGCAGTCACATAGATTTTTAGTTATAAGTTTTCGCAAATTATATAATTACTAACTTGAAGAGGATTTCTTATATATATATATATATATATATATATATATATATATATATATATATATATGTAAATACATTATATTTACACATGAAATTGACAAAAGCAACCTGATACATTTAGAAGATAATAGAAATAAGATAAAAAAATAATAACCGAATACATTTGCATATCTAGATGAAACCATTCATTCGACGAAAACAATAAAGAAGGATATTGCTTTAACCGTATGTAATTACGGAATGTTCAGTTTTTACGTAGGAATGACGATAGAAAAAGTTGAGTAACAATTCTGCTGTCTACCGGTACAAATATTATTTTCATGTTTGAAAAAGAAATGAAACGATATAGCTGAACTAAAAGACAGACGCGGCCAGTTACTTTACTGTAACAAGTGTGATTTCGTTAATGATAATGATATAAAATATGAATTTATAAATATTCTCTCGTTGCGTAACCCACATTAAGATATCTCGAATACGTGTTAAAAATTTTATGATATAAAATATCTTTTAAAAGACCGACTCCAAAAAAAGAAGGTACTAAAAATTAAAAAAATAATTAACTCAAAATAGATACCTTTAAAATAATTAACTCAAAATAGATACCTTTAAAATAATTAACTCAAAATAGATACCTTTAAAATAATTAACTCAAAATAGATAGCTTTAAAATAATTAACTCAAAATAGATAGTTACTCATTTTGAAGTCAGTGCCGACCAACTTAAACAAATTGATAATTTAATTTCATTTATAATGTAAATTTTAAAAACTTGACTTCTAATGTACTCACACTAGGACATAGATCCATAAAGGGCGTATTTATAATATAAAATTTTAAATTTTCTTAAATTGATTCGCGGTGCTGGCACCGATTTCGAAAATAAGTAACTTAGTTATTTATTGCAAATAAAAGTAGGTACTTGTTTTGAGTTAATAATTTTGTTACTTTTAGTACTTTCTTTTTTTGAAGACGTTTTTAAAAGATACTTAATTTTAGACTTTTTAGTGACTAACAATATTAATCATCATACTATAACTAATATTTATTTATTTTCTTTCTTAGAATATTGTATAATTATTAAAAGTCACGGGCAAGGGCTAGTGTATAGATAATTTTTGCTCTGTCTAAATTGGTTATCACTATCGCACAGAAATGAAACGACAGTAGTAGCCACCGGTGGTGAGCTGTGAGCCGTTAAGCAGTTCCGTTCTCCATATCCAAAACCCAATATCGAATTTTGCAAAGTAATAACTAAAAGAACAGCAACCAATATCTTAAATGATTTACTAGCATCTGTTAAGGAGTTACATTATTCATCTTCAGAATTCATCATCAGACCCTGAGTTGGTTGACGGTATAGTTATTTTGCAAAGTAAAAACTACCAGTAGCAAATATCTGGTATTATGTTTGTTTTACTACCATACAATAAGGAGTTCCATTGTTCATCTCTAGAATGCATCATCAGACTCTAACATGGTCAATGGTGGAGTTATTTTACAAAGCAATAACTACCAGTAGTAAATATATTGAATCACGTTTAATTTAGTACCATTCGTTAAGGAGTTCCATTGTTCATGTCCAGAACTCATCATCAGACCCAGACCTCATAGACCATTTAGTTATTTTGCAAAGTAACAACTACTAGTCGCAAATTTCTTTAATCACGGTTAATTTACGAACATCCGTTAAGGAGTTCCATTGTTCATCTCTAAAATTTATAATCACACCCTCAACTGATGTAGTTATTTTGTGAAATAAGAACTACCCATAGCAGTTATCTTGATTCATAGTTGATTTACTGCCATTCGTTAAGGAGTTCCATCGTGCAATTCTGGACTTCATCGTCAGATCATGATCATATTTATATAGGACCACCTCTAAAGTACCCTCTTTCAAATAAAAAAATCATCGAAATTGGTCAACTCATTAAAAAATTATTTCTTAACATACATAAAAAAAATTCCGTCGAATTGAGAACATCCTGCTTTTTTGAAATCAGTTGGAAATGTCATAGTGTCAAGGTAGAAAACTTCAGTAAATTCATCACATTAAATCGTATTTTTAAAGAACCTTATAGATGATTAGATATATACATTAGTACATACGTTTGTCTCATAATTAATTACCTTCTCTTTTTCTTTTGGCGTAATTATAAAGGTTAATAACTTGCATATACCTCAATAGTTGTTATATTTGGAAGATCAATTGAATTATCGATTTTTTTTTGTTTCGTTTTTCATGTAGAACATTATTTGAAAGAATAAAATTGTAAAGACACCAAAAATATAAGATGGTTCTAAAAATATTGCTGAAAATGTCCACCATAAAACTTACTAAAAATTTATCTAAAATTTAATGGAAAATTAAGTCATATTTCTTAACTTCATAATTTTTGAAATATGGACATCACTTACTCGCCTGTGAAAGATTTACTAGGCAATGTACTTACACGGTGACGATAATAATAATTGTAAACAGTTTAATAGAAATACAGTATATCTTTACTCGTTTACACGTGCCTATGTTTCTACGAGGGTCCCATTAGTGCAAGTACTGCCCGTACTTAATTGCTTTACATATTTTATAATTTTTAAGTTCAAATTTTTGAGTTTTTCTGTGCATTTCCCGTAAAGTTATAAATATTTATTTGGGTTAGTAAAAATATGTAAAGATGACAGCCTATGCGTCTGTCTGATCCTATGCCAATGCGTCGTACGTCTTTCAGTTTAAGACCAACTGTCATGAAATTTTACAGAAAAAATGTAATTGAATTACACAAACCCATAAAAAAATATGTATTGAATTTTTTCTTTGGAGAAACCACGCACCGAACTTTGGGAAAAACATTTTCTTTCTCGGGGACCCAATTAAGTAGAATATCGATAACGAGAACTATTAAAAGGCAGTAAAAATGTCTGATAATATTTTCACGTGTCACCCCAACAAATCCCCTAACTTTTAACCACATGTATAAAAAAATATGTAAATAATATAACATTTTGGCATAGTAATAAATAATGTTAAAATTTATGAATAGTTCAGTAGAAATCCCTAGAAATGCTTAAACGTATAAACGTTTTTATGATCGAAAGTATATACGGAATCCTCGTAGTGATACTTTTACTCGTATCCTTACTCATATCCAACAGATTTATTTCCTATTTCAAATGAAAACATTGGCCGTTGGACAACACAAAACTATAAAATAACGGTATGATAAACACGAAGCAATTGACATAAATTGGTAAACCTTAAGTAACATATCCTCTTCATTTTTTATACGGCGTATCTACGAAATAATTTTAGATATTCAGATTAAAAAAAAACTCTCGTACATTTTGAAAAGAGCCTGAAAATTATATCTACATTAAAATTACACACGATAATGTTAGATGAATAGAATCAAGCAATAACGTGAACCGTTTCTAGGATTCTGTACCTCAAAAGGAAAACGGAAAACTAATAAGATCTATCACGTATCTGTCTGTCTGTCACAGCTGTATTTCTCGAAACCATTCAATGTAAAAACTGGAAATTTGGGATTGTAATAAACACATTATATCGCACATATCTCAAAAGCTAACATTCAAAAGCTTACTCTTTCAATTCTGCGAAGAGTGTGGGATATTGTTTAAAAGGGCCATGACTTAAAACATGTAATAATAAAAAATTTTCATTATTAGACCCTTTCATACTACCCAAAATATTTTTTTCATAATTTTAGGTAGTTATATCTTCACAGATGAACTGAAAAATATGGGAGAAAAATGTTCCGCCGTATCCGAAATTACTCAAACCGAAATTATGAACAAATAGACTTTTTCAAAGCCTAAGAAAGGGTTAAATGAAAATATTAGCGATTATCCTAGATCTTATTGTCTTTTTTAAATACGTACTATGTTTTAACGCCTGTGGGAAATGTAGTAGATGACACATTAACGTTGTGAAAAACACTGGCGCCCAAAACAATTTTTAGGTGGTGTCAATCATTTGGCTACGCTCCCACGCCATAAATTAGAATTCCTTTTATTCAACCTTTTATCCATTCCCAATTATCCAAGCCATTTTCAGATAGACACAGAACGTTACATTTATTACATATTAGTAGTAGAAGGAATAACAAATATTATAGTCATTAAATAGAATCTTTGTTTATAATAAGGTTTATTTAAATATATTGTATGAGAGACAGCACTCATACTCGTTTATGCATAAATTAATTGAAAACCAAATCCTAGGAGAGTACCTTTCTTGGATTTGCACTGGCAAACTTTTTATTAAGTCGGTATATTTCAAGTACTGGTCGTATTACGTAATACCATTTTCTATGGACAAAATTGCAAGATACGAAAGCCTTTCCTGTCGTATGATCAAACAGTAATAACTTTGATAAATTTAAATTTACAAAAACTTCGTTCTTCTTTAGCGACAGTTATAGGTGTACTCGAAAGCTTTAAGCGAATACTCGGAGCGCTGGGCACGCATTCAGGAAAATATTCCGCCAACTATTTTGTTTAGTATGTTGGAGAACTTATAATGACTGTTGATTCAAAATCTTTTAATAATAGTATCAGGTTCAATATTTCCTCAACCAATCGACAACCAGACACCTTCGGTTACACTAATTTGCCTATAAAATCGGTTACACTAATTTGCTGTATAAAAAAGACCATGTATTATTAAATTTTGATAGTCGTTCAAATCAAGTGACCAATGCATTCCCAATTTTATGGATCATAGATTAAAAGATGCTTATTTTAAACCATTCTCCATGATCTATTGGTATCTTCTATGGCTTCTCTCCTTTCTTCGGGATCATACTGATTTAAAAATAGAATCTATTTTTGCCTGAGAAGCTATTTTCTTAGGTGTCATTATTGTATACGAATAAATTTTATGCTCTTTGACAAATGTAAAGGTGTTGTCTAGACCAATTTGGAATCGTTGCAGAACATATAAAACTTGTTTTTTCAAATGTTCAGAAGTATGTCTCTACATATACAATAGTTCAATCATGGCTAAAAATGCTTTAAAGCAATAATAATAGGTATTGAGCATTAATTGCCAGGAAACTTCTCAACGAAAGTGAGGCGATATTATTTTTATGCAAATCATATGTTTTGGAGTTCTTTGGTCATATTATCAGGTAATGTTATAGCGATTTCTATGACGTCATTTCTAGTACTTTGGGAACTTAATTTTACATTGCAGTCAGGTATTAAAGGACAGAAGTACTAAAGGACGCCCATGGATACAAACAAGGTTTGTACACTCTCTGATAACTATTGCCGAATTAGGTGTTTTTTTTTAAAGTGTCTTTTGTTTAATGTTCAGTGTTTGCACTTCTTCATGCTCTTTCTTATGCAATTTTAGATGTCTCATAAAATTAGAACTGTTGAAAAATTAAAAAAATAAAAGTAAAAATTAATAAAAACAAATATATATCCATCAAGTTTGGACCAAGTACCTTCATGGATACATAGAATACGAGAGGCACCCTAAAAAAATTTTTTTTTCAGGGATTTATTTTACCGTTTTTTTAACGCGATTTAGATGTATATTTATATACTATATATATATATATATATATATATATATATATATATATATATATATATATATATATATATGTGTGTGTGTGTGTGTAGTACTCATGCCAATACTCATAAAATTATGTAAACTATTTTTGGGCAACTCAAAAATATACTGGTACAGATTAGTATTTCACCGAAATTTTAAAGTTCAGGATCACTAAAGATTGTAAACATTAAAAAGTACAAGCGGGATCTTAATAACTATAATTACTTTATTTAAATGGTAGTAATATATCATTGTTGATAAATCAATTAATTCGTGAATATTTTGGGGAGTAACAGAAATTTCTATATTAATGTAATGTAATGTAATTTCTATATTAATATAATGTAATGTAATTTCTATATTAATGTAATGTTTAGGTGAATTACTTTTATATTTATCTAATTCATTGTATAGTTGCAGAGGACTTAGTATAGTAGGGTGAAGTATATTCATTTTACTGAACAAGATAGCACTATTCACATCATCGATATCGAAAGATAAGCTAATTATAATACGTTAAAGAGAACTAAGTAAAGAATTTTATTACGACTTAAGTTCTAACTTATCATTAGACAAGCTGAGCTTTCCAAAGGCTTTATTTATAATATCTAAATGTTTATTTAATTTCACTCAATTATTAAATATTATAGATATAGAATTATGAAAATTAGAAATAGTACTTTTAATTATACGAATATTTACCTTCATAAACCGTTCTAGTTGTTCTTCATCTGTCTGTAGCGTCATCAGAGTCTAAAGTTCCAAAGACTGTTTTGAGAATAGAACCACCAGCGTTGGTATGTTACTAGAGATAAGATGTGATATAGAAGATACCTTTTTAATATTGTTTTCATGTTGACTTTGTAAAGGATTTAGAGAATTAGCAAAATCGACATTAATTTGAGAAGAGATGTGGGAGTTACAAAAAAATACGTGTTTTATTGATGTAGTAATCTATTTTAGCTAAACGTGGTTGGATGTAGTCGATATTGAGGTATGCTATCACATTCCAATTATTGTTAGAAAACTTAACATCCAGTAGTTATTCGAAATAGAGACCCGGACTTCCGGTTATAGTTGAGACTAAATGATTGGTGCTCGGAACTTGGGGGTAACTGTGAATTAATGAAAGCGTAAGCTTTAGGATTGAGTTGCGGGATTGATTTCATCGTAATGGTGACGTACATCTTTTCCGTTTACGAATACTGTTACGGTATGATTCCGTTTATCTTAATGATTGTGTATGGACCTTTCCATATTGAGGACAGTGCTTTTTTGTTTGTGATGGCAACGTATATAGACTGAGTCGCCAACGTTATAAGTTATGGGTTTAGTATGCTTATCATGATATTGTTTAGAACGTTCTTTGAAAATATAAATATTCTGTAGAGCTTTTTGTCTGCTATAGTTTAATCTATGATTGAGTGCGCGAATATAATCCGTATAAGTAGTTTGTTCTAGTGTATCGATGGATTTAGGAAAGTATGGTTTGAAACCAAACAGGACTTAAAATGGATAATATCCCGTTGTTGAATGGACGTTCGAATTATAGGATAACATAGCAGTATTTATATATATGTCCCAAGTTTGCTGATTTTCATTTATATATGATCTTAGGTATTCTTTAAGAGCTGTATCGTTTCTTTCCAGGGCTCCAAAAGTTTGCGAATGGTAGGGACTTGGGAATATGTGTTTAATACCGAATAATCTAGTTATCTGTTTAAATACATCGGAACAAAAATAAGTTCCTTTGTCGGTAACGATCATTTTGGGGATTCCGATATGAGATATAAAATGAACAAGACATTGAGCTGTTTCTTCAGCGGAATATTTGGACATAGGATAAGCCTGAGAATAGTTTATCAAGTCATCTTGAAGAGTTAGAATGAATTTGTATTTATTATGATGAGTTTCAGGAAGTGAATCGACAAGATCTAAAAATAGTCTTTCATTGGGCTTAGATGCAGAGGATGTTATGGTCATAGGAGCTCGGTGTGTTTGACGAAGTGGCTTGTACATCTTGCAAGATTTACAATTTGTTACATAATATTCTATGTCTTGGCGCATGTTTTTCCATGAGCACTTAGATTTTAGACGTTGATACATTCGAGATATGCTTGGGTGACCAGCACTTGGTGAGTCATTATTTTCCTTAAGGATTCTTTTGACTTCGTCGGGGCTAGGATAGGATAAAGAATTATGATAAATATTTATTTTAATTCCTGAAATGTGAAATAGGAAGTTTTATATATTGTATATTTTCGTGAATGAAATTTTATTATAAGGGTAAGTAAAATCGGTAATAGCAAATTCTTTCTCTTCTATATACCAATATTGCATCATGTCTCTATAGTCTCTTAATATATTAAATATATCTTTATAATTAAATTCGTCGAAGTGACGGACTCGTAGAAAACGATGTGTAAATAAATGTTTTTCATTTAAGAAAGAATAGCAGGTGTTGAGCTCACACTCAATCTCGCGAATATCGGGTGGACTAGCAGAGGCTTCTAATATATTGTGACAATAAGGTATCGATTCATCTAAATCTATAGCTATCGGATAGACTATGAGCTTTTAATTGGCTTTTAATAAGGACTCATTGTGTTCTTGAATTTTTGTATCATATGAGGCGGTGGACTGTCTTGAGATTTGGAGGTGTTGCACATAGTTCGTCGGTTGTTAGCACGAAGCGTTTAGTAAAATCAGGATACTGGAGAAGAGGAGCAGTGGTTAATTTAGTTTTAAGGATATTAAAGGATTGTTCTTGTTCAGAGGATCAATTGAATTCGGTGTCCTTTTCTAGAAGTGACGTAAGGAATTTCGTAATTTTTGTAAAGTTCTCGATAACCGATCGAAAACTGGTTTTAATTTTTGTATACGTGAGTCACGGTCGTATGAATATAGAATAGTGTCATCTAAATAAACATAGCAGTGGAGACTTTGCAGGCCTGAAAGGACAGTATTCATCAATATTTGGTGCGTAGCTGGGGAACGTCCGAGGCCAAAGGCATACGAGTTAATTCGAAATGTCCTGAAGCAGATCCATTAGTTGTGATAGTGAAAACAGTTTTAGGTACATCTTTAGCCTTAATCTTTACTAAAAAGTACTTATAATGACCTAATTGGTTTAGGATATCTGTAATTAAAGGAAGAGGATACATTTTGGAAACGGTGACGTCATTGAGTTTACGGTAGTCAATGCATTTGATTTTGCCTTTCTTTTACCCACATCGAAGTATGTGTAAACATGATTGTGTTTTTTACGCCCCATCTCACTGCCTATTTAATTAAAATACAGAAATACTCAACTCAAAACTCAAAATACTCTCGCCGCACACTTTTCACACAAACTGCAACGAACCATCGCTCATTTGTAGAATTATAGATAAGTACTTTAGACTCAGCGCCTATTTGCGAAGAATCGATACCGTTACCGGTATTTTTTCAATATTTTTGGATATCGATATTAGTCCCTGGTCGTTGCTCCCTCTGCTGGAAGAAATCTTCGAGGCATCCTGCCTGGATCGCCGAAACATAGACGCAAATTCCTGAAAAATCCTCGCCGTATTGACGTCGCTGTTCCTGGAAATCTACATCATCATGCTGATATTGTGAGTAAAATATTGCTATCTCTGTAATTGCCGTTTTCACTTATTTCCCTCAAATTATTTCATTGGTTTATTGCATAATTTATACTTCTTTTAAAGTTTACATCTGTTAAACTGCAACTTTCAAATGAAAATAAATCATCTTCTTCCCGATTCAAGTTCTCTGTAATTTCATTAATACGTATAAAGGAGAACCTGAAACATTAACAGCGTTTCCAACTTATTATCAAAATGGGCTTGACCTGGCATTCGAAAGCCAAAAGGATTTGTTACTTAAATATATGTTTTCCCAATTCGAAGGCAAAGCTCAAATTGCCTGCTCAAATCGAGTTTTTGAACAATAAAAAAAGACATAAGTTTAAAACGCGCCTATAATAATTCCAAATCAGCGAACTATTATAAATATAATAATGATCGTCAACGTCAATACCATATCGAATATCCGCAATTATCAAAAAATAACAAACTAACTGACAATGACCTCGAGCAGACTTTAAACTAAATGATTAGGTTACGCATTCGTGCCGTCGTAGTCCCGAAATCCTAGGCCCTCAAAGTTTAAATTGTAAAACTAATCCTAAGTTAAGTACTAAATCCTCTGTATCGTAGATAGAATCTATTACTAACTCGCATAAAAAATCTACTGGTTCCACTGAATCTTATCCTACTTCAAATAATAATTTATATAAAAAACGAATTACTAAATTCACTCAATCTAGTGCCAATTTATACGACAAACCCAGTGCTAAATCAACTGAATCTAATTTAAAAATTCTGTATCGGGTAGATGACCAATTTATAAAAATAAAAATTCTAAAACCACATCTCAACCTCCTCTCACTGAGGCCGCTGTTATGTTGAGTCCAGCACATTCTGTGAGTAAAATTAACTCGGAGCATCAATCTGCTCTTCCTACAAATCCAAATCCTAAACCTAATCCTACTATTTCATTGTATGAACTAAAACCCCCTTCAAGTAAGATCTCCTTGTCTCATGTCTTCCTGAAAACAAAGCATTCCGATAATCCACTCCGTTTCCTTATTGATACTGGTGCAAGTATTAGTGTTGTCAAGCTAAATAGTCTACCAAAAAACACAAAATTATCTTCTGAAAAAATTAAACTCACAAGTTTTAACGACAATGACTCATACTACGAAACATCAGGTAGTATTTAATTATACTAGTCACTCTATTCCGCCGTCTAAACAAAGTATCCTTAATTTTGACTACAAATTCCATGTCTTCGATGATAATATAAAATTTAAATATGGTGGCATACTAGTTAATGACTTCCTGAAAAATATTAACGCTGAGATTCAATATTCTAATATTAACTGTTATCCCTTGCCTATAAGTTTTGCTCAACCTACCATTCCCCAGAGTTCTGAAATGGTTATAGAATATCCTGTTTCAAATGATCCTAGCGAATTGAATAATTTCACTGAAGCGCTTGTCCTTGACCATAGTATTTTGGAAAGTCTTACAAATTGCATTGTCGAACTTAAAACAAATCACCGCATCAATATCTATGTTTTAAATCTACTTAGAAGGAGAGTCCCTTTCTTGCACAAATGCTATCGAGAACTCCATTAACACTAAAGATGATGTTGAAATTCCTACCTTTTTCCCGAGTGTCATAAGGAAGAAGTTACAACTCAATCCTCTTTTTACAATACCCGAGTTTTTTTACAATACCCGATTTGGGTAGTTTATAAAAAAAACTGAATGCTTCTGGAAAAAGGAAATGGAGAATTGTCATTGACTACCTTAAACTCAATGACGTCACCGTTTCCAAAATGTATCCTCTTCCTTTAATTACAGATATCCTAAACCAATTAGGTCATTATAAGTACTTTTTAGTAAAGATTAAGGCTAAAGATGTACCTAAAACTGTTTTCACTATCACAACTAATGGATCTGCTTCAGGACATTTCGAATTAACTCGTATGCCTTTGGCCTCGGACGTTCCCCAGCTACGCACCAAATATTGATGAATACTGTCCTTTCAGGCCTGCAAAGTCTCCACTGCTATGTTTATTTAGATGACACTATTCTATATTCATACGACCGTGACTCACGTATACAAAAATTAAAACCAGTTTTCGATCGGTTATCGAGAACTTTACAAAAATTACGAAATTCCTTACGTCACTTCTAGAAAAGGACACCGAATTCAATTGATCCTCTGAACAAGAACAATCCTTTAATATCCTTAAAACTAAATTAACCACTGCTCCTCTTCTCCAGTATCCTGATTTTACTAAACGCTTCGTGCTAACAACCGACGAACTATGTGCAACACCTCCAAATCTCAAGACAGTCCACCGCCTCATATGATACAAAAATTCAAGAACACAATGAGTCCTTATTAAAAGCCAATTAAAAGCTCATAGTCTATCCGATAGCTATAGATTTAGATGAATCGATACCTTATTGTCACAATATATTAGAAGCCTCTGCTAGTCCACCCGATATTCGCGAGATTGAGTGTGAGCTCAACACCTGCTATTCTTTCTTAAATGAAAAACATTTATTTACACATCGTTTTCTACGAGTCCGTCACTTCGACGAATTTAATTATAAAGATATATTTAATATATTAAGAGACTATAGAGACATGATGCAATATTGGTATATAGAAGAGAAAGAATTTGCTATTACCGATTTTACTTACCCTTATAATAAAATTTCATTCACGAAAATATACAATATATAAAACTTCCTATTTCACATTTCAGGAATTAAAATAAATATTTATCATAATTCTTTATCCTATCCTAGCCCCGACGAAGTCAAAAGAATCCTTAAGGAAAATAATGACTCACCAAGTGCTGGTCACCCAAGCATATCTCGAATGTATCAACGTCTAAAATCTAAGTGCTCATGGAAAAACATGCGCCAAGACATAGAATATTATGTAACAAATTGTAAATCTTGCAAGATGTACAAGCCACTTCGTCAAACACACCGAGCTCCTATGACCATAACATCCTCTGCATCTAAGCCCAATGAAAGACTATTTTTAGATCTTGTCGATTCACTTCCTGAAACTCATCATAATAAATACAAATTCATTCTAACTCTTCAAGATGACTTGATAAACTATTCTCAGGCTTATCCTATGTCCAAATATTCCGCTGAAGAAACAGCTCAATGTCTTGTTCATTTTATATCTCATATCGGAATCCCCAAAATGATCGTTACCGACAAAGGAACTTATTTTTGTTCCGATGTATTTAAACAGATAACTAGATTATTCGGTATTAAACACATATTCCCAAGTCCCTACCATTCGCAAACTTTTGGAGCCCTGGAAAGAAACGATACAGCTCTTAAAGAATACCTAAGATCATATATAAATGAAAATCAGCAAACTTGGGACATATATATAAATACTGCTATGTTATCCTATAATTCGAACGTCCATTCAACAACGGGATATTATCCATTTTAAGTCCTGTTTGGTTTCAAACCATACTTTCCTAAATCCATCGATACACTAGAACAAACTACTTATACGGATTATATTCGCGCACTCAATCATAGATTAAACTATAGCAGACAAAAAGCTCTACAGAATATTTATATTTTCAAAGAACGTTCTAAACAATATCATGATAAGCATACTAAACCCATAACTTATAACGTTGGCGACTCAGTCTATATACGTTGCCATCACAAACAAAAAAGCACTGTCCTCAATATGGAAAGGTCCATACACAATCATTAAGATAAACGGAATCATACCGTAACAGTATTCGTAAACGGAAAAGATGTACGTCACCATTACGATGAAATCAATCCCGCAACTCAATCCTAAAGCTTACGCTTTCATTAATTCACAGTTACCCCCAAGTTCCGAGCACCAATCATTTAGTCTCAACTATAACCGGAAGTCCGGGTCTCTATTTCGAATAACTACTGGATGTTAAGTTTTCTAACAATAATTGGAATGTGATAGCATACCTCAATATCGAGTACATCCAACCACGTTTAGCTAAAATAGATTACTACATCAATAAAACACGTATTTTTTTGTAACTCCCACATCTCTTCTCAAATTAATGTCGATTTTGCTAATTCTCTAAATCCTTTACAAAGTCAACATGAAAACAATATTAAAAAGGTATCTTCTATATCACATCTTATCTCTAGTAACATACCAACGCTGGTGGTTCTATTCTCAAAACAGTCTTTGGAACTTTAGACTCTGATGACGCTACAGACAGATGAAGAACAACTAGAACGGTTTATGAAGGTAAATATTCGTATAATTAAAAGTACTATTTCTAATTTTCATAATTCTATATCTATAATATTTAATAATTGAGTGAAATTAAATAAACATTTAGATATTATAAATAAAGCCTTTGGAAAGCTCAGCTTGTCTAATGATAAGTTAGAACTTAAGTCGTAATAAAATTCTTTACTTAGTTCTCTTTAACGTATTATAATTAGCTTATCTTTCGATATCGATGATGTGAATAGTGCTATCTTGTTCAGTAAAATGAATATACTTCACCCTACTATACTAAGTCCTCTGCAACTATACAATGAATTAGATAAATATAAAAGTAATTCACCTAAACATTACATTAATATAGAAATTACATTACATTATATTAATATAGAAATTACATTACATTACATTAATATAGAAATTTCTGTTACTCCCCAAAATATTCACGAATTAATTGATTTATCAACAATGATATATTACTACCATTTAAATAAAGTAATTATAGTTATTAAGATCCCGCTTGTACTTTCTAATGTTTACAATCTTTACAACGTTGTTCAATCTTTACAACATTGTTACAGCTTTACAATGTTAGCAGTCCCGAATGATATAACGAAACCTGATACTTACGCTCTTATCGCACCTTCCTCTCCATACCTGGCAATAACAGCTGATCGCATGTTTTATTCACAGATAAAGGACATTAGTTATTCCAAAGTGATACGTGGAAGGTATTTGGTGTGTGCATTAAACAACGTTTATTCTACAATAGCTAATCCTACATTTGAAGTAGCAATATTAACCGAAGTTATCAACAAACTACCCAAGTTTTGTGAAAATGAACTGTTATATGGCTTTATCGATTTGTTTCACAGAATAAATAATAATAGATGGATATATGTTCCATCAGAACCTAGTAAGATGCATATTAGTTGTGATTCTGAACTTTATAATTACGGTGAAATACTAATCTGTAGCAGTATATTTCAGTTGCCCAAAAATTGCAGAGCATTTTATAAAATATTACAATTTTTCAGCTCAAATGAATATTACGTTTCTAATTTCACTAATTTTATCTGAAACTTTAACCTAATTGATGACGGTTGTTGCGAAAGATCAATAATTAATAAAACATTAAACTGTAAAAACAATAAAAAGCAAAATTCAAAACAGAAAACTATTCCTTGAATTGAACATGATAATGAAGATGAAATATTTACTACATCTTTGCCAGTCTCATCGAAAAGAAACATAAAATAATATACTTGCTAATCCTGGTTCATATGTATATTTGTTATAGTTGTAAGATTATTTGTAATTAGATATAATCGATATTACTAGCTTATTAATACAATTTCTTTATATTTATAATTATAGTTATAAAAAAATATCTTTATTAAGGACTTGACCTTCACGAATCTCACTTTGTCTCTGCTATTTCTTAATTCAACGTCATTTGAGGGATGGTGTTTCATCTTGTTGGGGGAGTTGTTACAAACACTCCTTCCCACGAACAGCTATATGATTATATTGCTGAGTGGTTCTCACAGATTGTGTGAGAAAAGCAATCTGATACGAGATGCATTATTTTCATTATAAACATAAATCTGACCTAACGCCAGGCCGGATTTGATATTTGTAGCGGACACAGGTCTCTTTTATTAATTATTCAATACTAATTCTCGTAATAATCATCATAATTAAATAAATGTCTGTTTTTTAAAATGACTATTTTATCAAACCCCATAATGGTACCCTTGGCTTCGACAATATTTTGTATCCAAATTATACTGCAGTGCAATTTCATAAAAAAAGGCCAGTTATTTCTGCTCCCGAGGAATCACTTGTCAGCTTGTCAGCATTGGAACGATTTCGTACTTTACCTTTATCTTCATCAGTGTCAGAAAAACTTTATGTGAGTGGTAATTACTCGACGTGGCTCACGTCATGTGTGCCATCCAGTATAACGGAAAAGTGATTTGCTGATTGTACAACAGTCAAAATTTTATTTCGAAATTCAGCGCCAAGTAAATCGATTGATTTATATTGAATGCTTAAAAGACTTGTGGAACATAACTGCCAAATTACGAAAGGCCACTAAGCATTATGTAATATAAGTAAGTGATACTAAGGAAATTGCCCAATACAACATGGATAATTTCCTTAGAGTTTATGGTTGTTACAGATTTTCATAAAATAATAAATGTATCCATTAATGGTTCCTTTGTTTTCATTTTCGATAAATATATGTATTGCAATAAAGTTGTTGATCCGAAGCTTTCGTTTTATTATGATGCATATTTGGTAGAAATAGATGGCCTTCTGTCATGATATCGTAATCGTTGCGTAATATATGCCAATGAAAATCCAAACCTATGTTTAAAATATGTTACCTTGTATCATGAAAAAAAAGTAAATTAATTTCAAACTAAAAAAGAATTGACATCAATTAATTGAGTAGGCAAAATTCACGGCACAGCATGGCAACTTAAAAAATTAATAACTTCGAGAAAGTAGTTGTAGGAGGCCCTTTTTAAATTTATTCTTCTCTCTTGAAACCTTCTAGCCATTAATATAACTTTCCATACTTGCTCAATATCTTCAGAGATAATTGAAGTTAAGAATTTAAAAACAGTTTATTTTATATACAAATAAACTGTTTTTATTTTCAAAATAGAAACATCCGTTTTGTAACCTGTTTAAAATTATAAAAGTTATAAATGAATTTATGTATATATATATATATATATATATATATACATTCAGCGCCAAGTAAAAAAAAATATATATTTATATATATGTGTATATATATATATATACACACGTGGATTTGACTGTTCGACATTAAATGAACCCTCATATTCTAAATGATGTTTCTCAAATGTACACTATAGACTAAGTAACAAAGTTCTATATTTTAGTCACAGGAATTTAAAGTAGTTTGTAATATTAAAGTAGTTCATTATTTCAAATACCATGTTTTTTACCAAGAATTCTCTAGGCCATAATACGCTGCCACATCGACGGCATCGCATAAAGTTATTTTGTTTCTTAATTACAGACAAATAGTAAAATAGTTCTTATGCCTCTATCATAAGAAACTTAAGACGATACGAATCCTCCGTGAAATCAAAAAACTCACTTGCCGAAACGACTGTCACATACTCGTAATTATTCAATATGTGTGAGAAAGACGAGAAATATTCATTTGTTGCTATATAGATTGCTATACGGTGAGCAAAGGGAATTTTAGTGGCCGGCGGCTCGCTTGCTGGAAAGATGTCGCGTAAAATCCACCGCTGCTAAACATCATGTGCTGTTTCGATTTACTAATTTCATTGTTTATAACATATTGTAATGTCAGCAGAACACGCACCATAGTTTTAATTATGAATGTGTAATTTTACTACTAGTTTTGTTTATGATTGTGCGTAATGGGAAACGTAACGTGAAATAAGTTAACTGTGTTTTTACTCTAAATAAGTACTATTCCCACCAGGTATTCATGATGCCTCATATAAAATTCACAACGTAGAATACACTGATATGGTTTTGATTTATGGAGAATGTCATGGAAACGCCGCTCAAGCCATACGAACATATCGCGAGAGATATGAAAATGGCCGTATATGTCCTTCGAATCCCCGAACTATTATCGAACTTTTGGGTATCACCCTAGACGCTTGCTTTCGGAGTTGTGCTCACGTATTGCCTTCAAGGCTGTTTTATTGTCTTAGGACTGAGTTTATGCATCGTCTACGCTTACTCGCTGCCTTCGTGGGTATGCTTTTATATTGCCTTCTGGGCTACGCGTATATATTTTCTTTGTGACTATGTTTGTACATTTCTTACTAAATTGAGCTTACGGACTGTATTCGGAGTTGTGTTTACGCATCGCCTTTGTAGCTGCGCTTACTCATTATTACCTTCCGGGCTACGCTTACGTCTTGTCTCTGGGGCTGTCTCTAATACGTTACCTTCGGTGTGGTGCATCACGTTGCCCTGAGGGCTATGCTAAAATATTACTTTTGGAGCACTACTAACCTATTTCCTTTAGGGTCGCGCAAAGCATTGTTTCCTAGACTGGCTTTATTTTATTTACCTTCGAATACGTAAGTATATGCTGCCTTTGGGGTTTATGGCGTGAAAATACTTTTTCAACCTCAACGCCGGGGTACCAAGAGACCACTGAAGAGGATGAATTCCTGCCGCTTCAGCGCTGAGGAAGGCGCTGTCGCTCGGGACTTCATGGACAAAGATTCTAGAGGATGTACAAGAGTGAGGAGGGCCTAAGCGTGAGCAGAATCTACGTCATCTTATGCATTGCAGTCACAGCACTACAATTGAGACGTCTTACAAGTGGCGCTATATCGAGGGACACAATTGAACCTGGCCGGGCCTGCCGGCATCACTTAAAACTATTGCTGTGCTATGTAAATTGATAAATAAAATAAGAACGAAAAAATGGTCTACAAGAGCAATAATCACCACACGTATATAATTTGCAAGCTATTTCAATATACTACAACACTTTGACAGCACATTTGAAATCGCTGAGAAAAAATTGCGGTGATGTTTCATAAGTTAGGTTATTTTTTGTAGCATGTCAATTAGAAAAGGTAGTCGATTGAATAAAAATATAGCGTAATAATTATTATTCCTTTGTTTCACATATCCCCAATTACGTCCATTAAATTGGCTGTGGGAACTCTGAAAACCGATGCCTACTAAATCCCATATATCAACCTACGGATGCTAGGTGGTCGCTCTGTCAAACAAGTAATATTGATATATCACGTCCGTGCCTTCTAGATTTCAGTCAACTAAAATATATCTGTAGTTAGTTTTTGCTCTTTCTTGTCTCGATTGCATACATACTTTTAATAACATTACATTTTGCGACATATCATAAAGATGTAAATCTGCTAGTGCGTTGTCTTGAAATATTTCAATCAAGTCATTGCTCATATATTCGCCGTAGTATAACTTTGCCAGTTTTAAATTACATAATCCTAATGCAAGCATTATGACATCACTCTCTATAAGGTGAGAAAATTCCTATACTTAGGGTTCATTTGCGTCTAATGTATTGAAAACCATCATTTGTTTATTTAGGTGGATGTCATTTACGTCATCGCAACGGATGATTTCTGGACTTAATGGCTTATTCGATAGTTAACTATGTTTCACTCCTTAGTTTTGGGGAAGGGATTTGCATCTCAAATTTGCACAAATAATACCTGGTACGGAATTACGGAAACCACTATCAGGAATCACTACGTCATTTCCTTCGAAAAACGGGATGAAGACGCCGTCTGCGTTACATAATAATTGAGTCTGACAAGGAGCAGAGAAAGGCCCTGAAATATCAACGATGTATCACAAGACTAAAACGTTAATGATGTTGACCTTACCGAGCATAGGGAAGTCCATTCCCACCTCCTCTCCCCTCACGCCCAAATCTCGCTTTACTCTCCAATAACCAATCAAACGACGAATGTAATCCATTGGATCGAAGCTTTAGCGTTACAGTAACTTATTTCACAGCGATTTGATATCAGCTACCATAGTAATTATTGTAGCACATTCAAATAGTGAGATATGCATTGAGATATACTAATGAGATATGCATTCTACTTATTGGTTCCTTGACTTTAGACGTTTTTGGTTTAGGTTTCAGACATTTTTTTTCCTGAGTCTCACTTGTTAAAAATATTGAATAGTCCTTGTTTCAATCTAACAATATATATATATATATATATATATATATATATATATATATGACGTCAAACTTTAAATTCTTTTTCAAAATTTGCTTTCGAATCGATAATAATTTAAAAGATAAGAGAAACATATGAATTTACCCAACACAATAAGTAAGAAAGTACATTCTAAGCTATAATTGGGACACAGAATCACGTGAAATTTTAAAGATTTGCTAAATAGATAGCAATCCTAGATGAATTATTGGAAAGGAAATGTTTCTATAAATACTTATAGAAACGATTGATAATCAATCCATAGACATTTTGAACCTAGATTTTTCTCTTATCTAGAACACAAATTAAATGGTTTATTTACCGTTTTGTCGGGCTTCAGAAGAAAAAATAGAATTGCTCTATAATTCAAACCGGACTTCGACTTATCAAAATAAGATAACGTACATATTAAAAAAAAATTAATATACAATAACTTAAAAATGCAATATGTTACAAAAAGTCACCTACAGTATCTACATATTCGTACATTTTAAAATCGTTATACTATCAGAAAGAAATTAAAAATATTTCGAAGATTGAATATCTTTGGCGTTAATTTTTTAGAAATTCATTATTAATAATTAAATGAAACTACGTGATGTAGTATTATTTCTACTTTCTTTAAGTTCTTTACCAAATATTGTCTTTGCTAATATTAATTTTTGGTAACAGCCCACCAATGTTGTATTACAACGAAACCTAGGTCGTGGAAAGAACTTAAAGCAAGTAGAAATAATATTACATCACGTAGTTTCATTTAATTATTTTGAAGATTAAAGGCAATAAAATAAGATCTTTCCTTCAACATGTATTCACTACAAAATATATGATTGAAACACACTGGAGTATCGAACATATAAAATCAAATCCAAACTGGTTTAATTGAACAATTCATAGGACAATACCGAATCATAAAAATAAAAAAAATATGTAGAAAAATGGCAGAAAACTATATTTTCTTATGTAAAAGAAATTAAAAAATTAGAATTTTGGTTGAATGTGGTAAAACTAAAGCTTACACCACATACAAACACATACTCTTGCACTTCGACCTAATGTGTTACATATTTTTATGTAAGTGTTAAAGTTAAATGCCCGAAATATCCAAAATTCAGAGTAACCTTGCCATAAGATTAAATCATAAACTTATTTGATATGACATATTATCAAAGGTCATATGAGTCAAAAGTATCTTATTTCAGAAAAGTCTAAGGGTTGTAATCATCAAACTTCTTAAAACAAGGACCGTACGCCTTAATACGCTTTTATGTTTAATTTTGCCACATAGCTATTAAATTTCGCAAAATCAAATTCATTGCGGCGAAGACAAACATTTTAAAATAAATAGTGTCAATCGTGATGAAAAAAAAATGTTGAGTTGCAAACACCATCTTTTAATTGCGCCTATCGATAGGGGATGAAAAATTGAGTGACTCACATGAAATTAGTCAATTTATAGATGCAAATGAAATGAGACTTTTGATGATTTATTTATAAAAAAGTAATGTTTTTTTTGCAAATTGTGAAACAAAAATAATGGGACTACAAAAAAATATTGGAAAATATCAGTCATTTTAACACGTTTTACGTCAAGCCCAATTAATTCCTGCACCTTGTCGAAAGAGGCAGTCTCTGTTGAAAAAAAATTATATTTTTAATATAATTTATAATTTATACTTACTGAGTGAAATGTAATTTAAAAAACTTCACTTTTTTTCAAAATTATATATTTTTTATACATTTTCATACACAACAGACTGGATTAACGATTATTTAAACCATTGTTAATTACTATCATTTTAAGTTTCTGTTTAGCCTCCTGCTATCATATTTCTTCTCATTAGGTGAGAAAAACAAAGATATTCTTCTTAATACTTACATAATCGTCGTTACCATTTCCCAATTCCATTAATAAAAATTGTTGGTAATTCTTACTGAATGTTACACAATTTAGAGAAAAGATCAAATATTACACAGTTGTGTATTACGAATTAAATATGTTGCTTCTAGAATACTTCCCTAAAGTAAATAGATGTGAATGTGAATTCATTTGGATTGAAAAGGAGAAATCGAAAATTTAATTTAGTGTTAAGAAATATTTCAAGTCGCTGTTGTTTTTTTTTAATTTTTGGTAATCTGCACAGAAATATACTTCTCAACTGTTCATTTCTATTCCATTATCTTTTCATAACAATTCATTTGAATATTATCTATAGCTATGTAAACTACTATCTAAACTATTTATAACTATTTCATTGGAAAATTTTCAATTTCTTCTTCGAGTCAACCTTAAAAATCTTATTTGGATCAGGAAGAGACTCAAATGTGGTTTGCAGAGAACTGGTCACTCTATTAATGACTCCGGTCTCACCGCTGAAAGTCAAACCGGCCTGACCGAGTCCAAACGGTGGTTCCCCACTCGTGGTCAAATAGAAAGACCCGGATTGCGTAGGGCTTGCTGCGAATCCCATATACGCTATTTCTTCTGAGCACCTCGCCCTTTTGAAATCGTTCCACGACGGACACTTCTTGGCTGGGAATATTGTAGAATTCTGTATGCTGTAACTGTAAAGTCTCCAGGCTCTGCTGTGGCTGCACGTCTGCAGTATGCATTCGGGCTGCTTATTACCACCGTTGGGATAGAAGTCTATGTGACCTGTGAAATAAAAATTAAAAAGTTTATAATCGGCTAATATATTTCTTCAAATATTTATTTCTGTAATAATTTTTTTTACAGAAATCATTTAAAAAAAAATTTCTGACAGATTTCAGAACTTTTACCGACTAAATCATATAGATATAATTTTCATGAAAACAATATAATAAATGACAGTTCATTACGTGGCAAATATTCTTTGATTTCCATCACTAAGTTTTTGTGAAATGACTGCATTTACGCTAAAAAAATTCTGATTTTAAAATTCCTTTCTTCTAAAATAATACGAAAAACAATTTAAATGAAATATCAAATCGACTTTTTAGAAAATAATACTAAATTGGTGAAATTATCAATAGAAAAACCATGTCTTTTTTTATAATATTGTTATGTTTAATTTAAATTTAGAAAAAATTAATGTAAAAGTAGGGGAAAGTCGACTAGACCCAGACATATAACAGAAACTCAAAATATTCTAGAAATCAACACAATTAGATGTTTATTTAGAACCTAGATATTAAATACAACATATCTAAAGTAATTTAAGTTAAGTAACAATAAGATATTTTCAAGTTTTACAATCAACCTTTAACTTTTGACACTTATTTTTCGTCAGGTAGCCCGGGCATTCACTTTAGCGATAACCAAGCCATTTTTTTGGCTTTACACACGTCACAATAATAGTGAGGCTGTGAACGATCCATATTTACCTAGGCTTCATGCGCCCACATTTATAACTTTTTATCCAGTCCTCTTTGAAGGGTTCGCCAAAAATTATGTACTCTGCTCCATGATTCCTTGTAAATTTTTTTAATGTTCTGTTTCGTTTTAATTTTTTTTTGTGTTGGTGGTGACTAGTTGATAACTTAGAATTTGCATCGGTGGATGCCTGAGGATCAGAATTTTTGCCAGTTGTTGGGTCCAAAATGACGCTAGAAGATGACTGAGATGCTGTATCAGAGGTAGTGCGGTTGCATGGTGGATTTTCAGTTAAGACTGCTTCTTGTTCAATATTTATCATCTCAGATGGCAAAAACATTAATTCACTGAAAATATTCTGATTAAAAAATAAATTCCTGAGCATTTGATCTCACTCTTTGCTATTTTTAATTTAGTTGCTTTAGGAAAAGCCAAATTATCTATACCAGCGATGCCATAATCAGCGATTCTAGTGCCTGGATTTTGTCTCATCCTCACTGCTGTTTCTGAAGCAAATGCCTCCTTTAACGGTTTAAAAAATATTTTGTCGAGCATTTGCAGTTTATGTGTCGTGTGTGGTGGAATACTGAGTATAAGGATATTATTAGCACGAGTATACTCTATAAATTCTAACTCTCTGTGGTTTTCCTGACCATTACAAAACAGGGTTCTCCTTCAAAGAGTGGACGTGCTATTTAAAATGTTGCAAACAGATTAAAAATATTTCGCTACTTTCATGTGGAACACCATTGCTTTCGGGTGGAGCTCCAATCATTAAACGACCATTTTTGTCCACCTTTTTCTCGGGAAAATGAAAAGAATGGGTATAAAACGGCTAGCTGCACTCATGGGAAATATCAATGTGGGGTTTCTTCCCCTCTCACCAGAAGTCTTGCCAATTTACTTTTTTTCTTTAATAGAAATGACTTTCTCATTTTTGTGAACCATGGAGACTCCAGTTTCATAAGCACTGTATATTTTGGAGGCAGGGAAATTATTTTCCGGCAGTAGTTGGCAGAGGTGATCGTAAAAACAATCAATGTGATGTTTTTCAAATTCGACGATGTCACTTGTCACTTGTCCTCTCGTGATGCAATATCACTACTATTTCAAATATTAAGTTACGCGGCGCCGCGAACGTTTCAAAGTATGCAGTGTTTATCTATGTGTGCGTGATTGCTTAGAAATAATAGTGGCCGAGGCTATCCGCCATCCGAGGCTACCCGACCTTCGCCTGTTATATAACAATAAAATTTCATTAAAATCAAGGGGAATACGTAAATAAGAAAAATTTCGCTTGTCTTTACTTAATATATTCACAATTTAACTCCAACTGATTAAGTAAGTGGTTAATATAAGAAAACACTATATTACATATACTTGGAGATTTTTGTCCAATTTACTTACTTGCTGAGCATAATGGTTCTAAATATCTTTGTTCTGAATTTAAACAGATTGTTGAAAATATCATAATAAATGTTGATATTTTAAGTAAAAATTTCTATTACACAATTTATAAGCATAAATATTATTTTTCACAAAACATATTGTCTAACGTATCTTTCACGGTTGTAACAAAACGGTAGATGTGAAAAGTCAAAAAATGTGAAATTTAGAAAGCTCGCAAAATTTTCCCTGCAAACTTAAGATAAACTTAGAGTAACTTAGAGTAACTTTAGAGTTAAACTTAGAGTAACTTTATTTTTCATGTTTTTAGAGATAAACTTAGAGTAACTTTATTTTTCATGTTTTATTTTAGCAATATTCAAGATGGGGACATATTATTTGTGGGAATTTTCCACAATATCTTTAAGAAAACCTTAAAATTTCCATATGACTATTATGCTTTCTAAAACACTATGCAATGTTTAATTTCAGTTTTTACATATGTAAACTTAATACATCGATATAAATGGAAATACAACATTGTCTTGTGCTATCGTGCTCTCGCCACGACGTCGATAAGAGCGCGCCGAAAGGTACACTTGAACGCGTCACCTTCAAAAACCGTTCCTCGTAATACATTTATCTGCGCTACCACTTTTCAAATTTTGTAAATCACTCCTCGCCTCTGATATATATATATATATATATATATATATATATATATATATATATATATATATCTTAAAATGCAGTTCACTGCTCTTAGATGGACATACCAATTGGGTCCCTCAATCCAAAGACCCCCACGTCAGTGTGGATGACGTCAACAAAGCTGGCGTCATCGCGATTCAATCTTAAAGATGAATCGATGTTACTGAAGCAAGGTCCTGCGGGATCGAGTCCGGTGATACGTCCTATAGTGCGTCCAGTCAACTTGCGAACTCTCTTGCCAGCGAACCCAGATATGTGAGAGCCCAGACTATGTCCCACCATGTGTATATCGTCCGGATTCAGCCCATCTAATTAAAAAAATAGTTATGCACGTATTAACAAAAATGAGAACAAACCCACACCAAATCCATCACAAAACCACGGTTGCGACAAAAAGCAACTAAAGCAATAAATCTGCATCTAAATCAAGATGGAGAACAACATTCTCAATAAGTATAAAGACAAGTTTAAAAAACATATAAATAGCTAGGGCCTTTTACTTTAAGCAGTTCAATTAAAACGGAACTATCTTGTTTTATTTAATTTTTTTTTAAAACTGGTTCCTGTAAACTTCATTGTAAACGCTCGTACTTTTCAAATTATTTGCTCACTTCGACACATAGACGATATTCTTGCCATATAACCACAAGTTATTATATATTAAAAGTATGTCCAAGAGAAGATAGGTTAAACATGCAACGAATAGTATATTCGACCATACGCCGAATACCGATTATGCAATGCCAAATTTCAAGTGCAGACTTCCTGGCCGGATAGCCGAATATTCGCCAAAAATATTCAGTCGGCGCGTGGTGCCAAAACGACGCGCTTGTCCCTCATCCGCCTGTTCAGGTGTTGTAACCTCTGTCCCGCATTCCTGTAGCTACCGCGCTGCGTCTTTTAATAAGTTTAGTTTGATGCACATTGTAAATACGTAAAAAGTTAGTTTATCGTACTTTCTTCGTTTTGATTTGATTACTTTAAAAATAAAGTTGTGTGGGCTAATAATACTCCATTATGGGATCTAAAAAGAAGTTGCCTATGTGGCAATACTTCGAGGACGATGAAAATGATCAGAAAAATGTCGTGTGTAAATTGTGTAAAACAAAAATTTCTCGTAGTGATGGTGGCAAAAAGGCAACTATATCCTGATGTAGTCGCCTTCTTGCCAGTGATAAATAATTTGAAAAATAAACACTGCGATGAATGCCGTAAGTACGGTACGTTTCCTAAAGAGTAAGAAATTACGGATCAAAATACAGGTGCAAATAAACTTAAGACATAAATATAAATTTGAGTCTAGGAGAACGTGCTGAAATGCCTAAAGCGTTGGATATTAGAGATCACAAGGCGAATAACCATCGCTTAATTTCCGAAATTATAGCACTTGACAATGAGGCATTAAATATGGTAGAATAGGCTAGTTTTAAAAAATTGATATCTGTATACTGTAGAAAAGGACTTGGATCTTTCTGAACACCAATTAGAGCAAAATGTCGATACGCTATGGAATTAGACCTATTATATGCTAGCAAGGCTAATGGAAAAAACCGGACGGTTTCACTCTATTGCCAATCTGACTGCTGCACAATGGGTGCTTTTAGAGTAACTTTTGAAATTATTACAACCAATTGAGGAAATAACAAAAATCACAAGTTCCGAATATGCATGCAATTCTAAAATTATTCCAGATATTGTTACACTAATGCGATATTGTATTAAATCGAGCACATCAGAGCTAATACTTAAATTAAGCCAAATGAGACTTGTCATACAACAAGGGTTGCACGAACGATTTGAAGACATTACAAGAAGTAAAAATTATTCGTTGGCGACTGCGTTAGATCCACGCTTCAAAATGAATGTTTTCACCAGTCAACTGCAAAGAGAAAAAGCAAGCCAATATATTGTGATCGATGGTCGAACTGTGAAACAAGCAGCGACAACATCGCGAATTCGTCCTCTTTTTAGTCTCGGAGAATAACGTCCAACTGAGTCTAAACCAGAGTACTCAATCATCTCTTATAGATTGCTTCGAAGAGGTGATTGAAGAGAAAAATACAGCTTATATCATTAAAATGCAGTTACCACTAGAATTGACGTTTATTTAAATATTACGAATACATTGCGTTATGATAATCCATGGTGGTAAGCAAGAAGGGTTAAATTTCCGTGTTTGGTAAAGCTTACAAAATATTTGTCCGCGCCAGGAAGTAGTGTTTTTACAGAGAGGCTTTTCTCGGAAACTGAGAGAAGAAAAGGAGTAAACTATTGCCTTGGAAATACAGAAAAAATAGTTTTATTGCCTTACAATCTTCCACTCCTAATTTTTAATTATGACGATTTAAATGCATAGACATTTGTTTCGTACTTTTTTTAATTGTCCTTTGATATTACGGAAGTTAATAAGGCATAATAATTTTATTAATTAAAAAGTAAAGTGCATTATTATAAAATAAGTAATCTTTTTAATTTTTCCAGTTAACCAAATACAAAAAAATCTTAACTATTCAATATTCGGTCGAGTAGTACCTAAATGTTTCGCATTCGGCTGAATAGGATAAAAGTAACCGAATAGACCGATTACTGAATAGGAGCCGAAAATTCGTTGCAGGCCTAGTAAATGTAATTTAATCGATATCTATAGAATGGTTATCAAATTCAAATCTTGTCAGATACTCTGTGGTTACATGAGATCGTCGCCCTTCTTTTTACTAATTCACAGTAACAAAGGTAAAAGTGCACCATCTCTATTGGAAGTTATTAATTTGCGCTTACATTTCTACACCATTTTAAAACGAAAGATGATGGGGTAGCAGCTTCAGAAATGTTTGGTACTGATTAAAGTTTTGGTAAGTAAACAAAATGGGGATAGATTATCTCAACTTTCAGATTACCTCGATTTTTGATAACCACTTTTAGAACGTTAATGAGATTTCTCCATAACATATCGCCATAGTCCATATGTGTCAATTTCATGTGTGTGCCTCTCTACTTTCATACTTTTATTTTATGAAAATTATTATCAAAATGCCTGCCTGAGTTATGATAAATCGTTTTAATCGGGTACTGTCGGCAAAAACCTGTAAACAACTTTTTGTAAAGACATGGATTTTATTTTAATTTCTTATGATATCTATTTTTCATTTATTTCAATTTATCTAGAATGTAAGATTGCGACAACGATAGCGAGATGCCATATTTGGTTATTCTTCTCATACTAGTACTGTCTGAGCAAGTGTAACCAAAACAAACTGCATTATATCATTTGGTTATAGATTCTCGCCATTGTCTATGGGAAATGGGCCAATTCGATTTGCCTTAGAGGGACCATCTATTTATAAGTCACGTAACTATGAGGGGGTGGTGGGGAGGGTGCGACACATTACAATGCCGAGGTGGAAATCAGGGACATGTTGACGCCACGCACGTGTTTATACGCGCGTATCAATTGTACGCAAAAATCACTCGAACATAGCGCGTGCGATACAAATTGTTTACGTGATTAGTTCGAGCGATTACCGCGCACAATCGATATGCCTCATTTAGATTTTCAAGTTCAGGCAATTCGCCGAATAATTAGCCAAATAATCCGTGAATTAATACGACCATATAAAAGACCCGTTTATATATTCGTGGTGAGTACACCCGAATAAGTTTGTTCCTTTCTTATTCGTGCCTATTCCTTACTCTTATTCGTGCCTCTTCGTCTGTACTCGGCGAGTATCTAAATGAGGCAATACGATACACAGTGGCAAGACAGCACGGCGAGAGAGGAGCAACACCTTCCAGCTACCCCCATCTCGCCGCGGCGCCGACATCAGTGCGGACCCGCTTTCGCACATATGAACAGGCTCGCATACAAAATTACACAAGAACAAATATGCTACGTCAAATGACTGTGTAATATAATGGCTTCTATAAGTAAAAGTGGTTTGAATCAAAACCTTTCATCGCTTTAAAAAAATGTTATTCGGAAAAGCAACCTGTATTATGTCAGGAAAATGTGAATGGAAAAAATTGAATTATGATAACCAAAATGAAAAAATTTGGAGGCGATAACAGATGAACTTTTACAATATAGTCAACGCAAGAGTCTGAAAGTTCCGAATTTTTTTGCGAACCTTCGTAAAAAAATTAGAAGTAAAAAACAAACTAAATTCATACTACCTAAGTACGTACTATAAAATGTTTTAAATATTTTACTCGGAAATATTGACATTACTCATTTAAAACACTCTGCGAGGTATCGCTTCATTTGTCCGATGTTTTTTCCCAACTGCCTCAACAGGAGGGTTAGGTTTTTCGAGTTATGTATGTATGTCTATTTCTTCAGCACGGGCTGAAGTCTAAACGGCTTGACGAATTTTAACATACGAGATGCCATTAGATTCTTCTATATCTCGGTAACGTCATAGGCTATATTTTTGGGCTAGAAGCCCATTACGAGATTTTGAACACTAAAAAGTCTGAAATTAAAAAGTTAAATTTGGTAACCAAAAAACCCGACTGCGTAAAAGATGTAAGCAAAGCATATTTATAAAATTTCAATCAAATCATAACATACAATCGGAGGTTATGAATATTTCTGGTCAGTTTGTGAATACAAAATTACTTATGAAGCCTACTAGCGATGGACAGAAAAAATTGAGTGAATGAAATGAATGAATTTACCAATATTCTTTGACCGAATGGGTTAAAAAATTAAAATCGTGTCATTCTTTACTTCAATTAACCAAACATCACAACATATTGAACTTTTGATGGGCTGTGAGTATATATGTTTTGATAGGCTGTGAGTATATATGTTTTGATGGGCTGTGAGTATATATATAATATGAATGGACCATGTGAGGACACATGGCCCATTTTCAACACACCAACTTGACGTTTCCGTATTACGATAATTAGATAGGTACATATGTTTAAATATGTGTGTATATATGGAAATTAATCAGTTGTAAAAGACATTGGTGAAGTGTGAAACAAAAACATTTGCAAATCATTGCTGAAATGCGACGTTAACTTCACAAACCTATTCTCGCGCGAGAAAAAGAAGGCATATAACAATTTTCTCAATAGGGATACTAAATGTACTAGATTAATTGACCTTAGTCATAGGTTTCTTTTATTTCAATCTCATTCAGTCCGAAAGAACCAATCTGCCAAAATTTTTCGATCTTATAAAAATTAAATCGTTAACTTGCAAATTTCTATCAATTATTAGTTGTCTTTGTTTTATTCGTAGACCATTTGTACCATAGAAAGACGATACATATTTGTTAGTTAACACATTTTTTTTTTTAATTTTGATGACTAAATTAATGTTGATCTTGTTGGTAAAACAGAAAATGTCACCTATTCTTCTATTCCATATTTCCATACGGGGTGGAAAATCAGTCATCCTCTAAAGCAAAAACTCATTTTGATGATTTGGAAAATATTTTCCATAATATTGAATAATTTAAACCATTTTTCCAGACGTTCACTGAAATAACAAAACCTGTGGTCATTTTGTTTACGAACCGGATGGGAATCCTCGATCTAAGATGTGATTAGGTACGTCCTAGAACGCTTCAGACGAAATGATTTGGATGCACTATTTATTGTGCGACGCTCTTTGATTTCGCTTGTTTATTTTTACCACGAGCAACTTAACAACAAAGAAATACCTAGGTGCTATATTCAATTAACTGAACAAACCTCAATATGGGAAGTTATGTCACGCCACATGTGACAGCTTTGTTCATATCATTACTTATTACTAATTTACATCATACAAAACGCCAGCGCAATATAAACACACTACTCACCGTCGATCATCCTCGCAAGAACATCTCCCAACTTCTCGCCAATGAAGCGAATGTAAGTCGTAGATCTTATATACAGCCATCCTATGAGACTACTGCCATCCAAGGCCAGGATATTGAAATCTTCTTTATCCAAATAGGGCTTGCTCACAGTTTGGAAGCTCTCCTTGCTAGGATCATCCGTGAATCCATGCACGAAGATAACAACTTTATTCTGGAGGTAGTAACCAGATGTTCTAGGGAGGTGGAATTGTGCTGTAGTGATGTTCAGGATGGTACTGAAAAAGTGGGTCTGAAAGTTGATGGTCAGCTTGGTGACGTCGGGTTCTATTTTGTTCTTTATCTGGTCATAGGTAAGACCTACTATTTGCTTGACGTTATCACCTAAAATTTCAAAGATTTTTTATTAGTACCTGCTATTTAAATTTGTTATCTTTATAAGTTAGTACAGATACGAGAAGCGCGCAGTGCCATTTAAGCAGTTGCATGTAGCTTGCTATCAATACCTAATGTGATAAATATAAAAATGGCATCAAGTTATTACATCATTATTATGCCACATTGATATCAGTGAGGTTAAGATGATATCACATCGACGTTATATTTATGTTATATTCATATGACTAAGGTATGATCTACATCTTACGTAATTCTTACGTGAAAGTGTTCAGTAAGTTTAAAGTTTTTAAATTGCTCATTAATATTTGTATCCGTTTTTTGGAAAAAAGGTTATGCCAGATTAATACTCAAAAACTATCACACACGCAATTAGAAATAAGTAAAGCCTACTAAAATACTAACCACGATTCGTTTAATTACAACTGTTGCAACTTTAGAGCAAATTAAATAACGACAGCTTCATTGATCACTATGTAAATAAAGCACAAAGCTACGCGTTCACATTGTATCAGCCACTTTGGCCCTGTACTCTGACTATGGAAAATAACCGGGTGTATAGCGTGCCAAAAAAGAAGGTAAAATGGCGGTGACTCCGCCCATAAATCAATTCCGTCTATATCGTAGTGTTGTACACAACGACACAAATATCGAAAATGTTATTGATGATATCTCCTACATACTTAACAACAAATGCTGAACTTATCTGTATTAATAAAATAATAAGTGGGTCTTTCCTGCACTCAAGTCTTCTCAGTTTGTACAGATTTCAGTTACTAATATTTAATATGCGTCATCAAATCTAGATGGCTAAAATATTAACAGAGCGTGTCTGTTATTTATAGTGTATACACACACAAACACACACACACACACACACACACATATATATATATATATATATATATATATATATATATATATATATATATGTATGTATATATAATTAAATAATTAACTAACAACATCTTCAGGTGGGCTGTTAGCAATAAATAGCCCACCTGAAGATGTTGTAGAAATAGTACTATATCACATAGTTTCATTTAATTGTGAATAATGAATTTCTACACAACTAACGCCAAATATATTCAATATTTGGCATATAATGTAATAATTATAGAGTGAAAGGAATATTTTGGAAGAAGACACAAGGAGGGGGGTGGGGTGTTTTAGAAAAAGGAAATAAAATCTATAAAGTTTTATTAAATTACATGTATCATGCGGGGTATCAATAGAAAGAATAATTTCTAAGAATTCCAGAATTATTTTGGAAATACTGTATACTCCTGAATTTTTGATATATGCTTAAGTAAGAGCAGAATTTTGATAATGCTAGTTCTAATCGTACTTAACAAACTTTGTTTTTCAGATCCCCTAACACCTCAAGTTATAGAAAAAACAAATCAGATTAAACCATACATTTGAAGTATAAGATAAATCTCTTCAATCTTTATTCTAAACATAAGATAGACTAATTTAATTACATCACATATACGTTCTTTTGTTGTTTGACATTTTTTATATGGTGCTTCAACAATCAAAACATAAATTGAACGTAAAGGAGACGCATTGCGACCTTTACTACACTTATAAATTTTACACATTGTCGCTCGAATAAAGATGGCGCGATGAGCTATTCCTACTTCATGCGCACTGTTCCGCTCACACGCTTACTTTAAATATTAGGTAACTCACATATACTAGACCCAACGAAGGTGAGGGTCTCGTCGATGGGCTGCTTCACAGATTTGATGTCGCTCGTAATCTCTCGTCCCAAATCTTCTACGACATTGCCAGCAACCTCTCTGAAACCTGGTATGAATATGGCAACAGCACAAAGAATTGGTAGAAAAGTCTTCATTTTTCCTTTCTTCAATTGCAACTGTAAGTAATTTAAAATTATTTGTTAAAGATTTGCACAGAGGTACATGTTTACAGAAATGTTGCATTTGTAAATTAAATGTTTCAACGGCGACAAATAAAATACTTAAAATTGATTTAGACTCGCTGCGAATAAATGACACTGTTATTAACGCGATCTACTTTCTAAGCATTGTGTAAGCGCATAAACACTTTCATAAACTTGCACATTTAATATTAATATCATCGTTTTCAGTCATCGTCATAGATAATGTGTCATTTACGAAAAAGTTTTTTATGTAAATGGTGCTATAATTATTCGATAAGTTCGCAGTTGGTTTAGAAAATTCATAAATTTAAGTCTGGAAAATGAAGATCATTATGATCGCCTCGCTATAGGCACGAACCTCATCAAATCAATGCACTATAGAAAATGGTAGAACAACGATATATTAAAAATGGTTTTTAAAAATGTCGTTATCGCCATACTTTTTTATTTTATTAATAGTTTAAGGGTTAAAATAAATTATCGTGTAGAAATTTTACATATGTTATCTAAAATATATTTTTGGTCATGCGACAATCTATATTGTATCTACGTACGTCCATTTCAAGCCTGTTCACTTCATCGTTTTCAAAGTGAGTTAAATGTTAAACTTTATAGGAATGTACATACAGCATTATACATTCCTCAAACTTTATCTTCTGTAGATTTTGGAACAATTTTTTGTTAAAATAATTTCAAAATAAAATGAGGTGAAAAAAGGAATGTTTTCATGTTCATCGAAACTTTTGACAGTTACCTACGTCTCCCCACGTTTTACATTCAACGATGGTTTATAACCTAGTTATTCATAAGACATTTATAAAAATTAGCTGCAGATTTTTGCGGTTCCCGAAGTTAATAATATAAATGTAAGAACGGATAACTGCTATCTATTGCAGTTTAAAATGTAAACTATTCATATCAGTAGTTTGTGATATGTTCGTAATTCGTTATGAACAATTTTTTGATAATAGGGCGCTTATCATTTTTGCACTCATGTTGCATGTAAAAAATTTAATCAACAACGTGCACACTAAACCAATTCTTCAAAGAGTTAACTCTTTATATTAGTATATAAAGAGTTGATGCGTTTATTTCTTCATCACAAATTAATAGTGGTAATTAAACAGACGTTTAATTCTAACGAATATAATATACTTACGTTTTTGTTAACTCTATAAAATGTATACTTTAATTATTCTAAGCGTGAAATAATAATTTCCAAGATTGAGGGAGGAAAAACGTTTGAAGCATTATCAACAGTTTTGAAAGAGAATTATCAAGTCTGAAGACAATATATGTTTTATCACCAGTGATATTGAAGAACATATTATTCTTGCTTTTAATAAAATATGGACGGAAAGTTCACGGAAAAAGATACATTTTTAAAGAAAAACAGTAGTTGATTGGAATCAGAATATTCAGTAAGTTTAACTAACTCGAAAGACATTACAACCTACTCCACGTCGTGTACGGAAAGAATTTTTAAAATGGATGAAATAAATTGCCAAAGAATTTCTTTGAGCCCAACATTAATTATTAAAGAAGGTGAGGGGTGCAAGTGAAGCATGAAGTCTTTCTTACTATGATAGATGGCAAAGTAGCTCAGGTATTGACAAATACACCTTCTGGTTCCACATGCACAATATGTGGCGCTACTCAACGGCCAATGAACGATTTGACTAAAGTGACTGCTAAGCCTGAAAATCAAGATTCGTTTCAATACGGACTGTCTACATTGCATGCCTGGATTGTTTGCATGGAAATTATACTACATGTTTCCTACAATCTTTCTTTCCAAACATGGTCAGCTAATAGCGAAGAAAAGAAAGAGCTAAAGCAAAAGAAGAATGCTCTAGTACAAAAACGTTTTCGTGAAGACCTAGGATTGATTATCGACCAACCACGACAAGAAAGTGATAATACTAATGACGGTAATACTGCCAGAAGTTTTTTTTTATAATACAAGCTGCTCTGCTGAAATTATAGGAGTAGATATTAATCTGATTAAAGTACTTTATATAATTCTGCAGGCTCCTTCATCAGGTGTGATGATAAACGCTGTGAAATTTGGCAGTTGTGCTATGGAAACTGCCAGAATTTATATAAGTAATTATAAAAATTTTGATTCATGGAAAAAGCATCATACAGCCTTTTTGCAGTGCTCCTATTGGTCAACTTTCGGAAGACGCGCAAGAAACCCATAATAAGGATTACAAACAATTTCGCCTACGTCATGCTAGAAAGTGCTCCCGATCAGCTCCGAATGAGGATGTATTTCATACTCTTCTTTATACTTCAGATCCGTGTATAACCAGCATTAGAAAACCGTATAACAAAAACGTAAAGGAACTTGATGAGGAGACCCTAGACCTTCTGAAAGTGAAAGAATTAATAACAGATCCCGAAGTTCTCCAAATATAACAATAACGTATGTAATTAATCCATTTAAATTTACAATTTTTCAAGAAATACTATTATACTAGTTTATATAATAGTCATTATTTTTTAAAATATTTCCTACAATTATTGGTTTAATAATTAAATGAGAATTTAACTACTGGCACTTTATTTTTTATATTAATTTGTGTTTTGGGATTTGATAATAAATTTTTGTACATATTTTAAATAGTTTTAATAGCTCAAAAAGAATTAAAATATTTTTTAATAATTTGGAAATTGGCCTTTGATTGTTAATAAATGGATATTAAAATTAATTATACTAAAATACCATTTAAAACTTTATGCAGTACTTTATATTGGTGCAAAAATTCACAATATAACTTTAGAAATGAAAAAGTTTTTTGATCCGAAACAGACATAGATTTTCCATTGTGCAATGTTTGGACGATTTGAACGGAATGTGCACGGTTTTTATCGTGTCTAATTAACTAAAGTATGTAGTACTAAAAACAGTACAAGGAAATGACTAGTTATTTATCAGTTTCCCATATCGAAAATGAAAACGGAACATTTAAACTATATTTAGAAAACTAAGTTTGGACTAATTATAAAGTTTGAGAGAACAAAATTATTTCGGGAAACATATTGTAAAATTTAATTTTGAAAACTGATTAAAAGCGTATACCGTAACGAATAAACAAAAACTAATCTATATGTTTCTTAAGTTATCACAATATTTTAAGTGCATAAAAAAAAATGCGCTCATATCACTTCACGTGTACTTCGATGTCTTTATGTC
Organism: Druceiella hillmani; assembly: GCA_039881145.1. Lineage (NCBI taxonomy): Eukaryota > Metazoa > Arthropoda > Insecta > Lepidoptera > Hepialidae > Druceiella > Druceiella hillmani. The sequence goes on along the minus strand of JAYKKI010000006.1, from coordinate 11,877,376 downwards.
TATGCAGTATTCTTTATAATTATTCTCCGTAAAATAATGAATTTGTGATAAGAAAATGAAGTCGAAGACAAACTGAAAAGAGACAACTGATATCAAATAAAAAAAAGTTGGTGTCCTATCGCTCCGTATAAACAATGTGTCATTAACGGAGACTTGATAATTTTTAATGTCACGTCAGCTACAGAGCTCGCTTTAATAACCCAGACTGGATGGTCCAATTACACACGAAATTTTTTTTTTTTAAACTTCACAGATTCCAAACAACGTTGGGCTATTACTTTTACTCTTTTTTAAACTTCACAAATTCCGAACAACGTTGGGTTATTATTTGTTTACTCTTTTTTAAACTTCTCAAATTCCGAACAACGTTGGGTTATTATTTGTTTACTCTTTTTTAAACTTCTTAAATTTCGAACAACTTTGGGTTATTACTTTTACTCTTTTTTAAACTTCACAAATTCCAAACAACGTTGGGTTATTACTTTTACTCTTGTTTAAACTTCACAAATTCCGAACAACGTTGGGTTATTATTTGTTTACTCTTTTTTAAACTTCTCAAATCCCGACCAATGTTTGGTTATTACTTTTTTAATAGTTCATTTCTTTTTAAAATAAAAATACCGAGGAAAAACGTTAAATTTACTGCGTTATTCATTATGCGCAGTATATTTCTTTATGCGTAGAAAAATTTAAACCGAAAACCAAGCAGTATCATAAAATAGAGCTAAACTAGTACGCTTACATCGAGCGCGATGAGTTCTTAAATGAATGACCGTATAGAAAATTGGCATGACATTATCTTATTTTTGAAAAGTTTTACATCCAAATAGCGTACTCTGCAGACACGACTTTGTACGAAGTATCGAACTATTTCTCAATTTTTGTCTTAACTAAAGATTTACACTAAAGAATTTATTACTTAAAAATTCACACTTTATTACTTAAAAATTCAATGACTCTTTTACAGAATTTACCACAGTTCCCCAAAATATTCCCAAACATCAGCTATATGGGAAATATTACTTTTCGAGAAATTCCACCAAAGATGGGGATCCTTAACAAATTTATCTACTTTCTAAATTTTGGATTTGAACCGTAATATACGTTGATCAGAATTATCTTATTATATAAATCCCGTCAGAAATAGTATTTCAATAATATGTACTAAAACTGCATTTACAAAAAGTAACGGGTACTTTTACAAAGTTATTTAAATTTTACCACAATGGTAAATATTTAGTAAGCTTCGTATAGATTTATTAATCTACGTGACTGGTCATTGCGTATTTTAATAGGTATTTCAAACAACAAAGTTATATATTCTTTCAATCAAACAATGATAATATGAGTTCTATGTAGGATTCTTAAGCAATGTAAACAGAGGAGGTAATCTGGAAAAAAACTCGTCGACTCCAGTGCGCCAAGCGTTAGTGGACTTCACTACGATACTGATATGATATCCAGAGGTTATAGGCCACTACTTACACAGAAATTAATCAATTGCTTTTTTATATTTAAGTTCATGGGTGAAATTTGTATTTATAAAATAATTGCCAATAAAAGAATATATCACCAATCATTTCAGAAGTTTGAATCGAGTTCACATAAGTTAGATAAATTTAGTTCGCGGATTAATTAAGTGTAAGTTTGTTTGAGATAAGTTTGTTTTATTTCTTATAAATATGAAAAGAAAGTTTCGACTGCGTCATTATAATTTTAAAAAAATTGAGAGAGAAAAAGATTTATGGCTATGTCAATTATCAGTTAAGAATGATTTTAAATTACAAATTTTAACGAAAATAAAGAAAACACTCAGAACGAGTAAAAGAAATGATAGTAAAACAATATGTAGTGACAGAATAGTCGGTAGCCAATTTAAAATATTTCTCAAACTCTTCCAAATTTTCTAAAAGAATAATCATATCAACTGGTTCATACATTATTGTAAAAGTACTGGACTTTGCATATGGTTACTGTGTATATTACATTATATGATTAAAAGTAAAAATATCCAATGTGAATACGATGTCGATAATGCTGATAAATTGATCTTGACGAGACTATTATAAGAAAATTATTTACATGCAGATGACGCAAGAGGGAAACACAAGACGAAACATCATGAAAGGTGAAGTGGAACAGATACAGAAGTATCAAAAAAGAAATCAAATGAATCATAAAGACGATCAAACTAAAAAAAAGTACTTCAAGACATAGGAATATGGCGTTCCGAGTCTCATTTAATTTGGAAAATGATGTAAAGGCATGAACTGAAATATAAATAAATTGTAAGCATTTGTTTCTTTGGTTCATTCACCTTAACTCACTATTTTTCCTCCACGATCCCAGTATTTCTACAAACAATTCCTACTTGCACATTGCCAATGGACAATCCACTTATAACACACAATCAATCCACAACACTTAACATCTGCGCATTCACAATCGCACATACAACCCTTTGGGAAAAAAACAGAAGCCTCTTGATAAAATTCCCCTTAATATATAAACCTATTAGTAGTTTAAATACATAACCTACCATTATAATATATAACCTGGGACAGAACTAACAGAAAGAGTTCCTACATACTTATATATGCATAAAAGTTAAAACACTTAAGCGAATTCGGTATTATTATTGAACTATCTGCAAGCATTAATATTATTTTTCAATACGTAATAATATTAGTGTATGTTTCACATGAGTAAAACTGTTACAAGTTTGTAAAAAATACTTAGATACATATAACTTTTTAAATATTCTATATTTACTTCTTTTTGATTTTTTTTTATTTAAATACAGGATACAAGAAATATTAAAGCCAAGTTACAGCCATGATGATTTTTCTAAAATAAACTTCACAACAAAATGGATCAAAAATGGTAACTTTCGTAATCCACCAAATAATTGTTTTTCAATATTATTGTAAAATAAATTTTAAAAATCATTTAGTTATGATTTGTTCTCTACTCAAAAATATTCTTCATGCCTATGCAGAAACAAATTGTTAAACTACCCTTTACGTAGATATGAACCTGTTCGAAATGCAATTGTAAATATTAAATACCATTCTAGTTTCGGGCCAGAAAAACTACATAGAAATGTATTTATTTTCAAATTCCTATCTCATTTTGTTTAGAAGTTAGAAGCCGGTGACAAACAAACGGACGAATGGACAGGTGATATGACCACAATAAAATAGAACATGAGCGTGAAACGTCGATAAAGGAATCTACCTCAATGGGGAAATAGAACAATGTGCATACTGTTATTTTCACTATTAGATTATTAGAGTGGAATAATTCAAAAAACAATAATAAAACTGGCCACGTACGTGTCTAAAAAACATATAGGGTCATTTACTGAAAAAAAGAAAAACGTTATACTCTCTATTCCAACCTAAGATTCGTGTTATTTTGATAAATATTTATTTAAAAAGTACTACATTTGATTTTTTACTTTAATGCATTAGTTAACAAAAATGTCACTAGTTAATTAATTGATAAAATATTTTTTTTCATATCGTAGATACGCCATCTAACCGGATTATAGTACTTATTACATAGATTATCTAGTTTCATTGAACAATTTTCTACTTGACGTAGGCGTTGTGATATTTCTACAATAAAAAGTTTAAATGGATGATTTTCTACTAGAAGGTACATTTCATTAAAATAGCTTATCAAGTTTCCAACGTAAATTAACTAGGTAGCATTGTATTTTATTTCTAATATTAATTTTTTTTGTAATTTTTTTAGCAAATCAAAATGCCAATCTAAATGTGGAATTTTGGGTAACTTCAATGCAAAATATTTGTCCTCGTGCATTTTTTTCCATTATTATATTTTTTTAACTCTACAAGAAATCAAAAATTTCGATGAAGTTCATTTTTGCGGCTGGTACCATCTTGCCAACGGCTTTATTTTTTTTATTTTTTTAATACTTTAAATGACTTTACTTTCTTTACACTACGATAAACTCTACTTTCGTCCAATTATTTAATTTTCCACTTCATTGTTTAAAATATTTTTACCCTTAGGGGTCACCCTTAGGCGTTTCAGACATTTTCTTCCCTACTTTCTATTTCATTACGACCGTAACTTTTTACTGTTTACCAAAGATTTTAAAAACCTAAAACCATTATTTTCTTCAAAGGCTATTTACCAAGAACTTTCCAACGAAAGATAAATCATTTTTCGATTATTTTATGTCATACGGGTTTGCACATGTATAATTTTAATACACACTACGAAAAGTGTGTTCAGATGTTTTTTTGCACAATCAAGCCTAAAGGGGTGGACAGAATTTCATTAACTTTAGTTTACATATAACTCCTGATTCGAACTAAAACAAAAGCTACTATTTAATTCGAGAGATAGCATAACTCTTATAGTTAGAAACTTGGTATTTTTAAAATAAAATTTGGTAAAATAATCACAATTTAACAACATAAATTAAATGGCGTAAAGCACATATTGAATTTGCGAAGCGGGAAATATTATTTACAAATACAAATAGCTCAATACATGTATAATGTTACTATTTAGCACACACTAACAAAAAAGAGACTATAACACATAGAGATTAACTCCGTAATGAATGACGACATTCTATATATTTATTAATTCAAAATTAACGAGAGAATAACATCAAGGTTTTTTTAATTAAAAAAGTAGTTTCTTATTAAAATAACAAAATATACAAACAAACTTACCTAAAAATAATTTTTACTTTTATTTTTTATATTTAAATTGAAAACTATTAGAGCAATAATTTAATTATTAATTTGTTGCAAAGATTAGCCCAAGAAAAGACATTTCAACGATCGCCTGGCAATGTGACAACCGAGGAGTTACTAACATGATATATAGTTACTGACGTGTTTTTTAAGGCGCTGAATATCGCTAATGACCTTAGATAAATTTGATTTTCGCGCCCTGCCCATTACTCTTTTCGATAACGTAGCGCATACACAGCATATAATATAAATAAAAATATTAAATAAGCGTGGCACACGTACCACGTATAAGATCCTTATATCACATATTATTCTCTACGCAATGACTACTGAAGCCGTAGAATGAATGAGATAAGTGATAGCGTTCAGTAAAAAGTAACTTCTATAATATCTTCGAAAATTGCGCGTAGTCTAGAAGCCAACAACTTAGGATCTATTTAATATAAATAATTGAAATAAGTACCAATAATAAATTTGGCAATTAAGGATTCAGTAATTTTAGGGCCAGTCTGTTGTTAACTGAAATAACCTAGAATACAACTATGTCCTTTTAATAATCGTGCAAACTATCTCAATAAACCGACTTTGTTATTACCGGAAATACTATATTTGTTGTTTTCATTCGTGTTTCCTGCCTTAAAGCCACATTTCGTTTATCTTTAAAATAATACGGCATCACATATCGAATGTAAGAAAGTATCATTGTACTTTAGTAATTGGCTTTAAATAAAAAAAACATCAATAAAATATTTATATATCTTTGTATATCTCCTATTTCTTGTTCATACGTGCAACTGAAAGAGACGGGAGTCATTGAACTTGATGGTCTATAAATAAAACAAAGCGGCTAACAATTTATTTTCTGAGTAGCTTTGCCTTCTTTATAAAATATTACTAAGTTAATCGTAATATGAATATACATAATATCACTTATTATAAAAATTAAAAAGTTTTTTAAAGTATAATTTGTGTTGAAATGTCAAATCGCCATATCTTCTTTTTAGTTAATCGATTGCAATAAAACATAAGGAATTTACTTCAGATCCAACAGAATCCACCAGGAAAAACTCAATCAAATTATTTTAGCTACTCTTGCGTGGTGCGTGAAAAAAATATGCTTACAGACATCTAACTAACGTAATGCTAAAGTATGTTTGTTTGTCATTCTTTCACATTATAACGGAGCAATGGGTCGACATGATTTTTTGTATTGTTACAGTTGTAAAAGAGCAACAGAAACACTCAGTTTAGTCCTTAATTTAGAGTTGTACCTATAATGTTATAAGTGTGAAGGTGTTGTTTGTCCTTTGTTTACATCACAGCTGAATAATGTATAGACGTGATGTTTTGTCCAAAGTTAGTAATCTTACCAGGAAATAATATAGGCTATATATTTTGTGCCATTCTAAGTAATATTATAATCCTAATTAATATCATAAATGTAAATGTGTGTGCAATTATTTTGCTACTGATGAACGTACAGAAATAGTTGGTGACCAGGAAATGTCACAGGCTACTTCCCAACTATGGAACTTTCATTCTAACCAAATTTGTTCTTCTTTCACGTCGCAACGGAGCAATAGATCGATGTGGTGTTTTGCGTGGGGATAGTTGGTTGGCCGGGGTATATTATTTTAGATGGCGCTGCATGTTTCAATTTATATGTTTTTAATTTTAATTTTTAACTATAACCACATGAGGCAAGCCGCGGTTTTAGTATTTATAGATAAAGCGGTTTCTTAGTTTAGATATTTTGTATAAAATCTTAGAATATATTAGTGTTAGTCTTAAACTTTTTTATAATAAACTCTTCTTTAATACATTTTTATAATATTTGTATATATTCAAAATTCAAATCAAAACTAATAAACGAATCGACGAAATAATTCAAATACTTCTTGAGTAACAACACTGAGAGATGATTAATTTGATTAAAAATATAAAGCCAGAATGATTGTATTGTGGCAGTGAAACTTTAAAATTATAACATGTACACGCATTTACATAAAATACAAAAACAACCTATTCGCATCTAAGGGTACATAGCATTTCTATCAAATTATTTGCAAATATTTATTTTGCATAACGTAATGCATTTACTTCAGTAATTTCGTGAATAAGGGGAATGTTAAATTTTTGCAAACTTTTCGGAATATCTTCTTCAAAATAAACTTTAAAATATTGTTTAATACCTCATAAGGTATATAACGTCCGTTAGATAATCAAATGATATCCATAAATATATAACGTTAAACAATCTAGGGCCTTTATTTACCCTGTCTTTATATTTTATAATTTAAATGAAAAAATTAAGTAAAAAATATATGCATTAATAAGATGCATTACTATGTCAATTTCAAGCCTCTATGTTTGGTTTCTGAGAAAATCGATTGAAAATATAGAAAAATCTAAATATATTGCCTACTAAACGTTCATGGACGTAAAAATACGACGTATATTTCAAAAATTATGATATTTAGAATCATCGCCATAGTTTTCCTACATCCTTTGCGTGAGTTTCTAAAAATAATAGACACTATAAAATAAAATATTTAAATTAGATAAAAATGTTCATCATAGCTAAGAATGATCATTCCAACTATAATTGCACCAACAATGATGTTTTAATTCAGAGCGGCCAAAACACAACCGACTTCGGGCGTACCTTAGCGCAGAATGACAGACTGGTATTACCAAATATTTATGTAACCGAAAATAATTTTTTTTTTCTCTTTTGCTGTTACGTGAATCTGAATTGTTTTTAATAAATTAAGGAAGAGGAAATATAATTTACATCCATAACCAAAAACTTTTTGGGAAGTTTTTTACTCCCTCGAAGTTTATTTAAGTCAGAGAATAAATAGTATAATTATTTGATATAAAAAATGAACCAAATATCATTTATACTTCATGCAGATTATATTTATTAATTTCATATATTTATTTTATGAAAATCGGCTTTTTGCGACTCATTCCTCGCCAAAATCGTTAAATTTAAAAGATTCATTCCAAACAATAATACCTTAACTTGGAAACAAACAAATTTTTTTTCAATTCTAATTTCTTCTTCTTTAATTTGATGATAAAATAATTTTGATTAACGTAATAGCGAAAGAGAAAAAGAAAAATAATTATTCAACAAAAACCAAGCTGCAATTTTATAAGATTTGTGTTCCCTGGTCACTCTGCGCTGAGAAATTCTCATGAACGGTTGTTCTGAACGCTCTTCATCTCGTACTTGGAAAAAATCAGCAATGTCACTTACACATTTGACGTGATTATAATTAAATATACCGCTCTTAAATCAAAGTAACTAAAAAATTGTTAAATATAAATATTTTATTCCATGGTGTTCTTTATTATAAATTTTATATTTAACCGTTTTGAGTAACGTAATATATATATATACATATATATATATATATATATATATATATATATATATATATATATATACATACAAATATACACACGTGTATAAAGATAGACACATAAATATGACTACTTAATAAATTAAAATTAGTTAAGGATTGTTAGGTTCACTAACCTATAGTGCATTCAATTCTTAAATAATCATTCATATATATATATACATATATATATATATATATATATATATATATATATATATATATATGTATATATATATATATATATATATATATATATTTATTTTAGATTTCCCGTCAAATTAGATATTCCAAAAAACTTTTCAGCCTGATCAGAAGAAACGCGAAATTTATAACTATTCTATCTTTTTATGTATTTAGTTAAATTCGTATAATTTTTTTTGCCACAGTCGTTATATTAACATAATGAAATTAATTATATCTCAGTTATATAGTCATTATTATTAGTTCCGATTTCATTCTCTTTGTTCGACTATATAATGCGGTTCACTTATTTATTTAACTAATTTATTTTAGTAATTAAGGATGTATTTACAAAATCCGCCACTCGTGAACGGATATTAACTAATGGTAAAATCACTAATATATGCGTTCGCTACGCATATATTAATGATGTTGTTGTGTGCAATAAATTTATAGCCTATTCAGTTTAACTTGATCGCTTACATTGTGTTTGAAATGAAAATATGTGTTTCATATTTGTTTGGTAACTGGTTTTATTAATTTCATACCATTAAAATTAAATCGATGAAACAGTAACAAAAATTAATATTAATAAAATATTAATTAGGATTACATCCATTGATCGGGCCAACTTAAAATGAGAATGGCTGTGTACAATGGTCTCATTTTCCACATGCAGCTTTATCGAAGTAGTAATAACTTGTGACTACTAATATCTATTTTTCTTTTGACTTTGATGTGCGGTTTGGTTGGTTTAATTGATTTCTGCCTGTAATTTAATAATATTAAATAAAGAAATCCACATTAAAATATTTATATACCTTTGGATAACTCCTATACCTTCCTCATAGGTGCAATTGAAAGAGTCCTGAATCTTTGTACTTAATGATCTGGAAATAAAACAAAGCGGCTAAAGATTTATTTTATAGTTAACTTTGCTCTATTTAGAGAATATTATTAATTCGATTGTAAGATTAATACACGTAATGCCACCTATTAAAAATATATAAAATACATTGTAAAATAAACTATTTTAACTAAATATACTTGTATTGAAACGTCAAATTGCCATATCTTCTCTTTAGTTGGTCAATTGCAATAAAATTTATCCTAAATGTTACCTCAGCACCAACAGAATCCACCAGTAAAAACTTCATAAAAATTATTGTAGCTTCTCCTGCGTGATGCGTGATTAAATAAACAGGTTTATTACATTACATTTGAAGATAATATTTTTATGTACTTTTACGTTTTTTGTTACCATAAATATTTTTTTCCGTAAATATATCCAATGTAGGTACATACAGGCTAATTCTACAGTTTTATTATCCTAACTAATGAAATGGTAAAGCATGTTTGTTTGTCCTTTTTTCACGTCATAATAGAACAAGGAATGAACGCTATTTTTGCATATAAATAGCTAGAGGTCGGAAAATGACATAGGTTACTTTTTCTGCTGGGAAATCTTATTCAAACGAATACTATAATCCTAACTAACGTAATAAATTCGAAAGTGCGTTATTTTTCTTTCGTTCACGTTGCATGACTCCATTAGTCATGGATCGACGTATTTTTTAAACAGAAAATGTTGCTAGGTTGTAAAGTGACATAGGCTACTCTCCGACCCAGGAATTCTGATACTAATTGATATTACAATCTCAACTAATATTTTCAATGTGAAAGCCTATTCTATCACCTCACAATAGGGCTACGGATTGACGTGTAATTCTTGCATGTTATTTCTTTGAGAAATTTACGATATCTTTACGCCAGTGAACTATACTACTGAAAATATCCATGAAACATGACCTATCTCTTAAACTCTTGAATTTAAAATTATAAAAAATACGATTATTAAAAAAATATGAAATTTATCTAACAGTTTTCAGAAAAAAAATGTGACGATAAATGTAGTTCTTGCATTCTTTGGGAAATTTATAATATTTTTACGCCTCTGAAACATATACTAAGGAATATTTATTTATTTATTGTCGCATTAGATATTACCAATGCATAAAGGTAAAGAAACCAAACAAAAAGTAAGCACAAGAAAAAAACAAAATAACGAAAATTAAAAACATTAAAATTAGAATAGATTTTCATTCACTGCAAATATATAACATTCAGTTACGCCGCAAGGAAAGAGCTTACAAATTCCCTACGACGACAAAGTGAGGTGATCGTTATAGATTGAGCACTTCAATTTTTCAGTTACGCCGCAAGGAAAGAGCTTACAAATTCCCTACGACGACAAAGTGAGGTGATCGTTATAGATTGAGCACTTCAATTTTTCAGTTACGCCGCAAGGAAAGAGCTTACAAATTCCCTACGACGACAAAGTGAGGTGATCGTTATAGATTGAGCACTTCAATTTTTCAGTTACGCCGCAAGGAAAGAGCTTACAAATTCCCTACGACGACAAAGTGAGGTGATCGTTATAGATTAAGCACTTCAATTTACCGAGTATTGATATATTTACATGATGAAAGATGAAAAATTATATAAATATATATAAATAGTTCAATAGAAATGCGTAATTCTTTTGTAAAACAATTCTTCGTTGAAAGCAATAAAACCGCAATTATTTAATATCTAAAAAATAATTTCAGAAAATAAAAGAAACGAAAAACTGCTTGACATAAATCGACATCGAAACCACAACCAATATAAATGCTGAAATTCGAACAACTTTGACGGAAGCACAGCATTCCTAAAATCATTAAACACATACATCGTCAATGAGCGAACGTCTCGGACGTACTGAAAAAATTAACACGAGGCATAGAGGCATGTGCGATATCGTCAATTAACAACACTAACACATACATCGTCAATGAGCGAGCATCTCGGACGTTCTGAAAAAAGTGATGAAAAAAGGTAAAGTGGTATGTGCGATATCGTCAATTAATGACGTTGCGTCCCGTGCGGATGTTTCCAACGTTCCGGAAAGACCCGCACGTGATGCAGATTCATCCTCCATCTATGTCACACCTTAGCAAAGACGCTGTATATGATTAATAGTTTCCTTACTACATTAACATAAAATCAATATAAAAATAACCTACGTTCTTTAAGAGGGTGTAATCTTTCCAAGAGTGAATAGTTTTAAAGCATTTCAGTAGCTTGCAAGATTATATCTGGTACATTCACAAACTCATTTCCTCTTTGTTATATTAATATAATTAGCAACCCCCTGGCTTTAGGGGAGTGGTTTTCAAAGATGTAGAACAGCAGTTTACTTTTCAGTACGATTATTTCTGTTAGATTCGATATCATTAGAACAAGCTGCTAGAAGCGATATTGTAGTTAAAATACATACTCATCCTTTACGTGATTTATTAATACATGTTCCATTGCTTTGTCAATAGTTACTCACTCAGGTTAACTTTATAAAGTGAATATCCCCGAAAATAAAATAGTACTTATTGCTAATTTTCTACTGTTACGTAGGTATATTACCATTCTGAATTTTTAACGGAACCTTTAAAGATTAAATCATTTTTACAGATAATTTATTCTTGTAGAGATTTTAGAACAACTATGAATGCCACTCCACTCGAATACACGTAATATTCCGCTGTTTGAAACAATGTTATATTAAATAGATATGTAACGAACTTGTATTTATAATTACAACTGTCTCCATCGTGTAGGTACGTGCTTTCTTCAACTTTTTATTTTTTTACCACAATTCGTGCGTAAGCGATACTCGAGATTTTTTGTTCTTTTCATATGGATATAAAATGTATACTGAATATAACATCATTGATTATAAATGTGAGATGAGTTAAGACATAACAACACTCCACATAGTTCGAAAAGTGGAATTTCATATTTTCACTATAAGTATTTAGCATCTCGAAAACACTACATTATAAGACTAATACTAAAAAAGAACCATTAGCTACCTTATAGCCAGGGTAGATTGGCACCAATAATGAGATATGATATTTTTAACGCGTATTTCTCAAAATGACAATTTTCTTAAAACTCAGAAATCATGGATTAAAAAATTAAACTAAGAAAAATAAATTATCTCCATAAATACCAACAGGTTCTTGGATATAATGAAAACCGGAGTACAGAATTTATTTCTGCCTTTGATGATGACATTAGCGTGAATTTACAAATAATCTAGATGTCAACTGAAGATTATTTCACCCATAAAAACCAAACAAAACTTTAAACTGTTTATTTTACTTTATATATAGGGAAATATTATGTATTTAAAGAAACAACATCTTCATAATAATTTTTTATTCACCTTGTTCGTTTGTTGATATATTAACCACAAAAATAAAGAATTTATAAATAATCTAGACGTCCGCTGAAGATTATTTCACCCATAAAAACCAAATAAAACTTGAAATTGTTTATTTTACTTTATATATAGGAAAATATTAAGTATTTAAAGAAACAACATCTTCATAATAATTTTTTATTCACCTTGTTCGTTTGTTGATATATTAACCACAAAAATACGACCTTTCCTTTTTCTTACTATAGTAAAATAAATAAAGACCCAGTCTATATGTCAAGGAATTCTACTCGTTGTATAAAAATGTTGGTATACATTTATAATTAAATAGATACTTTTTTATTAAATATTTCCAAGCAATATAAACTATCTTCGGTAGCATACACTAGAATTATATTACATATATTTTTTTTATTTAAGGTAAAAAAAATAAGTTTTCTTCTAATTTAAAACAAATAAATAAACGTCATTCACGAACTATGTCAAAACATCATAATGTGGTATATTATCTAAAAAATATTTTTTAAATATAACTATATATTTTATTTTAAGTCATTAACTTACACCAAATGTCATCTCAATAGGTAACTTGGCAATAGACATACAGATGGACGGATATGACGAAACTATGGTTTTTCTTAATGAGGCTACGAAACCGTAAAAATGAAAATGGCCCTTTTTCACTCCAAATAGTAATGAGCCCTTAAATATTGTGTTGCCTGAAATTGCTACGTAGAAAACTCTTTTACTTTCACCTTCTCGCCTCCTTACATGCACTCATAGTCATAAACGTTGGTATATTATCTCATTGGTCCACAATTATTTCATCGGTTACCGGCTACTTTGTATATTATGTTTCTTCGAAATCACATATTTATCCGCGGTTTTAATTGCGTTCCATTTGGCAACAACAAAACCCGTTATCTCAGTTCACATTTATTTTGTTTTGTATGTTAATTAACAAATTTTATCTTCAATTATATAACCATAAATTCTATCCGTCACTTGTTGCCAACGTGTGTGCGTTGAAATTTTGATTGAATTATTATGTAAATTCAGCTTAAACATGGACTATTTATTGCATAAATAACTGCGAATTAATATTATGTGAGGACGAGACATTCAGAGAAAATAGTGGATGAGGAAGTACAGTTATACGAGCTTACAAGATTTTTTTCGAGTCACAATGAGAATTCAGTAGGCCTAAAATTATCTTGAATTTCTCATAAACTATAAGATTTAGAATCATACCTACAATTTTGACTTAACTTTAGGTAATACAAAAATCTTCTAGTAGTCCAACAGATTCGTCATACGGTTCTTCTATTAGAAACACAATATTTACCACGTCTTTCTCATCTCCTTCATCACTAGACTCCTGATCTCAGCAAGCAGTAAAATAGAAAAAAGACATTAAACAAACACTTAAACAGTAGAAGAAGGGTTTTGATAAATATAATGTTATAATATAAAGTTATAAAGATATATTTTGTTGCATATTAAAACCAAAATAATGACTAATGCATAATTAAAAACATTATAATGAAATATATACAAAAACTAATTACGCCCCTTCGCTGCGATGCAAACTACACTCGTACATATTTAGTTACGCACATATGTAAAAGTGTAGTTTGCAACTACTTACACTCGTACATATGTACTGACGCCCATATGTACGAGTGTAGTTTGCATCTACTTACACTCGTACATATGTACTTGCGGTCATATCTACGAGTGTAGTTTGTATCTACTTACACTCATGCATATGTACTTGCGCACATATGTACGAGTGTAGTTTATATCTACTTACACTCGTACATATGTACTTGCGCAAATCGCGACAGATAAATGTGAACTGACCAATCAGTAGTGAGGTGCACTAGAATTAAACATGTATTGTAAAAAAATCACGTAACTTTCTTTTCAGTATCTACTCCAATAACATTCTTATTTTATTATTATTTTGACTGTTAAATTTGACATTGCAACTTGCGCGATTTCGTTTTAAAACTGGAACCAAATTTAAATAAATGAAAACTCTTAATTTTTGTATGTAAATAAAGAGAGGATTAAAATTAAATGAAAACCATCAGAATAATATTTATTTCCAAAAATCACGTACTTTTTTCACGTACACCTGTATACAGAATGAAACAAAGAACATATATTATTCATGCAAAATTTAAGTAATCACATAACAATTTTTAATTACGTCATTGACATAATTATTTTATTAACGCGTTTTGTTTATAAACCATTAAAGTATTGAGATAAATGTCAAACTTAAGTTCACATCGATAATAGATGTTTATTAGTAATACTGTTAATATGTTGTTAAACCATTCTATAATAGAAGGTTAAATAATATAAAGTAAAAATTAACTACTAACGAATGCATAACGTATATAAACAAATATAAAAAGAACTAACCGTAGACACATCGAATCTTCGATGAAAATCAAACCAGTGTCTCTACTACATACAGTGTAAGTACAGAGGAACAAAGTGCCATACAACAATGTTTTAAAAAATTAAATTACACTATAGAAATTGTTTGAAGTTTTGACTCTACGGTAATAAACACTTGTGCGTTCGCCTAATCGTCGAATTACGAACTCTCACGAAAATCTTTCTATATTCAGATGTCGACATATGAAAGAACTTTACTATATAATTGCGCATTTTGTCTTCATTATCACGCTCAGTCTTAAAGAAAATAACTTTTATGTAGCCCAGCGAAAAAATTAACTGACATTAAATCTGACGAATCAACGTACGGTGAACGTGATGCATATTGACTAATACACCAGTTATTAAACTCTGCTTAGATAACTTCAAGTACAGCATTGGAAGAATGTGCAGGTACTCCTCAATATTGGTTCTATAGGCCACTCATTCGCTAAAGCAGAATTCCAGCGAGTAAGCCATCAAGACGGTTCTGGATGAAATGTTAATAACATTCAGCGTTTAAACGAGGGGGAAAAAAGAAGGCCGACAATTAACCATATGGGGTACCAGCCCAACCATTTACGCTGAAATTATATGTACTTTGTGTTGTAACCGTTTATAGTGGACCACGACGACGAGTGGATACTCCATTTTGGGTAAATGTGTTTATCAGCCCATAAAATTTTATTGCAAAACGAATTATCTATTTGGTATTGACTGAGCAACCAATGGCAGTAATCGACGCATTCTGCATATGTTGACCTTTCGTATAATGATACGGATGGCTTCTATCTTTTATTAGAAGACAATGCACGGGCTCACTGGTACACGTCTCTGCTTGGCGGGTAGTAGCAGTTGAGTTTATCGTAATATAATTTAGGACTTCTTCTTGTCCACGTACAGGTCTTACACGAGCATGAACATAAAAGGTCGGCTGAAATTACCATTGTCCTTTACAACTGCGCTATCCTTACAGTGATCTTGTAACTGGAAGGTCGATGTCGGTGAGGAAAACTTTGATGGTTTAATCGTATAGCAGCATGTGAATTGCTATTGCATTCCTCATACAGCGATATCATATCCAAATATTCAACATTAATAAGAATACTTCCAGGCATTTTAAGACAGATTCAACTAAACCAAAAATAATAATAAAAAAACACAACGAATATCTCATTCTAAACTGAAAATAAATCATTTTTACTATAAATATCACGTATGAACAACCGTATGATCTCATTACATATCAAAGTCTAAATTTACATAGAAAATATAAAGATTTGGAAATTTTCAGATATAATTTATTAAAATAGATATTTTTGTTATATTTACAGGAATAAAAGTATAAAAATAATCTACATAATACAGATATGTTTATTTTCTTGAAGAAACAAAATATATAATAAATAAATTAAGCACATAGCTAAATATATTCGAGTCTACTGGTGTAAAAAAAATCTTTATATTAATTACATATCATGTGTCGAAACTATAAACGGAAATTAAACCATTATGAATGTGATCAATTTCATGGTATAGGAATTAACAAAGATATGAAGTAAGTCATATTCCCATTATATATTTTACCATACAAAGTAACATGTCTTATTTTGGTTAACATACATAAATAATTTCTTAAATAAAAGACTTGCAAAATAAAAGCTCCAATGCGACAAAATTGTGTTTAGAGTTATTTACATATGCAGTCTACTTAGTTATAACAATTCTCATGTTTGTTAAAAAACTAAAACCGGTGTAACTATAGAATATAGCGAATATAACAAGTAAACTTTTAAATCCCTAATTAAAACTCGACAAATTAAATTTTAGGAGAAAATGTCAAGATATTTGTAGGCATCACCTACTATCAACTGCAAGGCAAATCCGAGTTCGATGTTAACAAACCGATCCTCGAAGTTCACACCCCCTTTTTCACCACTATCATGCACATCCTATAGCAGACTTTCTGCTCCCCAAGTTAACCGGTTACAAAAACTAGAATAAGGTGATCATATCCTGCACGGATTCACTTACAAACCTAGTTAGCTAGTTAGAAGAGTTTTTAAATGGTCGTTAAAGCTTATTTAGATTAAGGTGCTATCAATGTCTCAGCCTTAAACGGTAGCAGTTCTCATAAGATGGCTGTGCTTAAAATACACGACGTATCATGTTTATTTGTCTCCTTAAGCTATCACTTGTCTCCTTTAGATATCTATCCATTTCCCGGGAAATTTTTCAATTAGTCATACATTATTTCTTACATTTAAGGCAGAGTGACAGTATGAGCTGTCGTTTGTAATATCATATCTCTGCACGTTTGTAAACAAATTGACCTACATGGAGAGAAGTAGGAAGAAGTTCTTACGAGGATGATCAATGGTGAGTATATATTGCGCCAACGTTTGATATAAATTAAAATGATCACAAGTGATAATATAAAGCGATATTCGAATGTAGTACAGATTTTGCTTTAATAATAAAATACGCAGTATAATTGATACTGTGTGTATAATTGAATTAATTGGGGATGTTTTAGAACAAATGGAACAAATTTTGCATCTTAAAAGATACATTTTAATTAGTTTATCACCGATTTCTGACAAAAAGGCTTTATACTCGGGCCCCTGTGTCATAACATGCGTTGTATCATAAAGTGCATAGCGTTTCAGAATACGGAGTGTCAAGGGGATAAGAGGCTACAAAAAATTCAAGGGTGTTGTTGCCGCTAATTCTTTACTCCCATACTCAAGCGTCATGTATGGCTATAGCAGTAGCAGAGACTAAAGTGGGATAGATAAGAAAGATCTGATCGATTTTTTTGGAAATTTAGGAAGCAAGAAAAGTTAATCCGCGATGGTACACCAATTGCGGCGCAATTGTTTCAGGATGGCCGATTGTAACAAGAACCTCGGTCGACGTGCCAAGGAACGTGTAGACGTGAGGCGAGGAGAGGAGAAGAGAGGTTTGTGGAGATTGGGTCTGCTGGAAACAAAACAAGGGAAGTACTCAAGCAAGAGACTTGAAGTGGCGAGTACAGTCGTACACATGTTTGTGGAAAGGTTTTTGGCTATTGTTCGAATTACATTTATTGTTCGAATAATAAATTGTTTTATTATTTGAGCTCTATTTACCTTTGATAAGTAGTTTTAAAATATTGAAATTGTTTTGCTATTTTTTTAATTTGTCTACCTATCTTTATACTTCGTAAATATTGCTTTCCAGATAGATCAACCAGTGTCATTACTCATTTGCACCATTTTGTAAAAGATGAAAATAGACGCGGTGTTTGGTTAAATAATATTGGAAGTAAAAACTTAATACATTGTCTTTTGCAGGTTTGAAACGCAAGTTCGTCTGTCATCTATACTTTCAACTAGATTATTTTACTAAAAGATGCAGAATGCCTAAAAAGGGTGTTGTTCCTACCATTTTGGCCACAAACATAATTTTATTTAATTATATATACCTATAGATATAAAATTTTATTCCCGCTAACGTTGTGGACTGTAAGCAGATAAATGTGAGGATGACATAAAATTAAAAAGTATCAGAGGAGGATTATGCTTTATGATTTAATTGTTTCTGCTCAACTTCTGTTAAAAGTGTTTTTAATGTGAAAATTTGTTCCCGTCCATGCATGTTTTGATTGGAATTTTATCGGTACTTCGACTTCTAGAAAAATATTTTCAAGAAATCAGAAAATATTTTTCTAGAAGTCGAAGTACCGATAAAATTCGATTTCTTCGTTGTAATACATGCCACCGAACTCAATTCTATATGACCTTGCTTTAACAACATTGATCTGCCTTGCTTTAACAACATTGATCAGCCTTGTAATACATGCCACCGAACTCAATTCTATCTGACCTTGCTTTAACACAAAGACTACACAGGGATGACGCCAACTTCGTTGACGTCACTCATACGTTGGTATATTTTTTACACATATTAATGTATGTATCCGATGCGAATGACTTTTGACGAGGAATAATCCAATATCATATTCAAGTGCACCTTTTACAACGTAGTTCTTGTCAGTGCTTAACCTAACAGTATCAGATAATGTTGTATTTCTATCTATATCGATGTAAACATTTAACGTAAGCTTATTGAGAATTACATGATTAAAGTTGTTTAAAACAGTTTATTTTAAAACATTTAAAATTACGCTAAAACGATTGATATTTTGTAGTCTTTCACTTCATGCATTTTTTGGATTTGTAAATATTATATAGGCGCTTCTTTACCGGCATAATGTTTTTTTAAACGTACCGAGGTATTCACAGGTTTAACTTTTAAGAGAACGCTAAGAAAACAATTTTTGAAATTATGCTAATTTATATTTATTTTGTTTTTATTTTCGGTATATAAAACTTTCTTTTAATTTTTTTTCGACGCTATATTTAACGTCTATCGGAGGAATGAACTTTTTCCTACTTGTCATATTTTATCAGCATCTCGTGAAAACATTGCAGATGATGCGTAAAAGTTATAACTAATGTCACACTTTAATAACTTAAAAAATGTATTGGTGAAAAGATGCACATAACTAGAATCATATTAAGCAAAAAATACTTAATAACCTCGATTTAGCAAACCTATAATGAGTTCTTTCAAGTGATGATCCGTTCATCATTCACTGTCAATATGTGTAAGCTTTGAACCGCGGTTTCGCTTGCGTGGAAAACGCGGAAAAGGTGATGGGGAAATAAAAAAATAAATTCTTGTGAAATACTTGGATCTTAGCGTTGGAAAAATCTAAGTACTTTGAGATGCACAGAATGGAAGAAAACGCCTGAAAAAAAGCGCTGTTCCTTGACGTAAGTTGACATTTTACCGTGAAGTCACTACATGCTTATTAATATGTTATCCTTTATTAATTTTCATGTCACAAATAATATATATACAGAATTTCCTAAAGATTATTTAATTAGTTTTACCTGAGCATTAACGAGCGAGCGGTTCATCCATGCATTGACGGCATTTGTCATATTTTCTAGTGCAATTTGACCTCCTTTGCTTGTTTTTAAATACGTAATATATATTATATGAACAAACTCAGTTCGACCTATAGTCCAATAACAGAAATATAATTCGAACTTGCCTAATATAACCTTACAACTGAATTCTCATGCGATTAAAGCGACATATTTCATTGTTCTCGTCAATGATTTCATCGAGGTTGTACACTATATTGCATCCTAATTCAATTGTCTTGTAAATGTCTTTGGGCGCTCATGTAAATTTCATGTCTGCATACATTTTCATATGTTTCTGTATGTAAAGAGGAAACTTAAACACTCTTGTTTATCAAAGTCATCAAGTTATAGACATATAATATGCCAAAAACAATTTCAACTAAGGAACCTTGATAAGTTACACGCGGTTTTTAAATTAAGTATTTCGTAACTGTGATTACTGTATGAGATATTAATTGTAGCCCTATTTTTTTATTTTCACTATTGAATATATTTGGCGTTAATTTTGTAGAAATGCATTATTCACAATTAAATGAAACTACGTGATGTAGTATTATTTCTACTTTCTTTAAGTTCTTTACCACGACCTAGGTTTCATTGTATTACAATATCTTCAGGTGGGTTATTAGTAAAGATCTTTAGGTGGGCTATTAGCAAAGATCTTTGCTAATAGCCCACCAGAAGATGTTGTAATACAACGAAACCTAGGGCGTGATAAAGAACTTAAAGTAAGTAGAAATAATACTACATCACGTAGTTTCATTTATTTTCACTACTTGACAACACCAAAACCCAAACGAGCCTCATTATGTAAAAGTGTAGCTGAGTGTAGTGTAGTAAACATTAAGTTTTGAAACCAAGTTACATCATCACGATGTAAAACATTGACACGATGTAAAACATGAACAGTATATTAAAACAGAATCATTCTGGAGATATTTTCTAAAAACAAATTCTGGAGATATTTTGCAATAGAGCATGGAATTGAAAATAATTATTCAAACAATTCTGGTTTGATAGGTTTGCATAGTTTTATTCGATTTATAATCACATTGAAAAGGTTTAATGATTTACTGTTTACGGCAACTAAAAAATTATGGTGAAATTTTGGTGTCTGTTTGTCCGTCTATCATTGCTGTTAATTCTCAAAAAGTACTATTCCCATAAATTAGAACTTATTATTTTCATTCCTAATATTTATCGAAATGTGAAGTTAAAATTTTAAAGGGGGCTTACATTGTCAAGTTGGATATCATATGAAAGGGCTTTGTTTACGTATTCCAAAACCATTCGTTCCTAAATTTTAAGCTACAAATTGTAATGATCAGAAACGAGCAAAATTTTTCAGAATGATAGAAATACTTCAGAATGATAGAAAATCGTTCTATGTATTACAAAAAAAATAAAAAGCTCAAGATAACTACAGATTTTGAGGAAACAGTAATGTGTTAATTCTTTACCATCCTTTTTTTTAATTTCTATACCATATTTATGTACAGTACTATATTTAAAGATTGTAGTAACCTCACGATATGGAACCTTTAGTACGCTAGTGGTACTTGCACTAAACGGATTCCTTTTCTCAAAAAGGAAATGTCGCAGTTTTTACTGATACATTTCCGTTTTGGAAAAAAGAATCCGCTAACATTTGAATTTCGCGTTAATGCTAGTAGTTTACAACAGTGTAACTTGTAGTATACAATATGTTTACAGCAGTGTAATTATATCGACTCTTTCAAATCTTGCAGTGGATCACTCGTCAGACCTCTATTTTTTATTATAGAATGTATTTAGTAATCTAAATTTATTTCCATCAAGCGATGAATTTAATGGGAATTCATTTAATGTACCCACAGGTATCATAATAATTCTTAAATACAGCGTACAAACGGACACGTAATTTGTACAGATTTGTAGTAACTTTTTTAATTGGCTTAAATTTGTACTTTTTTATGTCCTAATAGCTTCCACAACAGTGAGTACTGTTTCTTCCGGTTGGATTTTGAGTACTATTTCTCCCGGTTGAAAAAGGCGAGATTCATACCTATTAGACCTAATGAGACTGTTACCACACTGTTAGTGTCTTTTCAAGACCTCTACCAAGTTTCATGAAAATGTATCCAGCCATTTAGGTGAGGTTGAATAACAAAAATTGAACCCAATTTTTCTCGATATTAGTATTTCATCCATACGCTATTACTATTATGCAGCTAATATGTTATAACAGATAATGACGCTTGTAAAGTATGGTACCGATTCGTTACTTGTTTATTTGTAGAGCTATTAAATAACAAGGAAAGGAAGAAAAAAACATTTTCACGTTTATAATATTAGTGAGGATAAGTCTCATACCGAACTTAAGGTTGCCCCAAAAGCATTGAAAATACCAACATTCGAAAAAGTAAAAAACAAACGATTAAAAGCGTAAAATATCACATAGCTTAAGAGCATTATCTAATACTTATTTAAAAATGTTATGATACGTATCATCAAAAGCGACTTTTCACAAAAATTGAAGGGTATTACATTAAAATACATCCATTATTTGATGAGCTCTAAGAGGAACCAGCCATAAAATTGAACGTTACGATTTGAACTCCAAACATACAATCGCCTTTTTTGTATTTTATCAGTATGAAGTAAAAATCGAAGTCAAAGGTCATCTGGTTGAATACTATGTGAATTGCATAATCAATTCGTTCGAAGAAACATCATACGACCTTTATTCTAACAAATGCAAGTTTATGGTTCACTAGATGTTGCCCGCAACTTCGTCCGTGTTGTGGCCCTAAACTTTTACAATGTTCTACTTTTATCGTGGTCCTGATCACGAGCCAGTCATACTTCATGTTCTGTACTATTGTTCAGTGAGCGTGAGGTAAGATTCTGGATACGTTGAGAGTTTAATCGAGTTTGACGTTGCATTACTGTTTTCGAAGCACGGGACTCTGCATGTTTGCAGTAATCGTGCAATAATATTTCGGTTACGGTGAAAGCTTAATTGAGATTCACGCTACATGAATGATTTCGAAACACGGCACTTTGTGTGGTGTTCTCGATCGCGAGCTAGCCGTTCACGTTCTGTACTATTCTGTATTCACGTTCTGTACTATCCACGTTCTGTACTATTTACGTTCTGTACTATTATGTAGTGACATTTTGGATACGTTGAGAGCTTAATGGAGATTTGCGCTGCATTATCGTTTCCAAAGAGTTATAAATAATCGAGCTTTACGTTCTTCATCAGTTTAGAAAGAACGAACAAACCGCAACCTTTCAGCCTTTCTTGAAGTTTGAGCTAAATTACTTTTTTTTCTTTTTAGGCATTTTCTTTTAAAACAGAGTTCCATTTTTTAAGACGAAATTATCAAAAGCTAAAACGTAAACACAAAATTAATATTTGTTGATCAAGCTAAGTAATTGTTATCTAAATTACTGGTCAATAATAAGGCTTTCTTTAAAATTTGCCGAGATCACATTTTTTTTATTATTTAGAAAAAAAATTCAGCTAATATAAATTGAAGTCATCTTTTAGACTTAAAAAAACGGCTAAAATAATTTAATAAAATTTATATGTAATTATTAAAATTAAAAGATATCGCTTAAAGACATCAAGGGCATATTTCAATTGATTGAAAATGTACTTTATATATCGCTCAGTTTATAACGCGTTTAAAAAAATTAGCGGTGCACTTTTTTAAATTAAATCTATTGTAATGGATGAAACTACATAATAGTGTGCTTAAAAATGTCAGCAGCGTAATTTAATATATAAAATTACTATAGCATTGATCAAACTAACCCGCAGCGCGCTTAAATAAATCCACGTTGCAATTTAATATAATTAATTAAAATATGCTTGATGGTACTAATCAATAAAACACTTTTGAAAACAGCGCGCCAATTCAATTGATTAAATTACTATCAATAAATATATCGTGTGAGCTAACTTTTCTTCCAACTACAGTGATGCCAAAAAATGGGTAAAATATTTGATCTGTAACTTAATGATATGTAGATTAATTTTATTTTTTTTATTATTTATCCAAAATAACCAATTTTTAATCATTTTTATGTATAAAATAAATATCCAAGTTTTATAATAAAACATCAAAACGAAATCAAAATATATTAAAGAGCGCAAGTAATTTTCGTTTCAATAATCAATGAATATATTAAATTAATTTAATTCTGTAAATAAAAAAAATTCAAATTCCCCAAGCCATTTGTAATTATCAGTTAAATCATAATCACATTTTCAATTAGTATAGATTTATGCACCACAAGACTTTTTGATATGTCGCTTAAAAAAAACGAAACAATAGTGTGTTTTGTTTTATGCAATACATGGCCATTGCCTGCTCATTTTGTTGAACATGGTGCAACATCGTGTAACCATACGTTCAGGTTGAAATTTATTTACTTCCTGGTTGATTATTGATTATAATGTAACCAAAAAATACTAAAGAAGATATTATATTTTGCGCGCGTAACATCCACACATAAATTTTCGAAAAATTTTTTGTTCAAGAAATACTTAATAAAAGTTAAAATTTTTTTGTATGACACTGTAGGAACCGGTTTTATAATCAAAACTATTGATTTAGAATTTTCGGCCATTTCAATTTCTATTTATATGAAATTTAAATACTGTAGGTTTTATTTTCTGAAAATACGAAATATTTTTTTTCAACACCCCCAAATCTCTGCGAAAGAATATATTATTTAAAAAAAATATTTATCTATAATTTTTAATTCCGAATTTTAAGCTTGTACGTCTTATTTTTAATAACGCTAAAGTATTTATATTCAACGTCCCGGCAAACTCGAATAGAGGTCGATGTTCACAATTTTTTTTTTCATTTTCGTTTTTTCACACTCCAACGAAAATTATTTTTAAGTTATTTGTCACTATAGACATTTTTGTAAATATTCATATAGTTATAGTTATCGTGTAATGCTTTCTCAAATCAGTATTTTTTTTTGTGGGAACGAAAGATCTTTCCGCCGTAAAAAAATAGTATAATTTATTGTAAAAATTTATTAACGTTTATGTTTATTATAACCCTGAAGACAAATTATCACCATACCAAATTTCATCGGAATCGGTCCATTAGTTTTTGAGTAATTGACGAACATTCAATCAAACAAACAAAAATTTCAAACGCTATGGTTTTGTGGTCTGTGTCAAGTACATAACATGTTGCAACTACTTTTTTGAAAACAAATTTCATGTACCAATAAATCTTTTTCTCGTTACTATTGATATAGATGTATTTATAAATATATATATATATATATATATATATATATATATATATATGTGTGTGTATGTGTGTATATAGATGAGTTACACATTATTTTCGTAACTATTTTATTCCTCCGGAGATTCTGAATTCCGAGTAGAAGGACGGTATGTCTAAACTATGCTACTCATGAATTGCATTGTACTGTTTTCATGGCCCCGAAGGTCCTGAATTTCGAATAGAATGTCAGAAATTACTATATTACATCATGAATTAAATAAAAAAAAATACACATTATTCGAAACGCAACTCCTTACTTCCTCGTAGTCACTTTATTCTTTTAGTCAGTACATGTGCTCGTATGTATAATAAATTGAGAAACGATGGTGTGTAGCCATTGTTCATTCGCTTTAAAACTAAACTCCACTTACATTAAATTGCTTTAATGCCTTTACTTGAGTATAAACCTATCCTATCCAGATCTTACTAACCAGTTACGTAACAAACTAGAAAAATATGAAACTGTACGTATCCGTTACATATTTGGCTGCAAAAAATATGATCACACTTATGAGTTTATCAGAAATTAATTTTATGTGAACCATAAGCTTTCAAAAGTCGTGTAAAAATAGTAAACTTGTTTCAGTTAAATCCACTTCATTTTCCTTCCGTTCACATTCTGTTTTCCTTCTCACCTCATTCTTTTCTCTTTTCCTACCGACATCCCAAATTTAGGCTCTTTCTTTGTTGAACTCATTGAAGTAAAACTTCTTTACGCACGCTTGACTTGGGGAGTAAGCTGGTGAATGCGTGACGAGAGCGTTACGATAAGTGATCGGGCGAGGCGAACGGAAGTTGAGAGGGAGATATAAGTTAGTGAAGACAGAAAGAGAGAGAGTTACGTTTCGTATATTACTGTAGGGACAAGAGAGAGAGGTGCGAGCACACATTTTCTTTCTCTCTTTCTCTCATAGCCAGTTATGTTTCGTATATCTAAGACACAGTGCAAGCCTATTGTCTGTATCACACTGTAGGAGCAAGAGAGAGGAGTGCACGCGCACATTTTCTTTCTCTCTTCCTCTCATATCCAGTGCATGAAATATATATATATATATATATATATATATATATATATATATGCGAGTTTGCTAGCGTTACGCAAACGGTGATTTTTTTATTATTTTGTAATTTCATTTCGTTCTTGAACAATTGTATAAATTATTATTTTGTTCAATACATTAAATATTCACGTTTAAAGTGAATAAAATTGTAAATTCATTTTAAAGTTCATATTTTGTGAGTTTGAAGTTTTACTTCAGTCGTGTGGTCTAAAGAATACTCGTTTTTTTTAAATTATATTTAAAATAGTTTATTTTATCTAAATTATAACAATATAATCTTTTACAGTCGGTCTCGGAACTAATAAATTGTATTTCTTTGTGGTTGACTAGAAGAGATCATCCTCCTAGCAATAAGTCACCGTATGCACAAGTGTTGCACCAAAGACTAAATAAATAAGCCAATAGCCAATGTACAACAGTCGAAAACATCATTTCCTAAAATACGAACTCCAAAACATCTATGTATTATTATTTAATACGTAATAAGCACCTGTGTTTGCTTTCTGCATAACAAACTCCTATCGCCATTGAACTTAAATAGATAATTATTTGATGACTTTGCCGAGAGGCCTTAGTGTTCGGTATCTATTTCGTTAAAGATCTCAGTCCTACAATGAATATTCCACATTTGCGTTGAGTATCGGTAACTCGGTTGTTAAGTGTTTATTTTGTTACCCGCATATACAAACAAGGTGAAGTTGAATGCACATACATTATTGAAATTCACTTTATTAATTTTTAACTTTATTAATTTCGTACATCGCGGGTTTTCACACGTAAGTTCAGTTTGGCATCAAGTTAATTATGATGAAAATGAAATTAAAACAATTCGAGAACAGGTTCGATTAGAAACATTATATTTCTTACCGACTTCTATCTCCTATTTTGCTCTCGTAAATTTCAGATTGCAAAAAAATATATTTTCACAAAGAATTTATTTTTAGAATCAAATTTGATGTTATTATGCAAATTGTACCAAATAAGGTGGTTATTAACAGTTTGTCGATGTTTCACTCATATAATTCGTTTAATTGCTTACTAATGTAACACATATGTGTAGCTTTTGAGATGATACAGTCATCGTAAGTTGAAGTAAACGTTCTTTAATTAGTTTTACAAATTATACAATTAATTAAAGAAGCGCGTAAAGTGGGCTTCTTATTAAATGGCAACAAAACTAAATAGGTATCTAGAAACATTTTCGAAAAAAAACATTATTAAAGAGTTTGAAAACTGATGGATTTTCCTGTCTTAGGTTAAACATGTCAAATATTATAAAACAGAAGGAATAAAAGTTATAATCTGTATACGTTTTTCTTATAAAGTGCAAACTTGACGAAAATGTAATAAAAATTTAATAAGATAAGCGAATTGAGATCGAAATGGCTACCAAATTCTATTTTAATGTTAATCTTAATTCTTGTTCTACGATAGCCTTTCATTTTTTATCCTGCATCAGCATTCCATAGAAGACTGGTAAGGAGGAGACATATCTTATTCAAAATATATCGCACATAGTGGGCTCCTTAAACATTATATATCGCACATAGTGGGCTCCTTAAACATTACATATCGCACATAGTGGGCTCCTTATGCATTACGTATCGCACATAGTACTTATGCTATATATATCGAACATAGTGGGCTCTTTATGGCTTATATATCGCAAATAATAGGTTACTTGCGCATTACATAACGCACAAGGTGGGCTCCTTATGCATTACATATCGCGCAGAGTGAGCTCCTTATGCATAAAATATGGCGTATAGTAAATTTATTTTTGTTAAAAAGTAAAATTTACCACCCAATATTTAATTTTTCTTGGCCAGTTTTCAGTTTTCGTTAATATTTAAAGTTTTCAGTTTCATTAAAATTTTACGTCTGAAATATTCTTCTAAATAGTGATTTTTGCTAAACTCCCTTACTTGCATACTCACAGCTAATAGTTTTGCCGCTCAACTGCTTAGTTTATATTCAATGTCGATTGATGTGAAATATTTAAAATATTTAAATTAATAATTTGCTATGATCCTATAAAAATGCATGTCGCGCATTGCATTTGGGATAATTAGAAACCTCTTATAACTAAAACTTCAGCGAGAAAAGTATATTTTTCATATATTTTTTTCCTCTATTTGGTACAAAAGATCTACTATTGCGCCAAATTTTAATATTTTGATAGATGAATTAAGCAGTAAGTATCAAAAACATCCTTAAGAGGGGAGGTTTTAATAGATGAATTAATTAATTAATCTCCAAAATAAAATACTTTCGGAAATCACATCTCTTGAATGCTTGAAAGTAAAAGCGTAATATTTGCAAGACAATTTGATTATAAACATTAGTAAACTCTGTTTTAATGTTTCTGGTTTGCGGGAAAAACTATGATTACCCGAACATGGTACATTGCCTAGTATTAAAATATAGAAAAATTGTATAAAATATTTAATTTGCGCAAATGAGAAAGATACCTGATGCCAAATAAAATGTACACGACCATTGTGTGGCGCTTTCAAAGATATAAAGGCGATAATAGCCACAAGCGGAAAAATAAAAAATTGAGAAAATTGCATTAAAATATCTATATAAATATCTATATATTAAAATATCTATATATATATTAAAACGTGAAGAAAACATGTTATATCCTTTTTGAAGTATATTACGTGTATAGAGGAGTGTCAGATTTAGCATTGTTAAAGTTTATATGGAATAGTACAAAAAGCTATAATTTATAAATAATATGTGTTAAAAATACATTAAATTATATATTAAACATACATTAAAAGATTCATTGTTTGCGTACAAATTGTCAGTGTCAATCATATAATAATCCCTTATCAAAGAGTCGCATTGAATAGAGGTTGTCGCTAAAGAATTTTAAAATGTCGGACTGACTGAATGGGTTTCACGTAAAATAATAATATTCAGACTTAAAAGTTTAATGAATTACGGTCGAATTTCGAGAACTGGGCGATCACGAATTTTCAATATTTTTCTCTAAATCTTCTGTAGTTAATCACGGCCTCCAAAGAAATATTCCTATACCTTCATATAATTGAAAATCATATCATCGCAATCAACTTTTTCGAAGTGGTTTTCTTTGGTTTTTAGTTCCTCAAAATGAAAAATAATACGGAACCCTTATAGAATCATTGTGATGTCCGTCCGTCTGCCTGCCAAAGCTATTTTTCTCAGAAACTGAGATACCAAGTTGAAATCAATATCGTACACTAAGACCTTCTATTGCTATACAAATTTCAAATTTTAGGTTCACGCAACAAAAATATATAGTTAGGTATACCGTCATCAAATCCTATGGAGTACTTCCGGTCGATTTACAATCTTAACATCAGCATAATTAGAATACTTATAGCATAGAGGTACCTAGTAAAAGGGAAAAATCCAAAATCAATTATGTCTAATTTTATGTCGAATAATACTTGTTTTATTTAAATATGCACCTGTGAAAGATTTAGTAGGCAATATATTACGTATATTATATAATAACATGTTCTAAAAAATTTAAATTTTCAAATAGATTAATAAAAATAATAAGTACTATTAAAAGTTTATAAATGCCTAAACGTGTAGGGAATGCTTGTATAGCGAGTTATATTCCTGCATGGCAGGTTTTTGTAAGTATGGAGAAGGAGACATGTTGATAAATTTTTCTCCTGAAAATTTCGGAATTTCGCAAAAATATATATTTCTGGGCGCGCAAACAACACAAACTCTCAAAGGACTTACTTCCGCTGAGAGTACCAAAGTATTTCCAAATTTGGATACGAATGCTTATTAATAGAAAATTGTTGATGATGTGTAATTTTTTTATATATTTTTAGGCATATTAAGTTACAATGAACTCTAAGCTAACGATCAATAAGTTTTATTGAATCCTGGTCCACCAAAATTATGACTATTCGTAATTCGACTTGTTTGCTGATAGCACTTTTTGAATCAGTCGACGTCCAGTGTTACTCGGATGCATATCGTAAATTTTGATACAAATCAGATACAATTTCCATTGTCATTAGAAAAACTCGTAGAAAATAGATTGCATGGGATTTAGTAACTAGTAATTTTTATAGAATGTCTCTATAAAATTTCCGTTAATTCTCCTTAAATTATTTGATAAATTGAAAAAAATAGTATCATGACTACAGCTGATATCTGCATGGATTACTTAACTTACGTTGACCAACAAACATAACCAAACAAACGGGTAATCATTTTTAGACAAAAAATAACATGTTTAATAAGTAAAACGATCTACTTTTGGGTTATCAACCTATTGTTTAAAGGTGAGGTGAGGTTAGACTATTTACAGATATATCAAAATCGTATTATTTAAGTAGTCGAGAAAGTTTATAAACAATAGCGACAAGGCCCATACGCAGACACAACAAAGAGAGAATATGTTGTTTACGATTGTGTTATGAACGCGAGAGGAAGAAAAAGAAAGTGCTTATCCAGTATAAGATGTGTCACCAGATTGTCACCAGATTTATATACTTATTATTTTGTATATACCTCTAAGTTATAACTTCATAATTAATTGCCGCTTAATGTAAATAAATAAATTGATCGCATAAGAATTTAATTAATCATAAGATTTTTCAGAATATGTTACTCAAAATGTTAATTTTTTACTAGAAACCATATCAAAACATTATTGTAGCTAAATGATGTAGGTATGTATATAATACATGAATAATATTTGGTATTTTTGCAGAGGAAAGTGAGAAGTTGTGGATATGTGGTAAATGCAGACATAGCGATGTCTGTTATATATATATATATATATATATATATATATATATATATATATATGTATACATATATATATATATATATATATATATATATATATATACACATATGTATTTGTGTGTGTTATAAACATAATCGATTTTTTATTTCCAATAATTTTTCAACTTCCATCTCCTGCCAAATTCGCCGGGTACATGGTAACTTGTCGAATTCCAATACACCTTTATTTTCAATAAAGGTATATTGGAATGTGTAAAAGTTTCCACCGTTCCGTCCTTATTCATTCCTTTCTGAGATACTTTGAACTATTTGCTGTATGAGGAAATTGTTCTTGTATTAAATTTTAATTACCATTTGGAGTGTCTCGTTGTTACCTATCGCAATTACTCCACATAAATGAAAGGATTAATTTTATTGTGGAGAAATCACGGTCATTATAAACAAAAATAAATAATTTGTTTCAAAACTTCAAAAAGTGCATTTTATTCTTACAACACTTGAAACCATTAGCTCGATTTCAATGAAAAGTTTTGAAGTAGCGACAATCAGGATAAATATTACTTGCAATTCTTAGTCAAAAATTGGCAAGTAACAAGTTCACTGCAGGAACTTCCCATATGGTTTTATAACTAAGCAATTTGTCTACAACTAATTTATTCACAAAGTTCTATTTAAAAGCATGCAAATATTAGATGACTATATTAATTTATTTTTTAATTATTAGATAACTTCAAATAATGCATTTTATTCTTACAACACTTGAAACCATTAGCACGATTTTAATAAACAACTTTGGAAGTAGCGACAATCAGAATAAATATTACTTGCAATTCTTAGTCAAAAATGGGCAGGCAACAATTTCACTGCAGGAACTTCCCATATGGTTTTATACGTATGTAATTCGTCTACAACAAATTTATTCATCCCATATATACTTCAATCTGTCTTTAATTACCCGAGCGAATTAATTCAATCAGCAATTACTTCTATGATAATTACGGACTTTAAAGATTTCCCACTTGCTAAAACATGGAGAGTTTAAATTTAAAAAATGATCATCAATCTCATAAACCTTCAAAACACATTGAAGTGCGATACAAATTAATCAGCAAGGATTTAGTAACGTTACTTATGATCATAATTTGTGTTAACATTAAAAACGTATAATTGAAGCATAATTGTTTCTAATTAAAAACCGATAAAGTTAATACTTGTTTTATTTGCTGAAGTGTATATAATGTAAATGGTAATACCAGACATTACGCGTCGAAAGTTATCAAAAAGTGTTTTTTACAAGCTCATTGAACTATAAAATTAAAAATCGTCATCAAACAGGAAATAAGTACAAAACAAGGAAAACGGTTTTTTTTCTTAAATAATAAAAGTAAATATCCGGTAACGCCTTCGAATCTCGGTACATCCCTTTCCGTTTTCGCCCATCCGAAGAAGTAAATATGTAGATCTCTTTGTCGTTCTTATTGCTTTCATAGAATTGTATATAATCCATGAGCAATGTCTTTTATGGATCTATTTAATGCATGTAATCCTTTCGTATATTTCATATAGATTTTGATAAGATATTTTCATATCTTTAATTTGTTTGAAAGAATTTTCACATCGTGTTCGATTTATAGAGGTTCGAATTATTTTCTTCCTTTTTCTCCGTGTTTTCTTTCGTTGTATTTGTTTTTCTTTACTTTTCCAGAGAAATATCACTCAGAGAGCAAATATTGGAACTATTGGAACATATTTTCTAAGTTTTTTTTATATATTTTGTTGAGGTTTAATAGAAGTGACGACGGTGAAAGATTAGCCAGAGCAAGAACTGTTTTCCACTATGTTTAATGAAAGAGTCTAAAATGTTCGGGAAGAATAGACGTTGTAAATTTATCGATCATTTGGCGAAAATTCAATTATTTGATAATATTAAAAATACAGATCTCGTTCAAAAATTGACAAAAAAAATTTTTTTGCATTCGAATTTTTCAACTTATAATTAAATACTATTAGCTTATATAAAGTAAAGTAAATTTCGAAACCGTTATTACTTAATGAAATTCTATTGCCCAAACAGAGAATCCAACACATGTATATTTCAGCTGATCAAATACTGCCAACATTTGGTAGAGTTTAAACATTAACATTATAATTGCGGTGACTCCATTGGCCATGATCAATTTTAAATTATTCCTAAAATAATTACAACAAATAGGCAAACAGTTTCTAGCATAGAGCATACAGTTTTTTGCTCTGTGGTTTCTAGGATATCTGAGAGACTGAATTTGATAATTAACAAACCATCGGTTGCCAAAGACATTTTCTTGCAACTTTTATGTAGGAAAAAAGACACAATAGCACTCTTTCTAGATAGCTTAACTTAGTATTGGAAAAGTGTTTCTTGAGTTAAAGAAAATGTTAATAACGTTTCTCCTAAGATCTATGAATGCGGAGAATTTAAAAACGATTAGACTTTTAATGGAAAATTCGAACTTATGTGCAAAATTTAGTAACTCTCCCATAAGAATGCTGGTTACACATTTGCCTATTGCTTTACTGTATAGACGTTTGGCAAAAGTGGAATAAATTGGTATTGGATATGCGAAATGTATTATTACCAATACACGTATTGGTAAAATGTCTCAAATTTCTTTCCCTACATTTTAATTCCTTGCATATTTTTCATTTGTTTTCCCTATTCTATACCATTCCTTTCATCAGTGTTCGCCGACAAATAATATAATTTATAAGATGATATTACATTTCAAGTATATTTTTAATTTTGTAAAATTTTATATTTAACCCCACAGTCCTGAATTATTTGCGCTAATGCTATTTTATATATTTTTTTATAATGGCCTACAGACATCCCTTCAAAGTTTCATTAAAATTTACTACGGTTATCATCCACGGCCACTAAAATTAGGTGAATAATTACGTATCAATCGTTGCTATAATTCAAATTAGAAAGTAATACTTGGAAACGTTAGCACAGTATACATAATGTATGTTCAGTAATTTATAAGTATCAAAACGGAAGGAGATAATCAATCTTCACACACCAGTCTACTGTAGTCATCTGCTACATATATATTTTAAATATATATACTTTAAACATCAATTGGTCTTGTTTAGCTTATATTTCAACTTACATTTAACACTCAAAAGGGAATTAGGAAAGAACTTTCTGTACTGATTACGTTACTTAAATAAGAATACTGCGTATGAATGTTATTGGTAGTACTATTTAGTAAACTTATATTCAGTATAACTTATAAAACATGTTATATGTAACGGAATTAAATAATTAAAATACTTTGGAAATATATTTGGTTTTTATTAAGTTATCCATTAGTAAATTTTGGAAGCGGTTTCACCCGCGTTGACTGTACGATTTAATATCCTCAAAGTTTCGCTGAAATTATTTACCACTGTTTAAATAAATGGTCGATACTGACACATCAACGGATGTATGGTATAATCAATTTCTATCCATAAAAATATTCTTAGAAATTATATCAAAAACATAGTTTCTACCACCACCTGTTGTGAAATATGTATACTTATATTCTGTCGAGTGTCTAAGCTTGTAATAATTTTGAAATAAATTAGTCGTTCGATAACTATCAACTTACGTTTTTCATTATAAGTTATGGACCTCACCCACATCATACTTAAAATGTGAAGCATATTGTATTTCGTGCTGTGCGACCAAGAAAATGAGTTTCAGCTGTCTTACAAACGTGCAAATGCTGAAAGGGCGCGGGAACTTTGATGATTGGGCATTCGCAATGGAAAACTTGCTGGTTTTGGAAGGCGCTGACAAGTACCTAAAGGTAGAGGGAACGAAGCAGCAGCTTCAACCGGAGATGTAAAAGCACAAGCTGAATTTGTTTTGACGACTGACTCATAGTTATTTGTGCACATAAAAGGAATAAAAACTACGAAAGACTTGTGGACAAAATTCCATGCTTTATTCGTCGATTCTAGATTTTCGCGAAGAATTACTTTGCGTCATCATTTAATTTCTATAACTGTAGAAAATTATGAGAATAAGTCAAATTATGTGACACAAGTAGTAGAAACGTCTAAACATTTAAGCGGCATTGACTTCACGATTAACGATGAATGGGTCGATTCATCACTGCTGGCCGGATGACAAGAGCCTATATTTATGATTATGGCTATAGAATATTCCGAAATTCAAATAACTGCCGATTCAATCAAGACAAAATAACTTGATTTGGAATTAGTAGACACAAATGAAACGGACCATAGTTCAGCATTAGTAGCTAAACATCTGCAGGAAAAGGAAATCAGTAAAGGTATTCTTACCAGCACTAGCAAACATTACGAACAGACTTCAAATATCTCGAATATGTCAAACTCAAATTACAAAACACGAAAACAAAAACTTTCTTTCATTGCAAAGAAACGGACCATTATCGTAATCAATATCCACTTTTGAACGAGTAAACAGAAAAAAGAAACAAAGTTACACTTTTAGTGTCGTTTTTCTCAGCAGCGAATCCAGTAAAAGTAATTTCTACGTTGATTCAGACGCAAGTATACACATGACTTCAAATGAATGTAGGCTAAGAAAGCCCATGTATCCACCTCGAGTTTACCAGAAATAATCGTTTCTAATAAGACGAAAGTTTTGTGTTGTTTGTTCCAAGTCTTACGACAAACCTATTATCAGTTAGCGAATTGATAAAGAATAAAAACACTATCATTTTTGAGCTTAATAAATGTCAAATAAAAAACAAGTTGGGCGATCCGTTTGCCGAAGGAGAACTAATTAATGGTGTAGACAGAGTAAACCTATATACATAGAACTGTTTATTGACTTGAACTATGGTGAATGTGGAAACATGGCACAAATATCTTGGCCATATAATTAGCAATGATATAAATATAATATAACGAAGCATTGTGAATTAGTGGATGGACTGAATTATTCTGATACGTTTACAACATGTAAATCAAATTATAAAACATGTCGCAAAAGGAAACAGTTGAGGTTGCCATTCTCCACAGGTTCACGAGCAATAGAAATACTTTTTCATTCAGACGTCCTATGGAGAGTTTAAATTTAAGAAATGATCATAAACCTCATAAACGCTCAAAACACATTGAAATGCGATATAAATGAATCAGGAAGGATTTAGTAATGAGTTGTTAAACAAGGTATTGTCAGAAATAAAACACTTTAAGTTTATGCAAAGACTCGGAAATTTTGAAAAATAAATTTATTGTTATTTCTACTGGTGTACAAAAAAATGTAATAGATATTTGACTTATTTGTGATTTTTATATAGTGGGGTGGAAGTTATATGATATTCTCTGCGTCAGAAATGATATCAAAAACATCTGGTGCATGAAATATGTGCACTTTTGATCTGTCAAATCTCTACGCTTGTAGTAATTTTGAAATAAATTAGTCTTTCGTTAACTATCAACTTACGTATTTCATTGTAAATAAATATTATTATGAGAACGTAGAGGCGTAATGTGACAAATTCTCACATGTTCCGCTCGAGAACCTTCATTCAATATGAATAGTTTTCCATTGCATACCAAATGAAAAAGTGGTAGTGAATTAATCTAAGAACTAAATTAATTAAAAATATATGTACATGTCAAATCATGGCAAATATTTAATACAAAATATGAAGGACGACAAAAAATGTCAAAATGATCAGGAGGTTGAATGGTTTCGGCCGTTCGTCTCGTTGTAATACTGCTTACGCCTTAAAATATCGGAATGGAATAAAAATGCAGAATATTGCAGGAAAACCTATCTAATTTTATAAATGAAAAAGTGAATTTGTTTATATATTACTCGCTTGTGAAGTGTATCTTGAAGATGAACCGATCGTACATTTTGTCGTGGAATAGAATTTGTTTTTGGTAATTCAAAATTTACTCTTACAAGATATGGTCGTGAAAGAATAATACAAAACATATCGCAGCAATAGGTGAACCTGCAGCTACTTGCTGCAGACACATGCTCGTTATATATAGTCAATGTTATGCATCTCAAAGTATTCACTTACGCATCCTAAGATGCAATATGCTATGGTGTAATATTTTCACAAGAACTTATTTTTGAGTCACACCATCATTTTTATCCTTTTTGAAACAAGCAAAGTGGTGAGTCAAAGTTAGTATTATATATATATATATATATATATATATATATATATATATATATATATATATATTTTTTTTTTATATATATATATATATATATGTGTGTGTGTGTATATATATATATATATATATATATATATATATATATATATATAATATACATGTATTCTAGTAGTGATCCTAACATTCATTTTGTTTTTAGGACAGGAAAATTGTCGAGGAGAAATCGAGATGGGCACTAGCATAAAACCTTTATTATGGATTTTCTGGATAATTTTCACTCTATCCTGCGCAGAATCAGACGTTATTGAGGACTTGACTACAAAAATTATATACGGAGTAGAAGGAGACCTAAATACTATTCTTCACCCAATCGATTCAGTTCTCATGACGACTGTTACGAAACGCTGTAAGTGAAAATAAAGTTTTATACTTTTTAGTTACCTGATATTGAAATATGAAGTAATCAAAAATTTCGCGTGATTTTCGTTTTATTTCAAAGTTAAATTTTGTTGAGACTTGTTTGAGACAAGTATTTCTGCGTATTAAAGAGCACAGACTAATATCAGTTAAATAGTGTCATTTATGACAGTAAACCGTTTTTATTTAACTTTGTTTAATACTAAATTATGTGTACGTGAGCCAAATTCTTCCAGTTTGGCTGAAAAGAAAGAGAGAGAAGAATATTCAATAAAGGAAATCTAGTGGATGGAACACAACATGGTTACTGTTAGGTAAATGCGTTTCCATTGATTCACGTATTTCGGGAGTGTCGTTCCAGAGGCGGAAGGAACTGAAGACCATGTCGCTTTGCCATTCAGCAAAGCTAGGACGACCTTTGCGCAACTACTACCTGTGTGATCGCAAAAATTGTTACAGAGAGTGAAACTCAAAATATTTCGGTTCAACTTCAAACCTGGTACTACGATAGATGCAAAACAAGAAAGGTAACAAGAAATCTCATAATCCGACTGCAGATCTTCGTCAACTGCTGCTTCAGCCATATTCTCTGAAAATTGTAATTCGAGAAAATAGCAAAAGCGATAAAATGGACAAGTCCATATCCCCAAAAAGTATTTGGTATTGGAACCTTCAAGGAAAGAAAAGTCGTGAGTATCAGAAGCAAATCTGCTAGCGGATTTTGCTAACGGAATTGAAAAGCATCAACAAGGTCTGAACTGAATCAATCTGAGACATATAGGAGCATTCAGGGTGGATGGAATGAAAGTACTGTGAATGCTCCTTACTCTACCAAAAGAATACTGGTTACAAAGAAGAATCTTTTAAAATATCTACTAAATCCAGCATAATGTGTAGTATATAGAAAAAAAAACTCGAATCGAAAGCAACAGAAGCATTTCGCAAAATATGCACTACATGTGAAAAAGTTGTGTTAGAAAAGAAATAACAAAGAAGTGTTTTAAAAAAATTGTTTTGGAGGTGAACCATTTGATCACGTTGAAAGTGAGTTCCGCTTTTAACAATGAAGAATTTAAACCGCTGTTGAAACACATTTAAAATCAATATGTCGAAAACTTGGCAAAATGTGCAATAAATGCTCAATAATATCAATTGATGTCTTATTATAACAATAAGTATCAAATGAAAGTCTGTTTGAAATTTTATAAGAGATTTCAGAAGAAAAGTCGTAAAAATTGACCAAATTGCTTAAAATAAATTATTTTAAGAAAGTTTAATGCAATACCTCGGTCTGGAGACTTATTTTTATCCACGTTTAGTTTCATAAACAAAACCTCTCGAACTTTTTTAGTTACCCGATATTATAACAGAATAAAAATTGCGGTTCATGTGAGAATATACGAGGGTGAACCAAAAAGTTCTTAGAAATAGTATAAAATACGAAAAATGAGGAAAACAAATTATTTATCTACATAATCTCCTTATAACTCAATACATTTAAGATATAGCTTTTCTAGCTTCCTTATTCCCTCCGAAACAAAAATCGTTTGTCTGAGACTCAAAAAACTCTTCTACGGCAGTCATAATCGCATTATCGTCATGAAATTTTATTCCACAGATATGCTCCTTTAATTTTGGAAACAAATGGAAATAATTGTTGGCTAAGTCTGGAGAGTATGGTGGGTGTTCGAGGATTTCAAGGCCAGCATTATGAATTTCTTTAAGCGCAACTTCCGAATGATGAGCCGGAGCATTATCGTGGTGAAACAACACGCCCAATGTCAGTCCAACGTCCCTCGACGTTTTTCTTTGATTACTTCGCAAACTTTTGAGATCAAACCAGCGTAATATTAACCAGTAATTATCTGCCCTTTTACCATGTAATCAATGACAGTAAGCAACTATAGAATATGGTAAAGCGCTATCCCCTAATTGTTGCATATCCAAAAACAATTCCTTAGTGGTCAATTTCTTCAAGCACACGTACTTTATCACTGGCCGCAACTCGCTTTTCTCTATTTCAACTTGATTTCAATAACACTTCGTATTCAAAAATTTATATCCGAGTAACAGAGAGACTGACTCGAATGATACTCAGCACGATAATTGTGTAATAATAACTGCTTGAAATAAAACAAGAGTGCCCTCAAAAGTTTTGTCTTTGAAGTTATGTCTATTCTAAGACCTTTTTGATCCACCCTCGTATATTTTTATGCAAGTACTTCTAATATCTTAAAAACATAAACATAATATGAACAATGAGAAATCGTTGAGAATAGCTTCGAGGGAATGCATGCACGATTTACTTAAAACTTCCGTTGACAGATCACTTACCTTCGAAGTATATAATAATAAGGGGTTAATTAACATATCAGAAGAAGAAAAACACAGGAAGAAGAAGTGATGTTGCGTTCTGTTCATGAAAGAGTTTTAGAATGAAATCTAATTTTTCGTTAAATAACATCGTAACCAAAACGAGAAACCACAAGACGCGGTCGAAAACTAATGGGTATAAATGCATTATGCAACCAGGAATATTTCGATATTTTTTTTGAAATCATATGATAGTATACACATTAAAAACTACATACCTGGAAAGAAATTCTGCAGCTGATGATTATATATTATAAAAAAAAACAATTTAAAAAAATTTTGTACCTGACGATTTAGTTTGCGATGGAACAGATTTTAACCATTTTTTCCAGTTATTTCACTTATTCTTTTATCACTAACCACTTATTACACAATTAAAAGGGTAATTTGTTATGAATTATTAAGTACTTATGACAAAAATTCATTATCAAAATTGAATATTTTTTTAATTTAAACGACTATATTTTGCTAAAATGGTGCCAACATACAAGAAACAATAAAGTATATTTGTATTATGGCGTATATCTTTTTGAATATTTTTTGGCATTCACTTCAGAAGTTGCCTAAATTTTAAATATACTTTAAAATCAGCCCAATATTTCCAAAGAATAAGCAAAAGCCCGGCCAGGCTGGGCTTCGGGTCGGGTCGGGTCGGGTCGGGTCAGGTTAGGTTAGTTTAGGTTAGGTTAGGTTAGGTTAGGTTAGGTTAGGTTAGGTTGGGTTAGGTTTGGTTAGGTTAATTTTGGTTGGGATAGGTTGGGTTGAGTTGGGTTAGGTTAGGTTATGTTAGGTTAGGTTGAATTAGTTTGGGTTAGGTTAAGCTAGGTTTGGTTTGGTTGGGCTAGTTTGGGTTGGATTAAGTTAGGTTAGGTTAGTTTGGATTAGGTTGTGTTGGGTTAGGTTTGGTTAGGTTAGATTGGGTTGAGTTAGTTTGGGTTATGTAGGGTTAGGTTGGGTTCGGTTAGGTTAGGTTAGGTTAGGTTGGGTTGGGTTGGGTTGGGTTAGGTTAGGTTAGGTTAGGTTAGGTTAGGTTAGTTTTGGTTGGGATAGGTTGGGTTGGGTTGGGTTAGGTTAGGTTATGTTAAGTTAGGTTAGGTTAGGTTAGGTTGGGTTAGGTTAGGTTAGGTTAGTTTTGGTTGGGATAGGTTGGGTTGGGTTGGGTTAGGTTAGGTTATGTTAGGTTAGGTTGAATTAGTTTGGGTTAGGTTAAGCTAGGTTTGGTTTGGTTGGGCTAGTTTGGGTTGAATTAAGTTAGGTTAGGTTAGTTTGGATTAGGTTGTGTTGGGTTAGGTTTGGTTAGGTTAGATTGGGTTGAGTTAGTTTGGGTTATGTAGGGTTAGGTTGGGTTCGGTTAGGTTAGGTTAGGTTAGGTTGGGTTGGGTTGGGTTGGGTTGGGTTGGGTTGGGTTGCTTTGCGTTGCGTTGCGTTGCGTTGCGTTGCGTTGCGTTGGATTGCGTTGGGTTGGGTTGGGTTGGGTTGGGTTGGGTTTTGTTGGGTTGGGTTGGGTTGGTTTGGGTTGGGTTGGGTTGGGTTGGGTTGGGTTGGGTTGGGTTGGGTTGGGTTGGGTTGGGTTGGGTTGGGTTGGGTTGGGTTGGGTTGGGTTGGGTTGGGTTGGGTTGGGTTGGGTTGGGTTAGGTTGGGTTAGGTTGGGTTAGGTTGGGTTAGGTTGGGTTAGGTTGGGTTAGGTTGGGTTAGGTTGGGTTAGGTTAGGTTAGGTTAGTTTAGGTTATGTTAGGTTAGGTTAGGTTAGGTTAGGTTGGGTTAGGTTAGGTTAGGTTAGTTTTGGTTGGGATAGGTTGGGTTGGGTTGGGTTAGGATAGGTTATGTTAGGTTAGGTTGAATTAGTTTGGGTTAGGTTAAGCTAGGTTTGGTTTGGTTGGGCTAGTTTGGGTTGGATTAAGTTAGGTTAGGTTAGTTTGAATTAGGTTGTGTTGGGTCAGGTTTGGTTAGGTTAGATTGGGTTGAGTTAGTTTGGGTTATGTAGGGTTAGGTTGGGTTCGGTTAGGTTAGGTTAGGTTAGGTTAGGTTGGGTTGGGTTAGGTTGGGTTAGGTTAGGTTAGGTTAGGTTAGGTTAAGTTAGGTTACGTTAGGTTACGTTACGTTACGTTACGTTACGTTACGTTACGCTACGCTACGTTACGTTACGTTACGTTACGTTAGGTTAGGTTAGGTTAGGTTAGGTTAGGTTAGGTTGTGTTGGGTTAGGTTAGGTTAGGTTAGGTTGTGTTGGGTTAGGTTAGGTTAGGTTAGGTTGTGTTGGGTTAGGTTTGGTTAGGTTAGATTGGGTTGAGTTAGTTTGGGTTATGTAGGGTTAGGTTGGGTTCGGTTAGGTTAGGTTAGGTTATGTTGGGTTAGGTTAGGTTAGGTTAGGTTAGGTTAGGTTAGGTTGGGTTAGGTTAGGTTAGTTTGGGTTGGGATAGGTTGGGTTGGGTTGGGTTAGGTTAGGTTATGTTAGGTTAGGTTAGGTTAGGTTGAATTAGTTTGGGTTAGGTTAAGCTAGGTTTGGTTTGGTTGGGCTAGTTTGGGTTGGATTAAGTTAGGTTAGGTTAGGTTAGATTAAATTAGATTGAGTTAGGTTAAGCTAGGTTAGTTTTGGTTGGGCTAGTTTGGGTTGGATTAAGTTAGGTTAGGTTAGTTTGGATTAGGTTGTGTTGGGTTAGGTTTGGTTAGGTTAGATTGGGTTGAGTTAGTTTGGGTTATGTAGGGTTAGGTTGGGTTCGGTTAGTTTAGGTTAGGTTAGGTTGGGTCAGGTTGGGTTGGGTTAGGTTAGGTTAGGTTAAGTTGGGTTAGATTAGGTTGGATTAGGTTAGGTTGGGTTAGGTTAAGTTAGGTTTTATGGTTTAAATTATTATGGCATATATTTTTTTGGATATATTATGGCATTCATTTCACTTTGTAGTTGTCTAAATTTTAAATATTTTAAAATATTTTTTTCATTTTTAAAAAGGTTTAATATTGACAATATTTATTACAATTTACAATAAATAATCAACAATAAACATTACAATATTTATTGTTGATTATTTAAATTAAGCCCAGCCCTGGTTGGGATTTTGCTTATACTTTCGAAATACTTATAAAAATTTTTTTTTGGAAATATACATTTTTTATGGAAGTTATTCTTTAAACAATTTTTTTAATACATTAGTCACGGCCGGAAATTATTTTAGTTACTTTTGTATTTTTATACGTAGTACATTATAAGTTTATATCTTAAAAATTAATTACCATAATTATATTTTTATAGTAATGGCAAATGCAAAAGTTGATAGTCATAAATAAAAAAAACCATAACTTAAAGGTTTACAGATAGTAAAACTACTAAGTTGGTATAATTGATAATTTTTCTTATTTGACGTTTAATACTGTTAAAAATTACGTTGTTTTAATGTAATTATAAAAGTTTATTTTAAGTTATTTA
This sequence comes from Druceiella hillmani, assembly GCA_039881145.1. Classification (NCBI taxonomy): domain Eukaryota; kingdom Metazoa; phylum Arthropoda; class Insecta; order Lepidoptera; family Hepialidae; genus Druceiella; species Druceiella hillmani. Next base: position 11,833,849 of record JAYKKI010000006.1, on the reverse strand, counting down.
ATTTCATTAATTTCTAATTCCTTTGTGTGTGTGTCAAATGTCTAATATCTAACGATAAATTAATTGTAAATATAGTGAGAAATAACGATGTAATGTACAAATTTCGATATATTTCTGCTGAGTATTTTGTTTGAAAATGGTTTTTTATAATAAATAATCATCAGCTGCAGAATTTCTTTATAGGTATGTAGTTTTTAATGTGTATACTTTTACATGATTTCAACAAAATTGTCGAAATGTTCCTGGTTGTAAAGTGCATATGTTCCAACTAATGAATACATTTATAACGAATACATATGTAGAGAAAATGGAAGCATATTTCTCATTTAAATATTTTTCTCCCAACTAATATAAACCAGAAAATGCCCAAACACTGGGGCAGTTTTAAGCCACTTAAACAAGTAAGAAGATCATTGTTTTATGTCATTAACATAACTTGTGCTCACTAATACAATAATTTACGTGTGACTATAGCAATATCGTAAAGTATATGTAAATTGTATTTCAGGTCAATCTCTAAAATATCTACTAGGAATAAACTATGAAGCTCTGAAAGACAATGTTGAACCCGACCTAAATAACCTCGAAATTCACTTCAAAACCAATAAAGGTCGAAATATTTACAAGATCAACGAAGCAGCCAAAAAATTATCAAATAATCCCCATTTCGACAGAACCCACAAAATGGTAATATTTGCGCATGGCTTATCAGACAACCCAAATAAAACCGCTTTTGGGACTATTAGTGACGCATATCTAGCTAAGATCGGTTACAATGTCTTAGCCTTAGACAGCAGTAGCCTTACAAGTTGGCCGTTGATTAGAGCATCAGCCTACGTCAGATTTATAGGAGAAAAGCTTGGACAAGTCCTTCGTATGCTGTTGAATGGTTAGTCTTATTAATTATCCCGAAAACTAACATCAATATCCGTTTGTATATAGAAGGCACATTTTTATTACTGACTAAATAATTATCTGGCATTGCTCAGAATTTTTTACCAGAAACTTTTGGGAGAGGTAAAGTAAAGCGATTATCATTATATTTGCCGTACATGAAAGTTTCTCTCCGCAAATGGGGGCGGGTAAGACATTAGGGTGGACCACCGCCCCTTACTACTTTCCATCGTTAAATTGTTTCTCTATCTAATATTTCTGTAGATGTAGAACATAAACTAAAGGAAGAGAAAACATATTTAGATAACGTTAGACCAACAACTGGTGTAGCAGTAATGATCAACAAAAATTACTGAGACTACGTAGATACCAAGCAGTCCGTTCAAAAGTTGTATACAATTTAAAAATAACGTATCGATGCATTTTCTTTCTGCATAGTATTTGGTCAGAAAAGATGTTTAAAATATTTAATAGCCACAGTTGAAATGAAATTTGATCCATATTTATACGGCATATTTTTTTAAATCGAAACCTTTATTGTAATTATTATATCGTTTCACCACAATCATAACAGTCTAAGAAATATTTGTTTTATATATTTACAAACTTTAATGTACACAAACAAACATATAACGAATGTATTAGTACGAGATCAATTTCTCATAGCCTACCAAAATATATATCCAATAAGAATATAATTTTACAAACATGTTATAATATATGGAAACTTCATACAAATGTACAATATATTGTATCATAGGTTTTCAATATTACACTTGAACTGATTGATCATTGGAATCTCTGTAGGACATCGAATTTATCATTTAGCATCAAATGTTTATATTCATAAAACTGTTGACAGAAAACCAATGACATAATTTTACCAAAAGACTCAGAAACAATGTGTATCATTCAGAATTAATTTTACTAATGAAAGTATACCCAGGCAGATAAAAAAAATGATATATCTTGAAACGATGAAAACAACTCAACCAGTTACAATAAAAATGTAAATTTACTTCTCAAAATGGATCTTTCCAACCTTTATGATCATTAGGTGAACCTGGAACTGTACTAAAATACTTATTGGATAATAATCACATCCTGAAATAACTATTTCTTTTTAGAGGGAATCAGCGAAGACAATATGATAATTGTTGGACACAGTCTCGGCGCATACATCGGTTCCTATGCATGCAAGAAATTCTATGAGCTAACGAAGAAACGTGTAGGTCGATTGACAGGTTTGGATCCAGTAGGACCTTGCTTTACAAACCTAAAGGACGATTTGAGATTGAAGAAGACTGATGCCAAGTTCGTGGATATTATACATACAGCCGCTGGAGTGTACGGGACCACTGAATCGATGGGTGTGGTTTGTTTCAAATTAGAACTGTTTTTACGAATTATATTATCATATGATTAAAATGAATGATAAATTTATTTATAGCTTTGGAAGTCATTCTGAATCACATTATCCATCTATCGTCATGAATCAATCTCGATGTACGAGGAGAGTTCTGGATATTAAACGATTCTCATTTCTTAAATCTGTTCCAGTAGCCTAATTAATAAAACAAATAGGGCGACTAAAATGTGTAAAGATCTCTAATGCACATAGCCTTTTTATATTAAAAATGTCATCAATTATTTAATATTCAAACTTTGTTTCATTCTCTATTGAGAATTCATATATTTAATGAAAAAAATATTAGAAATTTACAGTTCAAAAGAAAAATATGGAGAAAATTTTGAAAAGACAGCTATAAAGACTTCATTTTGTTTTTAAATATAAAACATATCTCCAGAAATATATCGAAGAAAATGCCAAAAATTACAGTACCTTTCTTTATGCACAACTGAACCTCAAATTATGCAATAATACAGTTTTAAACAATTTTAAAAACTTATTTGAAGTTTATAATAAAATTACAGCGACCATCCGAGATATCAGTTTTTGAAAAAATCACGTTATTTTTACGCCTAGGATATATATGTAATGCGCAATATATTTACGTGGCAAAAAGTAATATTAATATTTTTAAATGGTTAAATAAAAGTTCTGCACGTCCTCAATTCTTCAAATAATACGTGTGTGTGTTTGCATGCATACGTGCGTGCGTGCGTCTGCGTCCATAACTGCGTCCGCGTTCGCGGCCGCGTCTGCGTCTGCGTCCGCGTCTGCGTGTCTGTCTATGTGTGCGTCTGCATGTGTGTCTGTGCCTGTGCCTATGCCTGTGCCAGTACTTGTGCTTCTGCCTCTGCCTCTGCCGGTGCCTGTACCTGTCTCTGTATCTGTGTGTGTGTCTGTGACTGTGTGTCTATGCCTGTGTATGCTGTGTGTGTGTGTGTGTCTGTGTGTGTGTGTCTGTATGTGGGTTTCTGCATATGTGTACGTGTGCGTGCGCGTGCATGTGAGCGTATGCGTGTGCATGTGCGTGTGTGTGATAATTTTACTTGTGCTTACCAAGTTTTTTTTTCAATTTTCACTTACTGTCTTCATAACAGTTTTAATTTATGTTATAGATGAAGAATTAAAAGCCCTTACTTTCCATCCGTTTTTATTGGCCATTTAGCAATCATATTCTATACCTACAATTAAATTGGTCATTTTAACACATTAATGATAAATTTAGAAAATATTTAATTTAATAATTTGGATTTAGTTCCAATTAGTCAAATATGCCAATTAAATCAACTAAAATAAAAGCGGAATGACTTCAAAGTATAGTTTCGGTAATAGGAATGTCAGATTCTGAATATTTCCCGTGCTCGTCAGAGCTTTCATCGTTGACAGCTATCATATTCTCATCTACACTAAACACAATTTATTTTATTTGCAGGTCACGTGGACTATTACCCAAATGGCGGATACAATCAGCCTGGATGTCTTCTCCAAGCTAATAGTCACTCAAGAGCCTGGGAATTACATGCAAAAACTATACTTTATCCGTATTTATTCATAGCCAAAAAATGTAAATGTTGGGAGGATTTTAAATTGAATCAATGTAAAAATAACGACACCAGCTACATGGGGTTCGCAAGTAATCCCGATAAGTCTGGAAATTATTACTTAGTTACTAGCGGTGATGCTCCGTATGGATTAGGCAAAGATGGCTTGAAGTACACCGGTGGCAATGGTGTTTTAACAAGACTGGAGTATAGAATCAATGGTTTATTATATGAAGATATGTAAAACGATCAAGATGATAACTGAGCGATGTTTCGTAAGAATATCTTTTAAACCCGAGCCCTTTATATGTTGTCAGTAGAAAAACAAAGTTCAAAAAAACGTTCCGGACAATCTCTAATTTTTTGACATTCAAATAAATGACGAAACTAGGTCGCTATTTTTTATATACATTTACAGGATTATAATAATAAATTTATGAGTTCCCTTTGAGCACCTCCCCCTCCTCCTGCCCCTCCATAACACAAGGGGGTGGCCCCTTCCTCTCTCCCTCTCTCCCTCCCTCTCTCCCTCTATTCCTCTATCCCTCTCCCCCTTTCTCCCTCACACTCTCCCTCTCTCCCACTCTCCCTCCCTCTCTCTCTCCCTCTATTCCTCTATCCCTCTCCCCATCTCTCCCTCCCTCCCTCCTAAAGAATAAAATAGTAACATTTAAAGTCTAAAATATCGAAAAAAATCATTAAAATTAGTGTTCATTATATTTTGATGAAAGGAGCAATGTATAATTTCTATAGCGGTTTTGAATGAATTTCTATACTAAATAGTATATATATATAATATAATATATATATATATACCCTGTGTATCCATAGCTACATATTCCCACACAAATTCCCTTCAAATCGATGGTCAGTTTTTAATGTTTTTTTTACAAATTTAGGATACAATTCTGTCACTTTGTTCAGCGATAAACTTTCATGTTGCTGGGTGCTAAGTTTAGGGTGTCATTTTGTAAATCTTTTGCCGGTCGAGTTAATAATCGTGAATATTTTTGCGCCCGAGTTTCGTATCAACTTGTTCGTTCCTGTACCTTTCTCTTGCGCCCCTTGGTACCGTGCAGCCGCTCGGCGAGGTTATACGTGCGCGCGTTAGTCTCTCTGTCAGCCGACGAAAATATACCAAACGCCGAGTGCAGCGATGTGGGGTCGGATGTAGAGATAGATCACGTATTAGAAGAAAGTTGTGCGTCTGGTTCCGAGCAGAATAGCCAACTACAGTGGGTAATGAAAACAATTTTCCATCCCAGAATGATTTTTCTTCTATTGTAAGTGGAGAGCAAGAGTTTTCGCCTGAAGATGATGTACCTTTATCTGAAATTGGATCGAGACTGAGGAAGAAGAATTATTTTGGAAGGAATCACTTTCGTTGGTCATCTGCCCCACTGTCTTTCCGACCAAGAATTTTGCAGCATAATGTAGGGCAGGAAAGAAAAAGTATAAAACCAACATGTCGGGGTGAGATAAAGACCTCATCTTCTCCATTAGATATGCGGCAGCATTTTTTTACAAACGAAATGCTTGAAAATTTCCTTTTTCACACGAAATTAGAGAAATAAGACCGAACTGTAAAAATGCTACCTGTGTTCAAGACTTAGATCTCATTTAATTGAAGATATTTCTAGGTTTTCTGTTTTGTACTGCGATCTTCAAGGAAAATCGTGAAGATTATACGTCATGGTATAGTACTGACGGCACTGGAAGGGAAATATATCGCTGTATCATGAGCAAAAACAGGATTGAAATGTTGCTGAAAGCCATGCCTTTTGATGATGAAGCGAACCGAGCAGCGCGTCGAAAAATCGATGCATCTGCACCCATGGCTGATCTCTTTGACTCTTTTATTGATCTCTGTCAATCCATTTATGCAATAGGCAGTTGCGCTTGTATTGACGAGATGTTGGTCGCATTTCCAGGAAGATGCAAGTTCAAAATGCATATACCAAAGAAACCGACTAAATATGGTATAAAAATGCAATGTCTTACAGATGCAAAGTCGGGGTATCTGCTCAATGCCTATATATACCTAAACAAAGATTCAGATGGATGTAATTTATCAGCTAAATATCAGCGATTGGTGAAACCCACTCAAGCTGTAATGGGTCTCATTCCTTCAATCGAAGGATCTAACAGAAACGCAACAACTGCTGACGGGTGGGGGAACCTTGCGGAAAAATAAAAAAGAAATTCCCAGAAAATTCATGCCAACGTCTCCTCAAAAGATTGATTCGACGATTTTTGGATTTAATAAATATTTCACTATATCATTGTATGTGCCAAAATAAAATTGAGCCATCACAATTTCGAGTAAGAAACTGTAGATAATATTATTTTATAACCAAACCAAAATTTGTGTGGATCTACTCGACCAAATATTCTGGAATTACTCCACAGATCGTCGTACTCGTAGATGGCCCTTGGCAGTATTCTACCAACTACTTGATATTTCTGCCTTAAATTGCTACGTCATGAGCTTATTTGTCCAGCCCCAAGGACAGGAGATTAAAAGCAATTTATCAGGAAACTAGCTGACCAGCTGACGAGGCCCCACATGGAACGTCGTGAAACCAATGTGAAATTGCAACGTGATATACAAATCGGTATTTTTCAACTTGCACATACACAAGGAAATAAAAAACACAATACAATTGTTTCGAATATAAAGCACCAAATTTCCTTGTGTTTTCGCTGTCGTGAAAAACTATAAATTGAGAGCCTATAATTTCCTTTAATTTGTGATTTTAATGAGAATTTATTTTTTCCACACTAATTATTTATTAAATCTTTTTAAAAAAATATACAAAAAGGTTCTGTATAATTTTTATGGATCTCATTTTCCAAATATGTGAGTTTGTAATATGTAAGAAATATTGACAATTATTAGCAATTAAACAAAAAAGAACGCTGACTTTCATGTGCCTTTTTTTTCTAATATTAATAACAAAACCTTTCTTTACCAATTTTTATAATCGTGAATTAATTCATTCTGGGGTCCTACAGTTAGTAGTTAGTTACACAAACAGTAGTTAGTTAAGGGTTAAATAGTTCAAGTCAACCTAATTCGTCTGCACTTACTGATTTTACACTTACTGATTCGTCTGCACTTGCTGATTGAACAATTGTGATCAGTTGGAATATGAGCAACTGGTTGACGCAGTTCTTTTAACTTTTGATTATTAAACTCTTTTACATCTTCGTTTATTGCAAATAATATAATGGCAGCACTGAAAAAATACGTTCGTTTGGTAATAGTGTTTGTATACTCCAAACCATTAATTTTTCGTAATCTTTAATAGTACATTCAACCTTACTAATTCGAGCAAGTATACTTCGAAAAACTTGTTGAGATTCATTTTGTCGAAGCGATGACGACAAAAAGAAATATTTTGAAACACTTGATGTAAATAACAATTTTCCTTGTAAAAGAAATTCGCTTCCTTCTCTTTTATTACTCTATAGTAGCCCATCATTTACAGATGGCAACTGATGAATGTCTCCAAAAAATATATTTAAATTCTCCACCAAACTTGTCTTGAAGGAAAAGTTATGCGTAAACGTAGATAATTTTTTCTTGAAAGTCTGCGTATAGGTATGACGATATACTCATTTCCTCAATAAATATAAATTTACATTCATAAATTTCCTCTTGAAATTGAGCAAGTGAATATATACTGATAACGTTGAATATTTTATTTATCCCCAATAAAAGTTTAGAATGAATTGTCGAACCATTAATATTAACAACAGCGGCACCAGTTGGTGCACCGGCTTTGCCTTATATAACAATTGTTTCAACAGATTGTTCTTCCTCGTAACCTAGTAGATAACTAAGTTGTTTTTCAGATATATTAATCTCATCTTGCTGTTCATCAGAATGAACGAAATTATTTAGAATAATAACAACGGGATTTCTTTGATTTTCTGCAATATTTTCTTTCTTGAATTCATTAGAGTAATATATATATATATATATATATATATATATATATATATATATATATATATATGTATATATATATATATATGTATATATATATATATATATATATATATATATGTATATATATATATATATGTATATATATATATATATATATATATATATATATATATATATGTATATATGGTAGTATAGAGTAAATATATATAGTTTATTATTCTTTTTTTTAATTATATAATATAATTGGTAATATTTATGCCCTAGGAGCGAAATAGTTAAAAAAGGCATGCACTCGAAACACACATTATTCCCAGCATTCTATCCGGGTTGTCACAGGGTCCCTCCTGCGACCAATAACAAAAGAGGGGACCTAATAGTATCCTGTATCTATATTCTCAGTGTTTCCACCCAACTGGGTTAGACACTGCCTTCTCAATGAATAATTTAGGATCTCCATATTTACAAGAACGCACTTAGCAACCACTCTAAATGACTCAAAGATCGGTTCATCCTCAACCAAGTCCCGGTAACTAAAAAGCTCCACGTGATTCTACTCTAATGTTAAGACCCATGCTCTCTAATAAAACTCTATGCGCATCACCGTGCTCACTGTAGTGGAACAAAACATGATTCATATCCTGCGTCTCTATTATATTTTTTTTCTAATGAATTCAATTGTTGTTCATTTGATATAGAATGCCATTTACACCGTATATCGCTTTCTCTTCTACCTAAATATACTTCTTGATTAATATATTTTGGTCCGGCAGCTACAACCCTCCAATCATATTTTGGTTGATCTATTTCAACTGGATTTATATTTTCATAATCTTCTTCGTCTTTCAAATTTTGTAACCAATTCATAACTCAATATGTCATCATTTGAAATAATGTTCATATTTGACCTTCCAAGTATTATTGTCAGGATTTAGATCATTCAACTGTCACCAGATAATATGTAACAAAACTTATTGCTTATAAACATTTTCATTACCTATACTACTTCGATAGTATTTAAAATTTGGAATAACTCTAAGAATAAAAAGTACTTTTCTCGTACTATTTCATAACTTTTCGTAAATAAATCAAGTAAAGATATATGTTTCAATTCCGCAGGTCGTTGTTGATATTTTTCTAAAGAATTTGTCTCAAAAATACTTCCATCTTCCCTATTCATATTCAGATGTTCCCATGTATTATCTGACAAATTTATTGTAAAAAATTGTCGGGAAGATCGATACAGGGGCCGTAATAATCCAAAGTATTCCCTGAGCAGAGTAGTTACGTTCAGCACACATTTTTCTCAAATTTTGTTGGATCATCTGTTGAACATTGCTCTTGTACTGTTTGTCTAATAAAATATTTCATACTATCCGATCTAACTTCATCTTTACTAGCATATTTAATAATATCTCTAAGAACGATGTGAATGGAAACCATAGCTTGTGAATCAACGTTTGCTCGCTAGATTTTCAAAATTTTGGAAGAGTGGCTATTTAAGTATGAATTATTTATTTATATATACATTCTATTTCGTTCTCTCCAATAAATTGAATTTTACTTACATTTATACAACCTTTCGGATACTTAAAACGACAAATAATTATTTTTCCTTCTTTGAAAATAAGCTTTAGTACGTTTATATAATTGTACTGCACATTTTAGTACATTTATCTATTTGTACTGCACATTTTAGTACATTTATCTATTTGTACTGCACATATTAAATGATCGTAATCAGCATTTTCATCAAATATATCAGAAAAATGTTTTCGGATGACTGTATATCATAATTTTGAGAAGGATCTGCATGCCATGTAGATATGAATTCATCATAGTAATGAATAATTTCTTAAATCCTGACAGAATCATCTGGATCGAGATTTTTAAGATGAAGGAGCATTTATATATGCGATTTATCTCTGGCCAATATAAGCTGCACTTAACGTCATAAATATTGTTGGCCTTCCTAATTTTTCAGCCATATCCATTAACTCTCTAGATCTCGCATACCAATATGAGCTAGATAACATCAAATTAGCATTATACGATAAAATTGATTTAAACAATATTGTTTCACGCTGCAGTAACTCTTGGAGCTGTTCGATTGTTTTAATATTATACACACGTGGCTTTTTTCTAACGCAAATACCCCCATTTTGCAAAGGTGTCTAACACATTAGACTATTAAACGCAAAAAAAATCAAAATGCTGGATGTGTGATCTTCATACATGATGAGAAAATTAAAATACTCATTATTACAAATTTTACAAATTCCTATATCTCGAAGGTCATCTTTACAAGTAGGAATTAAAGTAGGAAATATCCTACAAATATATCGATCACACGTAAATTCATTAATTGGTGCAAAATCCAATCTAGACCAAGGTAAAACACGAGAACCATCATTTTCTTCCGGAATGTTCAATACATTGTACGAATCTGGTGCGCCATCGGTGAACTTTCAATAAAATTGATTGCCTTTCGATTTTATTGAAAGTTCACCTATGGCGTACCAGATTCGTAAATATTATCATATGATTTATTTTAATCATCTTCCCTATCTAAATTAAATGACATATATTGTTTTTCTTGACTAAATACAATTTTGACAAAAAACACTTTCATTATTCGGTAAACATTGAAAATTATGTTCATCAATAGCAATATCGTTACACCAAAAATTATTGTTTTTAAGATATTTCAACGTAGCCTCAAGATTATTACGGTTTACAATAAAATCTTTATATCTTTATGCCATTCAACATTAATGAAACCTTAAAACGACAAATACTAAGGCCGGAACACATTTTCCTTCCATCGAAGTGTCATAGAATTTTGGGCTATTTGACGTGTAGACATAAAATTTTAAATGGAGATGAATTTTGACAACCCCTCAATAATTTTATTAAGAATGGAGAAATCTGAAAAATTTTGATACTCGACATGACACCTTTAAGGATTAATGGATAAAGGCGATATGTCTAAAATATATGGTGGAAGTAGAGGGGCAACGGGCTAGTTTCTACTAAGAATAAATCGTATGGAATGTTATTTGTAATGATTAATCACGATATAGAGTTACCAAAAATCACGCAAGACACCATTGTTTTTATTGACATTTTGTACACAGTACAAAGTTACAGTACAGTTAAGTTTTCGTTTTTAACAATATTTCCAACATCGATACAGTTGTCCTCATTTACACCTTAAAAAACAAATAAAATTAGCAATAGTATCAGGTATTAGTAAAGCAAACAATATAATTTGCCCAAAATTGACGCTTTGTAGATTTTAGGCGTCAAAGAGTGACTTCTGTTCATCGGAATTTTGGAATGTTAACTTCAGTGTAAGTATAAAATCATCATCATCATCATCATCATATATATTAATACGCTAAGGTTAAGATGTTACACTCCCTTTTTAGAAAAAACCTCACAACTAATCCACATAAATTATATATCATTTTATAGATAATTGCTTGCTCTACCGGCATCCACAACTAAAAAAATTATTATTGCTATTGTTTTTGCAAATTAATTAATTATTAAAATTATATACACAAAACAGCAATGCTGCCATCTAACGGCTCAACGTCAATATGATTGACGGTCAGTAAAATTTTTGTTTAATTTCAAATCCACTCACGTATAAATAAAGTGGCGCTTTAGCTAAATGCTTTTGATACTTGCGCCTCTATATGTCAATTTTAGTAAAATATTTGTTTGATCTGTCATCTGAGCTTCATAATGGAATAAATAATGTGAAGACTTCGCACGGGTCACGCTAGTATATATTATAAGTTGAAGTAGTGTTATTTCAGTTTCATATACAGCATGAGTTTGTTTTTACATACGTATTGTAAAGTAATCGATACTGGTTTTGAGATTAAATTTGCGAAGTATAAAGATAAAACTAAAACAACTTAACCTCAACTCATACATTATTATTTTATCAATAAAGGTGTAAAACAGTGCCTACAAAATTCATCAGTATTGCTTTAGGTGTCGAAATAGATTGTGTGTGGGTCATATTAATTTGTTCGTTTGTAATCAAGAGTACTAGCTCAGATCTTCGATATTTTAATGTTTTTGTATATAAAACACAAATGAAAATGTTTAAGACAGGACCACAATTACAATTATTTTTAGTAAAGTTTATCGAATACTGCAAATAAAGTGAGGTTTATCGAATACTGCAACAATTAAACTGCAAATAAATACTTACATCAAATGTTCTTCACAAAAATAAATTTTTGAATCTGTAGATACAGACTCCTTTTGCCATTTTTTTCCGTATCTGCTCAATGTTTGGAATATACATAATTTATTTGGTGTTTTAATAGGTGTTTAACACTGGGGCACACATTCATTTTTAATTAAAAAAAAGAAGCAACTGCCAAACACAGACACGATTGTTTTGATTTTTTTACGACCAGTAACGTTATATAAGACGCCATGACAGTTTTGAACTGTTTTTTAAAACGCAAAATTAATAAGGTAAATGTTTGTTTTTTGGAAAAATATAATTTTTGGGTTAAGTAGATATTATGGTAAAGAATTAACAGCTTTCTCAAATTTAATCAACAAGCCTATTGTGGGGGTGGCACATAAGGTTAGTTAAGCGTGAGTGTATATACTTGTTAAGAAGTATCGTTACTGGGACCTAGATATTAAAGAGAGGTTAGTTATAGGAGCTGTGCAAAACATTTGTTAGCCATGTGCATTATCAAAATAATATAATTATTTTTTAATATCTAGGACATGGCCTGGGAATATAAAGTGTAAAAAACACGTTTGTTTTTTTTTTCAAAGCAGTTAAAAGATCTAAAAAACTGACCTTATGTGGACTATTGGCCCCAAGTGGACTATTTCCCAACGATGGAAGGCCCTGCCCGACAATCTTTCTCAGGATTGCAGTTATAGAAAGGTTGGTGCTTTACGTCGTTAGAATGCTGAAATCATATTCGTGCAGTGCTAAGAAATACAAGTCTTGGAACGATGCCAAGAAGAAAAAGTGTAATAATGACAATAGATACGTAGGTTACGCCTCCAATCCAAACAATCGTTATGTATGGTCACGGTCGTTATGTATGGAATATGGAACGACAGTTGTCAATCGTCAACTACATAGAATTCTGACTGTTTCGTAACTTTCGTAGTTTTTATAATTGAAACATGTATACATTTTTTACGTTGAATACATGTTTCAACAATATATTTTATCCTTTATTTCACAAACATACAAAAGAAACGTAGGAAAACGTTGCAAGGATTGTCAGAAATCTGACTGATAGTGACCGTGTCGCTCCAAGATTATCATCAAAGAAACTAGAGTGGACAGTTGTGATAATTGATCCCTGTTTTTGTAAATTCTTATTTGAGATAAAAAAAGTTAAATGTGAGATCAGTGTCGTAGCCAAGGACATGAGTGCCGAGGGCAAGATTTGCGCTCCTCAAAATTTATGGCACTTATTTTACTTATTTTATAGGAAGAAAAACAATACAATAATTTCAAGTTATACATTTAAGCATTAGATATAAAATCACTGAAATGTGAGAATATGTTGAAAGAATATGTTGAGAATATGTTGCTTTTCTAGTTTTTTTCTGAAGCTAATTTATCAATCACATGGTCTACATCAATACTTCCTGCAATGTCATATTCAATCGAAAGTGTAACAAGATTACTCAAACCTTCCTGACAAGTCTGCGGTCGAAAATATTTTTTTTATTATTTTTAATTTGCTGAAAGCTCTTTCACAGCTGGCAGAAGTGACAGGTAGTATTAGCTCCATATTAGGCCATGAGCAATCCCTGTATCGGAATAATCGGTCACTAAGCCATATTCTTCACAGCAATTAAGAAATGCAAAGTAATATGCATTTTTTAAATCAGGTCATTTTATTTGGCGTTTGTCGCTTTCAACCTCTAAACTAAACTCATTACGGAGGATTCTATTAGGAAACCAAAGTCAGAAGCTACCGCAGCTAAGCCTTAAAATCTCCATCCCATTTGCTGAATAAGTGTGTCCAGAACACAGCAAAGCTGAATTTTTAACTTTTAAAGTGGAGTCATTATATCCGCATCATCCTTGGTCCTTTTGTCGAATATTATTTTAACCTTTTATTTGCGCTTTCCAGAAAATTCCGGTTCCATCAATATCACGATTGTTAGGTTTCTTGCTAAATCAATACACAAGGCCTTGCAAATATTTTGATACAACCACAAAGAACATGTTTTTTTCTGTAAAATGCTATTAACTTGTCAATACTGAGAATATGATCCCATAGAACCAATAAACAAATAAATTTTAAATTGGTAATTTTTAAAATACTTCAACTGAAGATACAGAATCGCCTGTATATTTCCTCCCTTCATTATTTCTTTCTTCAATGGAATATAATATTTGGTGTATAATTTGTGGTAGTTTTCGAGTATATAGAGTGAATAGAGTGAATTGGTGACATTTTGACGACAATCTCGTATCAAAGTGACCCTTCAAAGTCAAGTTAAAAATTTGATAAAGTACTCCAACGTTCAGTCGATGCAGAAAAATAATTAAAAATATTTTGCACTTTATCGAAAAACGTAGTCATTTCTGTTGTTACAAACGACGTATGAGCTCCAACTAAATTTAGTGAGTGATCACTACGCAACAAAAATCTGGCATATTCATTCAGGTCTAAGATTCGCGCTTTACACTTTAACATTTATCCGCCATGTTAGCGCCGTTGTTATATGACTGTCCTCTACATCTGATCTGATAGCTTAAGACCATCTTTGTTTAATTTATTTACAATTTTGTCCGTCAGTCCACTTCCGGTTTTTGTAAAATCCAAAAAACTTTCTTCAATCATACATTGTTCATTACTTGCATTTACATAGCGCACAATTTCTGACATTTGTTCTTGGTAGCTGATCCCTGGAGTACAATCAAATGAGATACTGTAATACTACACTTTTTACTATTAATTCAAGTACATAAATTACTATGTTTTGTATAGTTGGTGAGAAGTAAGAAAGGCTTCCCTTTATAATAGAAGACACGTGTTCTTTTATATGTGAATTATACTTAGTCAGAAATTCTAGAGTACTCAAAAAATACCAGTCCCATTTTTCAACTCTACCTCTCAGTACCAGGTTGTTTTGGCATAACTACCGATTCTATTATCACCTTTAGAATGTGCATCCAATTTTCTTTTTCATCATCTAAGATTTTACCTTTTATCAGTCGCATTTCTTTCTTTCCATATTGCATTCACGGTTTTCTGCATAGCTCTCGTAGAATTCACCGATCCTTGAATTTAAATGTTTCCAATCACGAAAACCTTTTGAAAAACTTTTTCTCTCGTGCACGTCCTCTTTTTTCTCATCATTTGACACAGTCAGAAACCTCTCTCAGAAAATCAGTTGCAAGCGTTCTCCCATCACCAGACATCGAAAATCAAAAATCGCAGTATTTTCCTTGCTCTGGTCTACGTTCAACCAGATAATACATAACCTTATCATTTATCCTGGGCTATGAATTAGAGTTATTATAATTTATGCGTTGTGGACTTATCTAAATCAGCATCTTCAGAAACTAATTGCTTGGCAAAAAGCAATTATAAATCTATGAATGCGACATTTTGAATTTTGAATGATTGAACACGATGATATAAAATATAATATACCAAGTGGTTCCTTTACAATGTAGTGGTTCAATTTTTTTTTGACAAAGAACATCATTGCTAACCTTTTAAAGCAAATTTTAACTCCGTGAAAATAAATTCGACGCGACGACTCTGTTATCCGAGAATGGTGAGTGAGGCGATTGAAATTAAAAAGAACCCAAATAAATTCAACCATGAAGACGGATTTAAATTATTGCCTATGTGGATCCCGGTAATCAAAAAGTTAAATGCGCAAATCTGAGCTTCGGTTCTATGGTCAGAAATTGTTCGTGTTGTGTGCCGTGTTGCTTTCTTCCTCCTGTGCCGTTTGTTTCTGCCAGCAAGTTGTTTCGAAGCGGTAGACGATGTTGCCCACCGTTTCGAAGACAATTCGCCGGTACCTCAGTCTATCCGCGGATCCTGCAACCGACCAGAAAAGCTTAAAATAAGGTCAAAACTTGTTTTTTACCAAATATATATCGCGATAGTTTTCACTTAGTTACGTCAGTTTAGACTTTGTAAACAGAGTAAAGGACTTTACATACAAAATTTAAAAAATAGTAACGTATAAACTACACATTTTCACGGAACTGAGTAATGTTTACTTTAGTAGATTAGTAATGATGCTCTCTGTCAGAAAAAAAAATTGATCCACTATAAACATGTCAAACAGTATTATACTACAGTTGACTCTCGTTAGTTGCACTGGTTTCAGGGCTGTATAAAAACATTCTGAGAAGCATAAAACTAAAGCAAGGACAAAATAATATTACAAGGAAAAGTGTAAGTACACAGAAAACATAATATTCATTGATCTTTCGAAATTTGGTACCAAATGGTTTGTTTTCGGAACTGGTATTTTAGATAAACAAACATAAAATATAAATGTCTTTAATATATAAAATATATCTAAGTAACGTTTAAATTTTCCTTCGACTAAATTAGATACTATGTTTTGTGTTCACTTCGCAGTTGTGAAATAATACATTAACTAAATCTTAATGTAACTTTATCGCACTATAACACTTCATCTACGTTTTCCTCTGCTGACGTATTTTTTACTTTTTATTCGTAAGTTTTACTAAAAATTAAAATAGCGTCATCGCATCACAAGGGGAATCCCCGTCGGCTCACTCTAGCCATCGCATAGCGACAAAGATGTTTGAAGACGCGCGCGGCCCGCTCTCACTAGATTTGCCATATGTACGAAACCCTGAGCGTCATTTGGGTGCAGGCTCACTAAGCAATATAAACAGTCCATCCACTTTTAACATACTCACGCAAAGACCTGATGCATGGCCGTAACGTAAAAACTCAATGCATGTACACTCACACTTTTTCACTTGAATTGTGCATTTGCACAGTTCCATGACACAACGTTTGAACAGACATGGCATATCTAGTAGAGAGTGGGCCGCGCGCGTCTTCCCCAACATCTTTGCACACCGCATAAAGCGTGGAACATATTATCAGACGCGACCGATCTAAGTGACTGATGCCACATCTGGCCAGTGCTTATTGCACCTAAACGTGAAAACTATCAGCAATATATCGAAGACGTAAACTTGAGCGCGCAGATGTCCGACCTAAAATATCCATACAAAATAGGTTTTTAACTATCAGTAAATCGGACTGAGAGTCCTGACCGTGTGTGGTGCATACGGGCGTAAGTCGTGTCCGTCGGTCGCGACTTTTAAATCGCCCTTATACAAAAACCCGTTGAAACACGAATAGCGGCGAAAATAGCCGATCGTACCACTCCTCGTCCGCCGCCGCACGGCCGTTCAGTTCGCCCGTCAGTAAACACAAGGGAAGGCCGCGTCACTGTTTCCTGCGTTTTTGATCTAATTTTACGTGTGCACAAATTAAACAGGAAGTAATTATTTTTAAAGTAATTTTATTAATGTGTTATCAACTACGTTTTGTATAAACCACGTAAAAATTGTACAATGAAAGATTTTCAGTGAATCCTTAAGCTAATTATTTATATTAGATTTTTTTGACGAACATCTATTATTGGGCAATGGGAGTCAGTGTCTCCCATAGCCCGCTTACCTTTATTTTATAATTTATTTCTTTTTCTTATTCGTAGATGCCGAAAATACGTCCTCGATTAACGAATAAAGCTCATTGGTCTTCTGCCACATTAGCACAAGCAAGCGACCTCATGAAACAAGGACTTTCAATGAGGCAGGCTGCCTCTATGAACATTCCGTTTTCAAGCCTCCAAAAGCGATTGAAGAACCAAACCTTTTCCGATCCGTGTTTACTGTTGAATTAGAGCACACTTTAGCTGAACGGATTAAGTTACTTTCGAATATTTTTTATGGTTGCTCTGCTATTCAAATAAGAAAAATAGCTTACAAATATGCAGATGACCTAGGACTGAAATATAATTTTGACCCAAATTCAAAAATGGCAGGACGTGATTGGTTGGAAGGCTTTTTGAGAAGAAATAACATTTCCGTAAGAAAACCGGAAGCCACTAGTATTAATCGTATCACTGCTTTCAATAAAACAGAGGTTCAGTTATTTTATACACTACTGGAAGAGTTGATGACAAAACATGATTTCGCTCCTAAAAATATATACATCTGCGACGAAACAGGGATTTCCACTGTGCAAGATCCTGGCAAAATACTGGCCCCTAAGGGACAAAAAAGGGTTGGCTCCATTACAAGCTGGGAGCGAGGGAAAAACATAATGTTATTATGTGCAATGAGCGCCGCAGGTGGATTTGTTCCACCGATGTTCAATTTTCCCAGGAAAAGAATGACCCCACAGCTAGAGAAGGATGGTCCTGCAGGATCATTATACAAATGCTCCGACAATGGTTGGATCAACGAGGATCTTTTTTATCAATGTCTAAAACATTTCACAAGTCATGCTAAACCGACAGTAGAAGAACCTGTGTTGCTTATACTTGATAATCATACCAGTCACACCTCATTGGCTGTATATGAGCACTGCAAGGAAAATAATATTCACATGCTCTCATTACCTCCTAATACCTCACACAGGACGCAACCCTTAGATATAACATTCTATGGACCACTCAAAGCGGCGTACAAAAGAGAATGCGACTTGTATTTGAAAAATCGGCTGGTAGAAAAGATAACGCCATATGATGTGACTTCTCTGTTTAATAAAGCATATTCAGCTGTGGCATCAATCAGCAAAGGAGAGTCGGGCTTTCGAGCAGCAGGGATTTTCCCACTTAACCCCAACGTATTTTCTCAAGAAGACTTCATTGCAGCTGAAGTTCTGAATGAGTCTGTAGTAGTTGTCCATGACAGTGTTATCTCCGTCCCAACAACTGACGGCCAAATCCCATCGACGGCCGCTTCCGTCTCAACAACTAAGAACCAGACACCTTCTATTTCCGTTCCCATCCAAACGATTGCTGCTCAAATGCCATGTTCATTAATGGCCTCTACAACTGACAACGAAATGCCGTCCATGTCAACACAATCAAATCAATCGGTACCAGACGCTAATTCAAGTCAATTAATAAACAATACACTGCTCCCGATTCCCAAAGGAAAACAATCTGTTACCACAAGAAAAGGCCGCGCAAAGCAACATGCCAAGATTTTGACGACAACACCATTAAAAGAAAGTTTGATAGACAAAGAAAACAAGAAAATAACAAAAAAAAATAAAGATGATACTAAAAGAAATGAAAATAACAAGAAATCAGCTAAGACATTAAAAGGACGAGCTATGGTAGGAAGCAAGAAACGCCTTGCACAACAGAAATCTGTAAACAAGGCCAAGAGGCGTGTACTTCAAGATCCAAACTCTTCCACAGAGTCCGATATAATTCTGACTACTATATACGGTGACAACGAAGACGATGATGCCGACGATGGTGCCAACATTTGTTTGATCTGCTCCGAATTTGGTTGTGACAACGAAATGTGGTAACGATGCACATCCTGCGGATTGTGAGCTCACGCAGACTGCACGGGATGGGACTCTCCTGAAGGTTATGTGTGCGACAATTGGTGAACAGGGGAATTGTATCCTTGACCCTCATTGTCCTACATGCTGACTACAATTACCCGCATGTCAGGACAATGGTGGTCAAAGCTGATTTTTTTAGAAACTTCAATTAATGCCAAAGTATGATTCCAAATGAAAAAAAATATATTGAGATTGATAGATGATTAGTTACAGTACGTAAACAAATTATTTTAATAAAGCCAGCACAACAATTCTTTTCGTTATTTCAATTATCGCGTGACTCCCATTTCCCCCTTTTCCCCTATCCCCGACGCCATATCATACTCAATCTGTGGTATCAATTTTTTAAAACTCAAAAGATTGTATCGTAAATAGACACATTGATGCCTAGTTTCAATATGTTGCATGTCAAATCGTCTTTTCTAGCAATTGATTTTTGAGAGTTACTTAAGAAAACAAGTCTTTGTAGCTTTAACCGATAGCTAAAAATCTCAAGGTAATGACTAAGCATTCTTTAGCTTAACAGTTTCACACATAACAGTGTCTTTTTTTTGATAAATGGTGTTGCAAATGACAGTAATTCAATAATCAGAATTGATTCTTAATAAATTGCAAAAAGTTTCCGGTTCTAAATGAAACATAATATTCACATGACATATTTTTTTCTTAACAATAGCCACTTCTTTACCCAATCCCTTTCTTTCCTTTCTTACTTCGATATTGTCAAAGTGACGATCGCTAAAGCAACACCCGCTTTTTGCTAGCACCGATGCTATTGTTCACAATACATATTCATATTTGGATGAATGATAGCGAAATGAAATTGTGAGTGCGATTGAAAAGTGAGTAGAATAGGTCAGCTGAGATTTCAACACAATTATTCAACAGATTGAGTGTAGTATTTTGGCTTTTAGTTACAGTTATTAGGCACAAAAAAAAATGAAATTATTAAACAAACAAAAGAAATTATTTCACATCTATAATGTTAGGAGGGATATTTCTTGCTCCGCATATTAATCTCATATCTCCAAACCAAAATAGTTGTAAACCAGCTTAGATGAGGTGTTTCGATTCATAACTAAACGTTCATCATTTTTTAAACTCCTTTTTAATACTTACAATATTATAAGTACTGTATTCAACTTTGTCAAATATGCATGAAAACACCTGTCAGAAGACACTCCTGTACCAAGGTGCCACTACTATTTTATTGTTTTAATGAATGTAGACCATGATTATGTTGGCAAAAAATTTAAAGGAAATGAAAAATTATTTATTTATCTACTTTAATGTATCTAATTGATACATATGGCGGACTTATTGCTACAAGAGCAATCTCTTACAGCCAACCATAACACCAGTCCAGCCCCATTCGAGGAACGGCCGGGAAACGAACCCGTGTCCCCCCGTGACGATGCAGCGCACCTGCATCGTCAAAGGCCGTATGCCTTGTGATTAACCCAACACACCACGACGATGACAAAAAATTGTCACGTAAAAAAATATATTAAAATGTTTGACGGTGTTATATACAGTATTAAAGAAATGCTATTTATTATCCGAAAACCTTTCAAATTTCTGCTGTTTATACTTCTAATAGCCTGCTGGTAAACAAGACATAATGGATAGTAATTGGTTCTAAACATACATAGCTATGATGTTAGAAAAGAAAAACATAAGTCTAAAAAACTATGTAATTAGTTGTTTCTTTGTTTTAATGGTAATAATGAATCACAAATTAACTTTTTATTATGTCTTTAAACACATTCTTCCTCTTCTCATTCTTTTGTTGCGCTGCTTTCCACTTGTCGACAGAAACATTGAAGAGTTCTACATTATACTTAGCATTGATGACACGGCCATACATAGTACTGTTCAAAATTTGACCCTTGTCAGCAATCTCAGTCATAATCTTTATCTGCTGTTCAACAGATGAAGTCTTGAAGATGACTTCGAAGGCTCGGGAGCCATATTGAGACATAGCCAATTGTTGGTAGAATCCCTGTAAGATAAATAGGATCATTGATGGAAGTTTATTAATGCACAATTAGATAACGGCAGGCATCTGTAGAATGCTGTTTCTTCCATTAGTAATAGTAGAATATAAACTACTGATCGATAATTTGAAACCATTTTGATAATTCTAGTAAATTACAATTAAGACTAAGAAATATTTTTCCAATCCTTACTATATGAAATTTAAAAATATCAAAACCATGGAGTGCATGAAGTTAAACGCAGACGTGACATGACGTATCATAGAGAATTTAGAGTAAATGAAATAAATATTTGTTCTTTTTGACCTTACCCTTACATAAATAATAAATGCATGCAAAACAGCGTAAATGAAAAGACTTTTAGGTAAAGTAATAGACTTTATGTAAATACAAAATGGCCATACCTATTGTACATGCACATAAACTCTCATGGCTTCAATCCCAAATTGCCTACATACAAAACCAACCGACAGAGACAAAACAACGCATTGCAAGTCAACATATCAAAACATGTTGACAATTTGCACTTGACGACAGCTAATACTATCGCTTCTCACGTAGCCCTTGTGCATGCTTCTGTCATTCAAACATGGCAGTATTAAAAGAAAATATTTTGTTGAAAACTTATAACTTTTTCGTAATTGCACAGGAAAAGTAACTCCATATGTCCTGTTTTTATTTTGTGAATGGTTAATGCATATGGTAAAAGCATGAGAAGGTATTTTTTGACTAAAAATATTGGCAATTTTAATTGGAGAACCCCACATCTATAATAATATTGGAACCGCCGGTCTGAGTACAACTGAATTGAACAAAACAAAACCAAGTCCATTGGACCTGGTTTACTCAAACTGAGCACCGTTAAAGCGTATTGTATCTTCCCTTTTCTGTTTCAATCTAAGCTTTTTAACCATTTAAACAATCCTAGTAAAGTAGGGGCTTCTCTTAATAAAGTTGATTAAGTCAACAGGTTATATAACCTGCTAAGTAATAGTTGCTGAGAAATCTACTAATAGCAAGAATATATACCTAGCAAACTGACAAAACCCAGAAAGTGAACCAATATGGTTTTTCAACTAAGAAATATATACATCATATAACAGTAAAATAAAAGCTATCTTTGTTAATAGCCCACCTGAAGATGTTGTAATACAACGAAACCTAGGTTGTGGTAAAGAACTTAAAGAAAGTAGAAATAATACTACATCACATAGTTTAATTTAATTGTGAATAATAAATTTCTACAAAATTAACGTCAAATATATTCAAATTAAAATCTCTAAAATTTCTTTTTATATAGAATTTCGCGAGATAAATAAGCTGTTAGATATTTGTTATATTTAAATAAACAATATATATTCCACTAAGCAACAATACAGAGTTTTCTCACTAGCATACATATGCCAAAGTTGTCACTTTGGAGCTCAATCAATACTAATACTGAAAATAAAGCTTTGTTTTTGGTAAATCACTTAATAAATCATATTTGATAAATTTGCTTACTCGGTTTTACACGCATTTATTGTGTATGTCAAAAATATTCATTTATTGTGTATGTCAAAAATATGCATTTATTGTGTATGTCAAAAATATGCATTTATTGTGTATGCCAAAAAACGTTAATCTCTTTTAAATATTTATTATCTTTTTATACATTAAATTATTTGTGTAAATAAAGGGTTGGCCGTGAATTGTGTTGTTAATGAATTTAAAACCAATTAACACTTAGAAACACTAGGAATTGAACCTGTTAAGTACAAGCACAACTCTCACTGTTCCCTACATGCTTCAGTGCATATAGAAATTAAAACATTTAAGGATGGTTATAGTGTTTCTATTAAACTATTTACAAACATTTAAATTATATACATAGTCTAACATGTCTTTTAAAGACACAAAAATACGGTGTACTTCCCAAAAATAGTACAGTTTTATTACTCAATACTTTCTTACCATTTCATATTTAATTTTATTTTGTTGTTGTTGTTTTGTTTAAAAAAGATCAAATATAAAAATCAAATATATTAGAGCTAATTACAGTTCCTACGTACTGGCGTTTTTGAGATAACCCTGGTAACAAAATGGGTATAAAAATTTCATTTTGATGATCCACCTAATTTTATTTTTACAGTTAAAAAAGAATGAAAAAATTGGTTTTGTACTCTACTCAAAGAGCTTTTTTCAATGATACTCCTAATGTCTATGCAAAAAAAATTTCATATCTGAAAGCTGCTTCGAAATATAATTTTAAATATCATTTAAAGCCAGTGAACTTTATCAGCCATTTCATCATCAGCCGGAAGACATCGAAACATAGATCTCCCTCATAGACTTCCACAAAGATTGATCCCATGCCGCCTGCATCCAAATACTTCCCGCAAACTTTATAAGGTCAATTGCCCAGCTAGCAAGAGTGAGTGCCACTCTGCGCCTTCTGGCACATGATCGCATTCGCGAACTCCTTGCTTAGTTCTTCTTCCAGCTCAACAATCTTCTCGTCAGTCCTCAGTGTGCATGTGTTGTATGTCATCTGGTCGAGTCAGGATCTTTTCGTCAGTTCTCAGTGTGCATGTATTATATATCACCAGGTCAAATCAGGATATTCTAGTCAGTTCTCGGTGTGCGTGTGTTATACGTCATCAGATCAAGTCAGGTTCTTCTCGTCAGTTCTCAATACGTCACCAGGTCAAATCGTCAGTCAGGAAGGCAAATCTTTGACATGGGTTCTTAGCAAACCCTGCTACGCCGTTACCATGCCCACTTCCGGAGGCAATATTAGCAAAGTACTTACTGCAGATTAGTATTTACTGCAGATTGAGAGCAGTTTTTAAGGTTGCTATGGGGAAAAAATGCCATAATCCGCATGTTTGACAGACGGATCGGTGATCACAGTAATAAGTTTTTGGTATGCAGAAGAATGCTGCTGCTCGTCCTCTGGTTTATTACCTTAGTCCCGTCATGCAACACCCATGGTAAAAGATGGAGTGGTCTTATTCTGAACTGGAAACCATATGGCGGGAACCATAACCTATTAATTACTCACTATCTCCACATTAACTTAAAAGAGCTAAATTCAAAATCATTTCTACAAAGATCATAATTAGAATAACAGAGTCAACAAAGCTCAGATAGAAGTATATATATGTCTATTGATTACAAACCTATTAGCTAATATGTGCAATTTGTAAAAAAAATATTACGCATCTGCTTAAAATTAATCTTAGTATAAAATGTACATTTACATATCACAAAATTAACAGCCAAATAACTCACTTTTAACTTCCAAATCATTTTATCGCGAGCCTTCACACCTACATATTGGCTCTCAAAAAAAGCGTCAGCCACATGACAGCCCTTTGCATCCTCAAAAATCCTCATCAGTTCCTCGCTCGGCATTTCCATCAGGCTATTAGCTGCCTTCGAAGGACGAAGGAATGCAAGAATTGTCTGCAAGATCACGGAACCATGCACATTGATGAAGTAGCCTTTCAAATCCGGATTCTGAAAATTCACTCTGTCAAGTGGCAGCAGACGGAGACAGAGAGATGCGAAATGTTTCTGGTTTTCCCGTGGTTCTGCGCACTTTAGAGCCGATTCAAGATTCTACGGAAGAAACAAACCAGTCAATGAAAACAAAATAAATTAAATACCAATATAATGTGATCATACTGGAGATAATGTGATCATACTGTAGAAAAAAACTTGAACTATATCACATAGTTTATACCAAAGTCTTTATTTGATCCGTATTCACGTTTCTTCTGCATTGTTTTTAGAAAAAGTTAATGACCCCATTTTCATAATTTTTTTTCTAATAATGACATGGTATCATTGTTAGGCACTTATCTAAATATCAAGATACAGTCAAAGGAACAATAAACCAAAATGAAAAATGACAACACCAATTCATGTGTGCCATCTATTGCATTTAAACGAAACTACTTCGTCAGTCACATGGCCGACTGTATGAGACCGTAGTTGTAATCTTGTCGTAGTGTTATCTTATTTTATCATTTTATTAACAAATTAAAAAAAATGGTTCTCAATTTGTATGCATGTATATTGATAAGAAAATTCTTAAATATCTTGGAATTTATGTAAAGTAATGAGAAAAGTTATTTTTATATAACGAAAGGTAATTATAATAGGTAGATGCAATTATAATAAAACAATGGCACTATACTACATACGTCAGGAATTATTCAAAATACGGTAGTTGACTCCTTCTAAATTTTGATATTTTACGTACAATATTGTGAAATATAAGTTAATTAAAAACCAGCCTTGAAAAAAATTCAAAAATTGATCGAAAAATAAGCCACTTGTAGGCTTCTAAATTTGAAGATACGGATAGAGTTGGGTATATCCCTGTCTCTTTTCCTCTTGTAGAAAATAATGTGCAATATTAAAAATTACCTCACAACACAGTATTGCCATCCTTCTCTAAAGGTTTAATTTAAACTTTTATAACTCGGTCAATTTTTAAGATTATTAAAAATTTTTTTCAGTCTTCATCAGCTTGTGCCTTGAAATTATGATTAATGAAATAAAAAAAATTAGTCAAATACCCAATTAAAGTAGCTTAATTATCTCAACTTCATTCTGGGTCAATCAGTTTTAATTTATTTACTGTATCGGGAGGTTTCAAACTTATAGTTGTCAATGTTAGCAAGACGATTATGCAAGAACCGATATTTACTTCATCAGTGATGAAAAGGTTAGGATTTAAAAAATTAAATCTTAAATGAATTATAATGTTATAATACTCTCCATCCACATACAGACACATATATACGGCATGTTTTCAATAATTGTTTCCCTGGTTCTCGTATTTTATATTATTTTAGTTTAAAATATCTGTTTATTACTTTAGTGCAAAATTGGTAATGTGCAATATATATAGAAAGATAGCAACTTATTCAGGATCACATTTAAATTCTTACTGACCACATAAGAAAATGCAAATTTTCAACAACTCTGTCACAATAAAATTCAAAGGTTGTATATAGAATATTATTAAATCTTTTTTTTTTCTCTTATATGTCGCCTTTGGGTATAAACTATCAACATACCAAATGTCATCAAAATTCATCCAGTAGATTTTGCATGATTGACACACAAAGTAAAAGACAGATAGGCAGACAAAAATTCTAAAAAAAATTTTCTAGCTTCTATTATCATTCTATACGCTAAATCAATCACTCTTTTTAAAATGTTTTCCATGTACAGAACTCACTCTGTTACAGTCTTATTATATGTGTAGATAATTATTATTTGGAAATTAATTATCTAAAAGATTTGTCGATTCTCTTTTCTTACGAAAACTTAACTTAACAAACTGGAAAGTGATTTTAATAACCTACAACATAGTAGACGTTGCTCTCAATAATTAAAAACATATAACGTGTAAGCATGTATGCCTCTCATGTATAGACTTTGTCAAAAAGTATATGCGTTGGCTGTATTTCATCACTGAATGACTCAAACCAATGATCATTTTATACTCCAGTTTTAAGTTTATCGGTTTAGAGGTTTTTGGGTTATTGAAGTGACAGACAGAGGACAAATACTAATTCATTTTGCTTTAAGGTTTTCCGTTCTTCCGGCACCATACTCGTCAGTAAATTTACAAAAACCAAAGGGAAGAAAAATAAATATTTAAAAAAATAATGTGTGAAAACACATCCTTACAAGTTCGCAATGTTGGAATTCATATATTTATTGAAAATAAAACTATTTCTTCAATAAATTTCAAAAAATATGTATGAGAAATTATTATTAACCGAAGCAACGGAATCAACCTTTTTTAAAATTCTCGACTTGTAATTTAAACATATTTTTACTAAACAATCTGGCATTTTTTTGACTGTTTTCAGGATAAAGATACTCACAAGAACCGAAATGTCAACTGTAACAAAAGGCTGCTAATTTCGCCATTTAGCAATGTTTCTAGTGGGACATTTGTCGGTTACTATCGGCCTGTCCTTACCAATTAATATAAGTCTATGTTGTTAGTTGAAAGAAGTTTTCAATTATTTAGATGTAGAAATTCGTAAAAAAAAGAAGAAAATAATTTAATGTATAACTACAAAAAGAAAGTTTTTTATTTATTCAGTTTAACATAGAAGATTTTCATATAACAATCATAATGTGAAACAAAGAACTATTTTAATTTGCCATAAAAAAACTTGAGAACCTCACTACTTTCTTTTTTAAGTTTAAATTGCTAGTATTAAACATTATTTCATTTCATTTTGACACAAAAACTCTACATAATATTATTTCTCATCTCTTGCATGATATACTAATACACACACAATAACATCTTGAAATATTTTATTACATTCGGTGCAGAAGTTTTCAAGATTATCATGTATCTTATACAAGCAAAAAAAAATTATATTTTTCTACATTAGGACAGATGTGTGGACTAATATATACAGATAACCATTCACCCCTGTGCCCTACCCATCTATATAAACTATATGATGTTTAAAATCCATCTCAAAAGGTATTTAATTTTAATACTAATAAGTTTGCCCACACTTCGTCCAGGAAAGGTGTGCCGTATTACATATTTCTAGATCTTCAAACTTTTCTCCTCTGAGATGCATCCCCACATGTTAGAGGATGGCCCTAGAGTGTGATAGTGTTGACAGTGAAGTTACTAATGTGAAAATTCAAAAGCATTACTGAATTAAAAACATTTATTAAACATAAAATTAACACTACCATCTAGTGGAGAATTATAAAACTACATATTTATGAAACTAGCTTATAAATAAAACAGATGTCACTGTCAATTATTTCTTTAAAAATAAAATCTAGTGGTTTTCGCATGATACATGGACACACAAGGCTTTGTCCTTCCTTATCAATATTTGCATCCATTTGGACATGACAAACTATTAGTTTTAAAAACAATGAAAAAATTAATATACCTCATATTTTAAAATGCTTGCCTTTACAATACTACCCACAAACTAGCCCTTAACTACAAATGTTATATTTAAAGGTGGTTCGGTTGCAGAATTATAACGATTTACATTGACTGGTAGTAGAGCGCGGGACACATATTAATACATTTTATATAGACTAGCGGTAGAATGCGGGTAACATATAAATACATTTATTTCTATACATTTTTATTGCTCTAAAGAGATGCTAACATGCAGATATATGAATACCAAATGACAAAATTTGGGTTTCTAACACATACAATGTGAATTATGTATGTACTTCTGGGTATAACGGTAATCCATACAATTCCGTAGTGTCCATCCCTTCACACAATTCTTTGCTTCACTACGCATTCAATGCAATTCTAACAATAACAAAGGGTGCACGCTTCACAAAATCTTTGCAATTTTGTTCAAAGTGACATTATTTCAATAGACATGAGCCAATTTGACGACGAAAGTGATGAAGAATTGTGTGTTGTTCGTTTATTGGATCTTTCGTGTCATAGTGATATCGAAAATCATTCAGAATTGGAAAGTGACAATGAAAACGACAGTGAAGATATCCCCCTATCCACAAATTTTACTCGCAGAACTATATCTTCAAGTTCTGATGAAAGTGAAGATGAATGGTCCTCGACTGACAAACCTCCAGTTCTTGAAGATTTTATGGGTCGTCCTGGATTTACTTTGAATGCTGCTCCAGAATCTCGGATTGATGCTGTTGAATCATAGATCTTTTACAGATTCTCGAGGTTTCATATTACATATGGCTCGGACTGCTCTCTTTTGCAGAATAAAAATAGTTTTAATATTTGCAGCGCTGCCCCACAGCGTAATACCATACGACATAATGCTGTGAAAATAAGCAAAATAAACTAACCTGGCCGTCACTGCTTCAGTCAGCTGCCTAATTTTTCTAACTGCAAACGCAGCCGAGCTTAATCTACTAGCTACTGAATGTAACTTATGATCTAGAGTTATATTATATTAGAGATATATTAAATTCAGTACATGCACGGAAAATTAAATACAAAAAATTTCTTTACGAAACAGCTCTGTATTGGCTTTCTAATTCTACTGGAATATTGGATCAAACCACTGACCATCTGGACCCATCAGGCCCCAGACCACCCACATCTATTACAAAAAACTTCAAGAGTAAAAAATTTAAAAAAATAGTAAAACTGGCAAAAAAAATTTCCAAAAAGCAATGTCGGGTTTGCGCAGCACACAAAAACAAAACGAAACAAGTTACATGTGTAAACATTTTGAGATTCCCTTTCAAGGGGAAAAATGTTTTGAACGATTAACACAAAAAAATACTACTAAAACTTCATTCTTCCTTTTTTTACATTCTTTTTTTACATATTGTACTTTTTTCAAAATATTTTCAATAAATCGGAATTTTTACATATTTTATTACTTTTATTTCAATTTCCAGTGAGTTTTCCAGTATTTTCCTGTTTAAAATTTAAGACAAATAGTTCAGTATACATTTTATAATAAATCACAAAAAGTTTCATTGAAAAAAATATGTAAAACTAAAGTGATCGTAACTTTACTGAACGTTGCCATTTATGCAAAAAATTAGCAAAAATGGTCCGTGCCACGTGTTAGCTCGCGATAAAAACTACCCGCAAAACAATGTGTTAAGTACAGCCGTAAGAATTAGTTTTCTTTTAACTTTCTTCTTTGATTTCCTATATTATTACATGCAACATAAAATACTATTCACTTACCGCTACAAAATGTGTCTGTTTTGATTTCAAACGATCACAAGCTTTAGCAATCGCCACTAGAACTCCAGTGTTTCCGCAGGCCAATATTGCTTCAAACTTGGTTGATACTTCATCGAACATTGGCTCAAACTGCAAGTAAAAACCCACTCTTAACATGAAGGAAAGTGACAACTTACCGATTTATATCTGTTCAGCAAATAAGAATGGCTTTCTAAATAGATAATAAAACTTTTATGAAATGTATTTCCCAAACAATAAAACGTATTTATATATTGTGTATAGATCAAAGATCTGATGTATATAAATATAGTGTATTGATTATGATCAAGTAATGAAACTGTTTTGAAACGAAACAATTTTCTGCTTACAATTCATTTGTTCATTAAATTACAACTCCTCTAACTGATTTAGTTTGGACAACAATGATAGAGAAACACAACATCGAGTTCTGACATATATCACTTGTACTCTTTACTAATATAACCAGCGGTCCTCCAAAATTTTCGAATATTTTTAAAGATTAACCTTATTTAAAAAAATTTCATTGTGATCGAAACATGTTTCATGAATTCTTCCACATAACCATGTCTTTTCACATTATGTTTATTGACTTTTATCATTTACTACCGTCTTACTACCGTCTTTTCACCGAACGAAAAAGGTATTAACTATGTCCATTTACGCCTAAACTTGTAACAAAAAATTCAAATATTGTTTTGATGTAACTATAACGATTTAGTTTGTTTAGCTCAAACACACTATTATGGTGCAATTTTGTATCATTAAAGACAATGTGCAATAATAACCAATACATGCCAATTATTTTAATGTAACTATAATGGTTTTTTATTTTTTTTAAAAATACAATCAGTAGACTTCGATTTCTTTCAATCAAATCATTATTACTTATCACCTGCACATTCTAAAATGATATTGTAAAGCCTACATCCATAGAGACACTATAGACTATATGAAAACTTCAATCAGATAAAACTATAGTAAGCTCAGTGCAAAACCCTAAAAAACAAATAAGCTCTCCTAAAATTTAATTTTTATAGACTTTATTTTGCCCCCAATCCTCAGTATTTAAAGATTCTTTGCTAATATCCCACCTGACGGGAAAGAATTCTTTGCTAATATCCCACCTGACGATGTTGTAATACAACGAAACTTAGGTCGTGGTAAAGAACTTAAAGAAAGTAGAAATAATATTACATCACGTAGTTTCATATAATTGTGTTATGAATCATTTAATATATTTGGCGTTAATTTTGTAGAAATTCATTATTCACAATTAAATGAAACTACGTGATGTAGTATTATTTCTACTTTCTTTAAGTTCTTTACCACGACCTAGGTTTGGTTGTAATACAACATCGTCAGGTGGGATATTAGCAAAGAATTCTTTCCCGTCAGGTAGGATATTAGCAAAGATTCTTTGCTAATATCCTACCTGAAGATGTTGTAATAGAACGAAACCTAGGTCGTGGTAAAGGACTTAATGAAAGTAGAAATAATACTACATCACGTTGTTTCATTTAATTGTGTTATGAATCATTGAATATATATGGCGTTAATTTTGTAGAAATTCATTATTCTCAAGAAAGTAGAAATACTACATCACGTAGTTTCATTTAATTGTGTTATGAATCAATTATAAGTTAATTGATTGCATCAATCAAAAAACCTGTCAAGTACAAGTAGCCCTTGCACTACGAGTGTTATTAAGCGTACATAATATTTCTATTAAATTATTCACAAATATAACTTTTTCACAATGTAAATACGTAGCCTACTATATCTTTCACTGGCATGAAAACATGGGGCATATTGGAATAATATTACTATATTCACTATGTAAATATATGTTGCCTAGTACCTCTTTCACTGACATAATATCTATATTTTAAAATACAAAGTTATTTTTACAATTGATTTAAATCACTTGTATGGGCCCAAGAAAGGTGACATTACCGACTGTAACAACTGGCGGGGCATTACTCTCCTCTCAAAATTCTCTCCCGCGTCATCTTGGAGCGCATCAAGGAAGCGGTGGAGCAGCGACTCAGAAAAGAGCAGGCGGGCTTCCGAAAACACAGGAACTGCTTGGATCTCATAAACATCTTGAGGATCATCCTAGAACAAAGCTCGGAATGGCAGAACACCTTCATTGACTTCGAGAAGGCATTTGACTCGGTCAACAGAACAGTCATGTGGAACACCCTGGCAGAGTATGGCAACCCCATGAAAAGCCTCAACATCCTCAAGGAGATGTACACGGACTACCAGTGTCAAGTCTTGCACGAGGGAACCCTGACGCAGTCCATCAGCGTCAATACAGGAGTAAGACAGGGGTGCATTCTTTCCCCAATACTATTCCTGCTTGTCCTTGACAGGGTGATGCGGAAAGTCGTAAATGGCAGAAGACAAGGAATCCAGTGGGGAATGACAGACAGGCTGGAGGACCTCGAATTCGTGGATGACAATTGTCTTCTGGCGGGATGCTTCAGAGACATTGAAGACAAGTTGAAGAGGGGGCAGGCCGAAGCAAAGAGAGTGGGGCTCAAAATCAACGTCGGCAAGATGAAAGAGATGCGCCTCAATACCACTGTTGATACACCCCTGAAGCTGGGCGACAAGAATGTCGAGAAGGTAGAGAGCTTTCGGAAGTATGGTGACGAGGGACGGAGGAGCCGAGGAGGAAGAGCAGGGTGAGAAAGGCAAATGGAGCGTTCGTCCAGCTATATCCGGTGTGGAGAAGTGGATCCATTTCCAAAAGGACGAAGATCAGACTCTTCAACACCAATGTCAAATCCGTCCTGATGTACGGCTGTGAGACGTGGAGGGTCTCCAAACGTCTCACCCACCAACTACAGGTCTTCGTGATCAGATGCCTTCGCCGCATCATGAACGTGAGATGGCCGGAGGTGAAGAGCAATGAGGAGCTGTGGGCTGAAACAGACCAAAAACCCATCGCAGACCAGATTACAGAGAGGAAGTGGCGTTGGATCGGCCACACGTTACGAAAGGCTGATGATGCCATCGAGAAGGCAGCCCTCGACTGGAATCCCCAAGGAGCAAGACGACGTGGCCGACCAAAAAAGACTTGGCAGAGAACGGTTCAGGAAGAAGTAGACAGCTGGAAAGACCTGGAGAGAGGTTAAGCAACTGGCCGCTGACCGCACAAAATGGAGAAATTTTACGTCTGCCCTATGCTCCGACAGGAACTGATGATGAGCGTCTCTATGAAGTTTTCATATACCCAACTATATGTCATAAGTTGATCAAATATTATACGTAATCTAGTAAACAGTACTTAGCTGTGATAATTTTTCTTTTAATTTCGTTATATATACTACTATTGTGAATACATTTCAATATTCAAAAGCAGCGATTTAACTTGTAGAGATGACACCCAACTCTAACAAAAATTACCACTTTAAAGCTTAATATTACGTAAATTGATACCTATATTGAATAGTGTTCATGACATACTCCCAATATTTCAATATTCAACAATACCCTACAAAATAGAGTGTACAAAAAAAATTAACCGTGCTGCCATAGTACAATAAAAACTTTTTTATTTTTATTTCATAACTTTGGAGGCTTTATAAATATATATAACTATGCCAAATTTTAGCTTTATAGCCCTAAAAGTCTGCAAGTAAAACAACTGTAACATACAGACAGGCAAACAGACATAAATGGCAAAACTATAAGAGTTTCTAGTTTTACTACGGGACCCTAAAAAGGAAATGAATGTCTAAAAAATATTTCTTTACAGTCACTCGCCACACTTAAACAAACAATTTTACTTGTAAGTTGAAACTAGCATAAAGCCTTACCTCTTCCACAATATTACAATTATCAAAAAGCCTCTGAACTGCAAAATTCAACTTAGAGTTTGTAACCAAAATATGTAATCGATTTATAAAGCACTTTGCATAAATTTGCGTGTAACTTTTCTTCTTCGCAACAGCTAACGCAGCTTCCAGTAGCCTTACTGCTGAATCACTCTTGAAAACTGGGGGAATCTGACATTCTACTTCCAGAACAGCTGAATTATCCTCTGTTATGTCCCCAATCTTCTTGTCTTCTTTAACTTCTGAGTCCTGGTTCACCCAGTCACTCGGTACAAAACTCTCATCTAAAATTTGTTTCAAGATATGTCTTAAGAGCTTTTTATCAACATTCTTGAGACCAAATAATAGCACCTGTACTAAACCCGATGTCAAATTTTCATAAGGCAAGTCTTTAAACTGGGGCCACTGACATAGACGACTCGCGCAATCTTTCACAATGCTTTTGTACTCATCGGGCACTATCTTGTATTCTAGTTTACCCGTATGCACATTATTTAAGGTATTCGACAAATCTGCTTTTTTAAAAATATTTATCTTCGGTTTTTCACCTGGCATCATTGTAACTCCACTTAAACATTTAATGGCACATCGTAAGATATGATTTGCATATGAATCCCACACGAAATCTTCCAAGTTATTCAGAGCATAACGACCAACTTTTAAAGTAAATTCATTACATTTTTCTATATGCTCTGTGGTATATTTTGACTTCTTTGTAGTTTCGACTCTCTTTTTCTTAATCGGTAGTTCTTCATTATTAGAATCACTGTCATTTTGTAAATTCTCTTGATCTGTTTGCAAATGATGTGTTGCTCTTTGGCAGGACACTCTAAGAAGTGTTTCGATGACATGGCTCGAAAAATTATCAGAACACAAGCGACGTAGGTCTTCGGACAGTACCGTAATATATCGTTCAAGATCTGCTGGTGAAGAATGTGGGAGTAATAACTCTATAACTCTGCAACCCAATTGATTACCGACAATGTTAATTTCATCACCGACTGTTCTTTCCAGCACATTGTTTACCATCATGGCTGAAAAACATATAATAATAAAAAATTAGAGTAACGTCAATGTTTATATAATGTGGATTTTGAAAGATTGCTGAATCAAATATATACATAAAGAGTAAAAGAAGAAAGCATAGAAGGTGTAAATCATCTAAATCGAGGAGATTTTGTATAAGAAAAAAGACAAGTTTAATAAAAATGTTAAATCTAATTTTGGTTATATATATAAAAAGATACAGGGATAAAACATATAAGTTGACGAAAGTGATTGAATGATGCGAAAGAAATATATTTGGAAATAGGGATGTATGTTCTTACAATATTAATAATAAAATAATTTTTCTATCATAAAATACATTTATTACTATCATCAGTCTACTCAAAACAACTAATAAATTCCATCCGACCAGAGGAGTTTGTCAGGGAGATACTGCTTTGGAAAACATCTCTAGACAAGTCGATTAGAAGGACAAGGGCATCAAAGTAGACTGGGATAAACTAACCAACATGCGCTTTGCTAATAACCTAGTGTTGTTTTTCAAAAAACATAGAAGATACATTAGTCGTATTTGAAGACCTGAAAAAACATTTGAAAAAGTAGGCCTAAAGCTCAACACATTGAGTAGCAAAAACCAGTTAGCTTTTGGTGCTGATGGGAAAATTTTACACAGCAATTTGTGCGTTGTGATAACAGAAATAGTATTTAAGAAGTGTATTCTGTCAGTTTCCATTTATAAAGATAAGACCTCTGAGTCACGCAGACCGCTATGGAAAGAGCAATGCTCGGTATCACCCTGCATGACTGTGAGATCAATATCCACATTTTGGTCTTACGGTTGTGCAGGTGATTCAAAGATGAAAATTAATCATTCAAAGATGGGCTAATCACTTTGCTCTAATAGGCAAACACTGAATATTTTATTTAACAGGAGCTTTCTAGATAACGTAATAAGACCGAAGTTAAACATGATAATGTAGAGGCAAAATTCATTAAAGTAGGAAATATCTTTAAAAAAAATAAGCAAATTTAAAAAAAATGCAATTGCATGAAATATAAATAAATATCTCTAATACATACTCATTTCTTCTTCATTATCTAAACCATTTTTCATAACCTCTAAGATACCAACGAAATATTGGTAAGTATCATCAGGCATTTTGGTCCCTCTGCCCATTTGTCCTTTCTTTGCATATTTACGGGCATTAGATAATACACTCTTCTTTTTTTTCCTAGATTTCTTCTTTTGATAATCATTTGCGTTTGTCGTATCCATTATGACAAAATATTTGGACAAAACAAAGCGAACGTCAAATAACAGAATAGATACGGTACGTCAAATGGTATGTCAAACACACGTGTAGTACTTTTTATAGTTTCAGTTATTGTTACTACCAGTAAGTGCAGTAATATTATTACCTAAAGCATAACGAAAATTACCAAATCAAATCGTTAATTTAACTAGTAGTTTTATTCTATAGTCTAACAAGAAACAATTTATTTTATCGGTTTTGAAAAAGAGTATGATTATTTAATTTTATTTGAAAAAAATGTTTGCACGCAAAGAAAATTATTTTAGGATTTTCAAATAATATGATGAGAAAATTGGGAAATTTTGAATGTTTCTTATTCAGGCACACATGAACAATTGGATAGATTTTCATAAACCTTTTCAAGATAGTTACTAATTCGAATTAGCATGCAGGCTACTTTTCAATTTGAATTTTGGCGTTATTTTTATAGGATGAAACGCAATGTTTTTTTATAGAATAATGAAAATTTAGTATTGCATGTCAATAAATAGTGCAATGTCTATATATTACTTACACATCTCAAAAGTATATGATAAAGCTTTTAGTTATCTCGAAAGTAGATTTTTTAAATTTCGCAACGGAATTTTTCTGCAAGAAATAATGATACAGGATACTTTTGAGATGGTCAAAAGTACCTTGTATCGAAATACAAATAACTTGCATATTAGTTTGCATAACGTTCGCATATCAGAGGTATCCTTGATGACTATAATAAAACTATATTATACTTTATGTTGAGCTTTAAACCAAATCGCTGTTTTAGTTTTAAAAATTTCTATTTATCAGATCAGTATTTATAGGCTTAGTTTTGTTTGCTAATAATTGAATTTCAAGTTAAATAATACTTGATAATAAAAGTATTTTAATTCATATCTTAATTATAATCTCATAAAAGTTTCATTTAAATCTACAATTCTCATGTGATGCTCAAATAAATAAACAAAAGGGTTATTAAGAAATGTTTGCCAAGTATGGAACGGTACTCCAATATTTTAATTTGAAATTCAAGAATTATATTAGTAAAGATTTTATTCAAATCGGCGGTACCATGACGAACGGGCGGACAGATAGATAGAAATAATTTATACAATAATGCGTTTTGAGTTCCGAGAAGCATATTCTATTATTTTTTAAAGAATCTTCTCAAGTATAGACACGTGTATAGAAGTTTTATAATACTATAAATAAAGGTTTCGTCGTCGTATTAGATTGGAAACAAATCCTAGTGCCTTAACTAAAAACATTGTGTGCTGAAGATAGCATATTGTACTACTATCTACTTAAATAAATATATAACAATGATAATTTAATATTTTAAAATTAGATCTCACTCATGATTGGTAAAAAAATCGGTTTCTTTCCTATGCATAAAATGTTATAATTTCTTGAAAATATTATTAATTTCTAATAAAGGTTAGTGACAGCGGTATAGATTCTTTCCTCCATAGTTGGTGTGCACACGAAGTGTTTCATCGATGGCAGTAAAAATGTTTTTCGGAACGGATCAATTTTCCGTAGCTTGGAAATACCCCAACAGATGTCACTAAAAACCATCAATAAGCCGCCATTTTACTTGGCTGTCATATTTGATTGGAGCGTTTGTAAATTAACAGGAAGTTGTAATTGCAACAGAAAAATTGGGAGCATCGTTTTCGATTTTTGTGTTGACTGGAAGATGGCTCAGAATGTTAATCCCCATTACGCATCGTCATCGAATCCCTCTAAGCAAAACGAAGATACGGTGAAGCTTAAGGATAACCATGCAGTCAGTAAACGGTGAGTAAATAATGTGGAAAATTCATCCATGTTGATTCAACAAAAGTCTGTTATATTAATGATGCTTTGTCTATTTTCTTACATTATATACATGTAAACTATAATATTAATTGCGTAACTACTAAATGACTATTTAGTATTCCGTGTATAGAGAATAAATAGACGTGCATACGCTTGAAAAGTTATTTTAACTATTTTTTTTAAAGATTCCACCTGTAGTGTGATATAGTGAACTTGGTTTTATTGTGGTTTTATAAGTGTATAATTTATTATAACGATCAAATGTATTACTAAAAGAATGGGACTAAAAAGTATACATACGAGTATTTACTGAAAATAATCTAAGCTAAAAAAATCTTACAACAAATTGACAGAGTTCGTTCTACCGTCATTAAACAGTCGTACTTAATTAAACTGTTTGATTCCTCACGCCCGTCGTTGAAATTTCTATCAATAAAAAGTCTGTAAAATGTGTTAAATTGCATATAACACGCTCGTGTCTATATAAATATATAGATCGATGGCCTATATACTTATCTTTTGTTTATTTATACAGTGTTATTTCTCACTACTATCTACTTAAATAAATAAATTATGTCAGTAATCCTTTTATCGCAAATTGCTGTTAACGTTAACAAATTCATATAAATATTAATTTTCTAATAATTAGTATTGAGTAATTTCTGGAAACATTTCAATACAGATGTAAATGCGAATTGAAAACTACATAAAATAAAATTTTGAAAAAATCTCAATGTCATAAAATGTTCTTGAATAAAAAAGAATCGGTACACGAATGCATTTTACTGAAAGCAAGTTTTTCTCTTTAATTGAAATAAAATTTATACTAATTTATATACTAATTATAATCCCCATACTTATCGCTGACTATTCTTTCTTCAATATGTTATCGTTTACGACTAATGCACTATTTGTAATTATCGCAAGCCATATGTAACATTTTGGATTTTGCATATATTAGTAGCAAAATCTTCAAATAATTCGATGTAATATTGGATAATATTATTCATAAAATTGTTTTAATGAAAACAAATGCATCACTGGTCATTTTTTTTAGTTCTTTGAAGAT
This sequence comes from Druceiella hillmani, assembly GCA_039881145.1. Lineage (NCBI taxonomy): Eukaryota > Metazoa > Arthropoda > Insecta > Lepidoptera > Hepialidae > Druceiella > Druceiella hillmani. Next base: position 11,794,676 of record JAYKKI010000006.1, on the reverse strand, counting down.
TTTATACAAAATGTATCTCATTAAATTGTTTCATTAAATTTATTTTCTTAATACACCCTTAGCTATAAATTAAAATGTGTTGTTTTGCTATATAATGTACTAAAAATTTTAATTCAGATCACATAGTATCTAGTTTCTTTTTTTTTAGTTCAGTGTTTTATTAATTTGGTGTGGATAGACTACGGCCTAATAGATAACAAGAATGAGGGAAACTACAAGTCAATAATTTTTAACTTTGGTTCTAAATTCATTAATATTTTTTGCATTTGATTCAGTTGCACTATGGCTTAAGGAAAGTGCCAGATGCATAAAATTTATTATATTAATAATTTATGTAAAGAAAATTTTTGTTTTCAACTTTGATTCTCTTCTGTTAAGAGATTGTAAATGAACATTTTAATAGTCCTCAAGGAAGGGATATAGTAGTTGCTATGATACTCCGTTATTGACCATTTATCACATTTGTCCTAAAGTCACTGCATTTCATTAGATTCTCCTCATTTATTTAAACCACTTACACATACAAACATTAGTTAAATTAGCTTCAAGATGAAGAAAAGATTACAAGATTGATTTACGTCAGTCATTCTGTTTATAGCAGTGTATTGTGTTTATTCAATTTTATTGAAGCAAATTTTATAGTTGTAGATGAAAACATTGTAACCTTAACTAAAATATTTTATTGATTTCCTTTGAAATTGAACGTGTATGAATAAAAAAAGTTAAGCTGGTTAAAGTTTTACATGTAATGAAACATTAAAATGGTTATTTTACTTTTAACATTGCATTGTAATTTTGGTAAGCTGTAATTGCAGAAAACTTTATATATCTTGCAAGGTAACTTTACAGCTTGACCATAGTCAACTGAGAAATAAAATGTAATTAAATGATCTTATTTGACAAAAATATGTGTACGAACTTTCTCTAACAAAGGAGAGAACTGTCTGGGAATTTCAGTGCGAGATTAGCCTTTGTCTGATCTTTCAGGTGTAAATATAAGTATGTTTTAAGAATAGCCAAAACTCGGCTAATTTCAGGAAAATGTATTCAAAAGATTTCTTAGTACTTCAAATGTTACAAATTTTCAATTATAATTTACAAGTTTGGTAGCCCATCGGCTAGATCCTTTGCTGTCCTTAAATTTTTTCCATTTATCAGATGAAAGTTTTACTATTGTGATCATAATATGAATTTATATTATTGTGGGATTCTAATCCAAGACCAGCAGTATGATAGTCTGTGACACTAAGGCCTCAGTCACAGGACTGCTTGACCAAAATCTTAAATACATAAACTGGTACAGAGAATTTTAAATGTGTAATCTCCTCAAAAACTTGGATAATGCATATTAAAACTTACAAATGTTTACACGTTACGGGTACATTGTCATCAAAAGGATAATCCCTAATTGAAATTTCCAGACCGTTCCCTGGGGGAGCTCGTTAGGTTACTATTTATAGATCTATTTTTAAAAGTTCTTTAATTGTTGGTGAAAATAAAGGCTATTGTCGAAAATAACATTAGTATTTCAAGAAGAGGGATTTTGTATCATAATTTTGTATCTAGTTATAGATGATCAATAAAATAAATAGTAACATTTATCTCTCTAATTTTCAATAGAAAATTAATTTTAACATTTGTCTTTATATAATAATAATAGTTTATTTGTGGATATAAAATACAACAGGTAAAGTAATAGACTTGTACAAAAATTTTCTTAGGGCTAATGATAAAATTAAAGTTACTAGCTCGGCTTGTGCAGTTATGCTATAAGCAAAACCGACACAGCCGGTTTACAGCTAGCACCTGTTGATATACATACAATATATAAACATATACTCATATATACATATACACACATACATACACATATACAGTTTACACGCATACACACATACTATATATACTTAACTAATATATATCGATAAAAAAATACAAAAATTATTTAGAGCAATGAACTACAATCTGTATATTTGACAGGCAAACTCCGTGGAGTGCGATAACTGAGTTAAGTTTTAAGGTATTTGGAAAGTCTAATTTTGTATTCACTGGTTGAGGTTGCTTTAGCATTTTATCGTGCTTTGTGTCTTATAAATGTGGCTGGTCCAGTTGTTCTGGTAAGTTGGCCAATTTCACTTGAAATTTATGAATACTTACAAGTAGTTGTAAAAGATGTGCATTTCCTTGACTTTATTATCTCTTGTTCAGACATCAAAATGTAGCTTTTTCTGTTATTTTGTTGCTATATTCATATCAACTCTACATACTACTCACACTTCAACTTTACGTCAATATTAAACAGGCTTTTGGGAAAGCATTTCACCATTGAGGAATGCGGTACCAGAACAATACAGTCTGGCAGTCTACTTAAAACATAATAACGAAAATGTTAAGTGATGCTGAAATATGTTCCAATTAATTCATTCAGATGTGGAACTCAATATGTAGCAATATATATATATATATATATATATATATATATATATATATATATATATATATATATATGTATATATGTATATATGTATATATGTATATATGTATATATGTATATATGTATATATGTATATATATATATATATATATATATATATATATATATATTTCATGCACTGGCTACGAGAGGAAGAGAGAAAGAAAATATGCGTGCGCACTGCTCTCTTGCTCCTACAGTGTGATACAGACAATAGGCTTGCACTGTGTCTTAGATATCCGAAACATAACTGGCTATGAGAGAAAGAGAGAAAGAAAATGTGTGCTCGCTCCTCTCTCTTGTCCCTACAGTAATATACGAAACAAAACTTTCTCTCTGTCTTCACTAACTTATATTTCCCTCTCAACTTCTGTTCGCCTCGCCCGATCACACTTTTCGTAACGCTCTCGTCACGCATTCACCAGCTTACTCCCCAGGTCAAGCGTGCATAAAGATGCACTTACTTCAAAAACTTTTTTAATGCCCCTCTAGTGAACATTTTTCATCTTGGAGACTTGTTGAAAAGATCCTTATTGAGGTCCCAATTTGAGGTTTGCAAAATGTTAAATTTGAAAGTGAAATGCAGTATAATTTACATTCCGCCCCCTTCTAATTATTCAACCGTGGATATGAACAAACTGTAGTTTTTTGCATGAACAATTTCAAGAGATATAAATAATTCAGGAACACTACTTAATGGGTGTTAACTGTGTGTGCTACTAAATGTCGCACCATTGCATTGAATGTAAGCAGTCGCGCACAGTGTGTGAGACCGCTACTTCGTGTGCATAATTTGAGACAAATGAGTAATTTGTCTCATTGTGGAAATTATGATAAAAGACTCCTTATCTGTATAAATATTAAGAAAAAATTAAACGTTTTTTATTTATTAATTTGTTTTAAATAGTTAGAGGGCCTCCAAAAACTTAAAAATTCACCTTTAGGATAAAAATAATCGTTATAATGAACACTATTAGTTTTATTAATATTTATCTTAGAAATTAATCGACTTTATCATCACTTGCACCAAGTTATAGTTTTTTGTTCAAGGCATTTTTGTCATTTATATAATTGAAATAAAATAAAATATAAAAATAAAATGAACCTTGACTGGTGCTGCTGAAGATGCTCAAAATTTGCATATAACAGAAACAACGGTATTTTGTCTTGCAGTTTTTCTTTCTATTGCAATAGTTACAGTGATCGCAAAAACTTAATTATAAGACGATGCTTTTTGCTCACTTTCAGAAGTATTCAGGATTTCATGGATTCCCAGTTTAAATTTTTTGAGAAATAGTACAAGACGAACATCTTTCAATTGTTTTTCAATTGACTTCATGAAGGGGCACGAAATTTCTTCAATAAATTTACGACTTACAGCAATTGTGTTTTTTTTATTAAATTCGACAATCACAAAAGCATAACGCGCTGTAGTGTATAGTTTATTAAATATGACTGAAATTAGCGCTACGGTCTCACAGACTGTGCGCAACCTACAAAAGGTTAAATACATCGTTTTAAGCTCAAAGAATTTAAAAAGATATATATATATATATATATAATTTTTTCTGTTACCTTTTATCGACTTAAATCTAGTGATACTGAAACCATGATCAACTCACAGAACAGTCTCGATACTTTATAAAAAAAGTTTGTCAATTTGTTTCAGACTTCAAAAGGAACTGATGGAACTGATGCGTTGTGCTGACAAAGGAATATCGGCTTTCCCTGAAGGTGAAAATTTGTTCAAGTGGATCGGAACCATCTGCGGGCCTGAAGACACGGTCTACAGCGGCCAGAAGTATAAACTGTCACTCGAATTTCCAAACTCATATCCCTACTCCGCACCTGTAGTGAAATTTGTAACATCCTGCTTTCATCCAAACGTCGGCACGTGTGGGATGATATGTTTAGACATTTTAAAAGACAAGTGGTCGGCCTTATACGATGTTAGAACAATATTGTTATCCATACAGAGCCTGCTGGGCGAGCCCAATATAAATAGCCCTTTAAATCAGCAAGCTTCATATTTATGGCCGAACCAAACGGCCTATAAAAAATATTTAGATGACTTTTACAAGAGACATAAGGATTCGTAGTTTCCCCTCGCGCTTACGGATATTAACTTTTAATTACATGTATATTAAATATATATTAATTAATAAAATATGCAATTTGTCCAGTGGTCTCTGAGTTTTTAGTTTCGAATTTTATTTTGAAAAGGTTAAAAGTATATAATTGTATTATTTTTACGTTTATTTGTACAAAGTAACCATGGTGACTGATTAGAAATGTGTAAGGATGCTTAAAAAAATTTGTGTAATATTAATTTCATGTGTTTAATTGAACGATTAAATGAAAAATAAAGTTGAGAATGTTTTTATTTTGTAGCGTTAAAATTTATTAAACTAATTATCTCGATGTAAGGTAGGTTCTGCTAATTCGGGGTTGAATTGATTTTGTTAGATTTGCAATGGATGTGGGTTGGAATCGTTTTGTTAATTTATTAAAATAGAAGTTCCACCAAACTATACTTCCGTGTTTTTTTTTTAAATTGGTTAATTCCCGCTTTGTACTTTTAGTATTTTAGCTTTGTACTGATGACAAATTTGTTAGTCTTATTCTTAAAATCTGTTTTTTCATTCTTGACTTGAAATCTCAATATCAACCCATTTACAATTTTAGAAACTTTTTTCGGCCACAAAGAGCTAAAGGTTAAATATAATTTTTAAATCACTGATAATGGGTGTTTTTTAGAGGTGTTAACTTTATTGAAAAGGTAATTTTATGCCATTAGTGTTTAAATACAATTTCAGGCACGTGGGCGCTGCGGCTAGCTCGAATGAAGCGCAGTCTGGTGGTCCAATTCTCAAACACCTTTGCAAGCAGTTGAGTTGTATATTGGCAATAATGCATGGAATATTGTCTTCCAAGTGGTCCAACATCTGTGGTTTATCGGCACAGAATAGAGACTTCCCAGAAAATATACTCCATAGATGTGATATGACACGATGTGGAGACCAATTAACAAGGGTATAACGTGAAATTTTGTGCTTTTCAAACGTTTCCTGCAATAAATTGATTGTGTCACATACTGTATGGCAAGTTGCATCTTGTTGAAACCAAAGCTCTTCAACATTAATGCCATTTAATTGGGGAACGAAGCCAATAATTATGAATCTAAGGCGCTCTCCATTAACTGTAACTTTCTTGTCGGCATCATCTTTGAAGACATATAGGTCAATGATTTCACCAATCCATAAAGCACACCAAACAGTAATTTTTTGTGGATGCGTCTGAATAATGGCACATGGATTTTATTCACTACAAATCTGACAATTTTGTTTAATGACATAGCCATTCAACCAAAAATGAGCCTCATCGCTGACCAAATTATTGTTCGAAAAAGTGGTTGATAAGTGAACTTCCAGGTTGCACTTCATTCTAGCCAGTCGCAGCGCCCATGTGCCTGGAATTGTATTTAAACACAAACAGCATATAATTACCTTTCCATAAAGCCAATACCATGGGCATTATCATGATTATTATATGTTATTAAATTTTTAAAGTTGTATACCTTTGAAAAACACCTGTTACTAGTTAGTAAGTTGGTGCATATAAAAAATATTGAAGACACAAATTTTAGTAGCCGTATCAACAATAAATTATATGTCTTGCGATCATTATTTCAGGATTAGGCGCTGACAATTATGTGGCACCATATTGTGTTATCCTTATATACTGTTTACTTCGTTCACTGACGTAAGTATAGTCATAAAGGTTATCTTAACAAATTCTGAAATTGTCGTCTTATATGGTCTTAACAATTTAAAGTTTAAATATTGAATATATTAGGCGTTAATTTTGTAGAAATTCATTATTCACAATTAAATGAAACTACGTGACGTAGCATTATTTCTATTTTCTTTAAGTTCTTTATCACGATCTAGGTTTCGTTGTATTACAACATCGTCAGGTGGGATATTAGCAAAAAATCTTTATCCAATCTAAATCTCTTCTTTGCTAATTGCCCACCTGACGATGTTGTAATACAACAAAACCTAGGTCGTGGTAAAGAACTTAAAGAAAGTAGAAATAATACATCACGTAGTTTCATTTAATTGTGATTAAAAGTTAAACTTAATTTTTTTTTAAATTAATGAATTTTGAAAGAAAAATTGCAAATTGTTTATGTTACAGAAACCTATTAAGTTTATATATCACAAAGTTGCATGTCAGTTTCATAAAAACAAAGAATGATCAAATGTGAATGTAAATTAACTGATTTTCAACGGATAAGGAAAAAAAAAGAAGGGAAATCGCAGTGCTAGCTGTAATTTAAGATAACTGAAATATTATGGAAGTCAGATAACGGTAATACAAATGAATTACCGTTATCTGTCTTCCATTGTCAACAAAATTCCTTACATGAGACGTACAGAACAAAACATATAAATGCATATGAAGCTGAAATATTTTGTAACTTTATAAAATTCAGTTTATGTATTCAACACAGCTACGCCACTGTATTGAGAAGCTACACGCTGTGATCGCCAAGCCACCTACCTAGTATGGCGATTATAGGCATTACTCCGATGATTACACTCATTGGGAAAGACTTATGGGATATATTCTTATGCCAAATTAAAAAAAAAACAATTTTTTTGTTTAATTTAATATTTTGAACTTAATCTCACCATGAAAGAAGTGGAAAAAATCAAAGTGGAACCTTTGATTTGTTATTAAAAAAACCAAATTGTGTGTTGTATCTCTTTTTACTGGTTGGTATGGCTTACGGTTTTATTCACAAGAGTTATTATTTTTTTTTCACAAACTATGCATATGCAGTGGGGAAATAGCATCACTGGGATGCTGGATGAATTCCTTGCCTCCCAACCCCAGGTTGCAGCTTTTTAAATCCAATCGCAGATTATAAAACAGAAGATTGAATTAAACATTTTTTTCTTAGATATCTAATCTCTGATCATCTTTCTTTTCATTACAGTTATCAATTAACTTTACCTGTTATTACATCTGTTTCATAACAGCCTGTCTTTTTAGCTAGTAATTAATCTGCTCTCCTGTAGTTTCTTCTATTTCTGTAGAGAAAAAGAATGTATTTTCTGTAGAGAAAAGTGTAAATTCATATTGTAGTTACACAAAATAAATATAAAAGCCCGGTAGGATGCAGGCAATCGTTTGATAGCCACTCGCACATGTTGTGTGATATTTCATGAACCACTTTGAGCTACTTCAGCCCCCTTCTAATTCATGAATCAGCTTGAAATTATGGTGGTTTTCAAACAAATTTATATATAGTAACCGATAGAATGCTGAATACATTGTTAATATATAAAATAGATTATTGGTACGCTTATTTTAACAAATGCTAATTTTCAGTTTTTGTGTACTTGTAAATTGGAATCCCCTAGACCAATTTCAATGAATTTTTACAAAAACATGGTTTAGAATTGAGAGGCATGTTGGAGATGTGCTACAAATGTGTTAAACATACGTTAAATATTATCTTTCATCCTGCTCTATTTCAACTTTATTTGATAGTCAGCAATTGTTTCTAGTGAAGATACTTCTTGCTAAATAAGAATCTCTATATCTTTTCTACAGGATAAAATAAGCTATAAAAGTAATACCAAAATAAATAGAGAAATTTTCATGAGTCTTGTTCTGATGCCTTTTTTATAACGAAAACTTAAGATAGTGAAGTGAATACAGTATAATTTACTATGAAACTATAAGTTATAGTTTCATAGTATATTCTATGAAACTATAACTACCACACAATCTAGAGAAGACACAAACCGTATCAATCCAGAGAATTTATAGTCACTGCTTAAATGTGTGGTTAGTTTAAATATTTGTAATAATTGGAATGCTTCTTTTCTCTAGCGAGCGAGATACTAAAGGTACATATCCAACCTCAATATCCAACAGATTCTTTAAAGTTTATTTAAAATTATTTTTAACTGTAAATCAAGGAAAAGTGAATATAACACAAGATGCCAACATTAAAATTTTTTAAATAACAGACTGAAGTCAATCCGTAGGAATAAATAAAAATTCAGATGAAATCCTCCGTCTCACCCCCCGCTACACATCTGATACTAACTAAAAACAGATTTTCTAATTTACCTTTAGATCTTCTATAAGCCGCTGACGAAAATAACAATAGTGAGCTATCACCATCATTAATGTACTTCATGGAACAAAAAATAAAAAAAAATAATTTTTACTGAATAAAAAATTCCAATCTTGATGAAAATGGTTGGCACAGATTTAAGGAGTAGGTTTAACTGGACAAATGAAAAATTAAAAAGTTTATATGACACCACTCGCAAAGAAATAAACATTTTAATTGAGAAAACAGAGCACAGAATCTATATAGTAATATGTGGAGAGAAAACTATGTAAGATTTGTACAGTTAAAAGTTTATATAGAGAAGGAGTGCAGAAAGCTCTGAAAGCTCTGCGAGTGCAAAAATCTTGTTTCTGAATATATAACTCGGTGAACAAGATAAAGCTGGAATGATATATACACATTCTTTTATTTAAAAATTTGATAAGCTATTTACTCTTTCGGCCACATGTATTGGTCATTTCAAATCGTCTTTCCATTAATTCAAATGACATGTAGTGGGAATTTATAGTCTATGAAGTACTAGTAAATTTTCTAAATAAATAAATTGATCCAGACTACACTGACACCGATTATTTTTATTTTACACATTGTTTTTACAATCATTCTTATCAACAACTATTGATTTACGCTAAGATGAATATTGATGTACAGATCAGTTTATAACATTCATATTGGGATATTCTCAACGTTACAAACAGCATAATTTGCATAGATCATAAGCTAAAGTACTACCTATATGCATTATGCATATATGTGCACTTTGAAATCTTATTCCTGATGATATGATATTGGCATAGAATTAAAGTCATTCTCCATAGTGTCATGTAGCTGTATTTATAACAATTTTTAATTCAGTCAAACCTTGATTTTTTGTTTTCTTCGCTCACCATCTCTTAGATCCTCACTTGACCTGAGCACATGTTTCTTTTATTTGCAACTCCCTATATTTCTTGTACGCAACGTTTTTGACGTGAATACGTCTTTAAATTTGCTACCATACGGGGGCAATCCAAAAAACCTAATGATAACAAAATCGGGGGATACAGTTTGGCATTGCAGTTTCGAATCTATCCTCTACATCAAAAATTAAATTATACCACTGGATAGCTAAAGGATCAAAGAATTCATTATGATAAGCGAGAACAGTGACGCATCGCGCACAATGGAGGGGGAAATGCCGCCATTTTGAGGTTATTTGGCTGCGTATCGAGATTTGCAATTGGTATAACTTTTGATTCGGAAAAGCTACGATGTTCGTTTAAGTTTTAATCGTCAGCTATCATCAATATCTATCGATTTATATAAAACATTAGTTTAAAATAGTGACAGTGAATATAATAAGGTGTTAGAATAAAAAAATATTATCAAAAATATATAATGTCGGCCTATACGCGTCGAAAAGCCAAAACCAAATACAGAGATCGTATACGGCTGGAAAGGGCTTATCAAGAACAATCGAATGGTAATAATAAAACACCATATGACAGAGTCAAGCAGTGCCGGGAACGTAAAAGAATGAATGCAGCCGAGCGGATCAATGACGGTGCCAGTACATCTGCAGCTGGGACAGTTGAAATTATGCGTTACATAGACGTATTCACGTACAACACACGGCCATGTCCATGACACAGCCACATCCCATTTTTTTTTAAATCTGTATTTTTCACTCCTTTTAGATTCACTCTCATTATTTCTCTCGAATTCTATTCGATTCTGAAATCGACAATTTAATTTAATTTTCATGTGTATAAATTATCTTCATATGTTATTACATTCTTTTCTGCTAGTATCTGATCTATTTATCCTTATTAACCATTTGAAAATATTAAAGGAAACCAGTTCAATACTTAATTTTTTTGGCATTTGGTTAAAATATCTTTTTATAATTATTTGTTAGGTTTACATTTATTTATTATAAATTAACTTTTCTCCATAGCTTCATCCATATGAACTTTTGATTTGTTTCAAAGACAATATTTATAAATAAAGTTAAACGTTTTTCTGATTTGACATACATATTGTGCCATTTATTGACACGTTAAAGTACTCAATTTTTATTGTCTAATAAAAAAACAATTTTCAACCTAGAGGCGTTATATGATTTCTAAGGCTCAAAAGTATATACTCATTCAAATAATAAACATATTTAAACCAAATTTCATGAAAATTTATCCAGGCGTGATTGAGTGAAAACATCTAAACCTACTTTCCTTGGTTTAAGTATTCCACGCTAAAACGATTATAGCAGTAACATAAAGATAATAGTTTATATGTTACTCTGCTGTATGAACTATATGCATGCCATAGAGATTTCTTGGTATGGCATGCATATAGTTTATGTTACATACTTAAAATGTACTAATAACTACGAAGTTGCTGGTACATTTTAATTCATCCCAGAATTTATTGTTTATGCTACTGTTCGTTTTCTCATCTTACTCACAATATTCTCACACTAATAAAAACTTATTCTTTTATACATCTACTATTCCAGGGGAAAGCAGTATAACTATGCGTTATACTGCAAGATATAATAATTTCTATTTAAAATTTCAAAGCAGCAAGCTACATATGCAGCGTGAGTGTACTAATTACATCTAGCAAAAGACCAACATATGAAGTCAAATGAACAATGAATCTACCCATAAAGAAAGTAAAATTGTTCCAAACATGTGAATATTAAATAAGTGTTGAACACCCAGTAAGTACACTAATCTACTAAAGTATATGTGCAAAAAATCAAAAAGAACTTTTTAGAACAGAGAAATTTTGGTAAGCTTGGAGATTTTTTTTTAATTTAGTATTTTAAATATGATAATTCTGTTATTTTTTTTATTGAAGTAGAACTTCTTACGGCATCGTGTGAAACCATTTGCAGCAAACTGAAGTTTGTTTATAATGAAAAGTGAGCAACAGGCTATGTTCGTTCTATAAGTTTGTCAGTGTGTAAAACATCTTAAGGTGCGATGTGAAACTATTGCAAATTTCATGTTTCTTTTATAAATGTTAAAAATCAGCTTAAAAAATATAATTTAAGTTAAAAAATAGTTAGGCTTAAAAGCATAGTACTTTCGAATAATTAACAGAAAAAATAAAGCTTTGGTTAAACTAGAACGAACGGGGGGTTCCTTCCAAATAAGAAAAGGCGTAGGGTGATCCAGTTGCGCAGAACCTGTTTATAGCTCTTTTAAAGTTTATTTTCTCCAAATTTAACTGGGGCAGAATAGGAATTAAGATCAATGGAGAATATCTACAATCATTTGGGATTTGCTGATGATATAGTGCTGATAAGCAGAAAACATGCCAAGATATGTTACATGTAGAAAGTAATAACTGTGCTTTAAAAATGAATGCAGGTAAGATGTGCATTGTGACTAATAGCAAAAAGATACCAACACGAATACATCTCAACAGACATAAATGTACCTATCTAGGCCAAAACATGACTTTCGCAAACTCTACTACCTAAGAAGACGAGAGAAGAATTAAGGCTTTGTGGAATAAATACTAGGCAATGAAACATCTTTTAAATCGGGAAACCATATTAAGACGTAAAAAGAAATATATGGAATTTACAATCCTTCCAACTATGTTGTATAGATGTCAAACGGAGCATTTACAGAGTGATAATAAAAAAATACGCTTATTTCAAAGAGCAACTGAGAGAAAGGTGTTGGCTATAAAAATAAGTGATTGTCAAAGGAATGCTGACATAGATTGAAAATATACACGACACAGCAGGCTGCAAGGATGTCCGCACGCTCACTGAAGCAACAATGCAGATGTCATCTGTGGATCGACCTGAACCAGACTCGCGACCAACACATATTAAAATAAAACATGAGGCTTGATATTAAAACATAGTTTATGTAAAACATTTCTTGACAAAATCAGCCTGTAGCAATTTGAAAAAAAATAATGCTAAAAGCTCAAGCATTAGCTTAAATATATTGAAATCCTTTGGAAATTTTAATTCTCTACAATATTTTTCACTTGGACATTGATGATCAAACTTTTATACTGCCAATTAGCGTAATCGAAGTATAGGAAATTTCTAACTTTCCCTAAGCAAAGAATGTCGAAAATACTTGTCAGTGGTCAAATATACACACTTGAGATCAAAAAACTGTGACAACCTTTTTCTGGTAATAAAGGAATGTAAGCTGTTGCAATGAGTGATATAACCACAGATATTTTTTTGAAATGAATCATTTTAATTATATTGTTCATTCATGATTCATTCTATTGTTAATTATTCATCATGTAATTCTTTTCATATTTATTAATTTTATTACATTATTCATTCTATTGTTAATTATTCATCATGTAATTCTTTTCATATTTATTAATTTTATTACATTATTCATTCATGATTCATTCTATTGTCTATATTTAAATTATATTTCTATTTATACTCTCTCACTGTTCACTCCTCATTAATCGTATCTCACTCAATATTTTACTTTTTTCCATATTTTAATAATCTCAGTTCTACATTTTTTGTTAGGTATTTAAAATGTTGTAAATGTGTAATTGTAATAAATTTTTGTGTACACGACACCATATATAAAAAAATTTAAACATTTAACCATACATAGTGTTTCTAACGGAATATTTGCAAATATTAATCTCATTTTTTACTATGAAATATATTGTTTAACATATATTTTACTTTTTAATATATTTTTTATTTATCTCCTTTTAGTAATTACTTAAATACAGGATTTAAGTAATATTAAAGCCTAATTACAATTCCTTTGCAACGGCGTTTTTGTTATAGACTTTTTAACGAAATGGGTACAAAAGTGGCAAATGGCTTACCATATTATTATTTTTAAGTGAAAAAAATTAAACAAATATTTGTCCTCTACTCGGAGAGGTATTTCACCGTCACACCACATGCTCTTGCAGAAACAATTTTTTCAGCTTTCCTGTAGATATTTTGAAGCCTTTTCGAAATATAGTTTTAAGTATTAAATACCATTTTTAGTTTTGAGCCAAGGAATTACATATATATGTAAGTTCCTAGTGTCTATCTTTTTTCGTTCAGAAATTGGAAACATTGAATGGACAGGTTGCGTTGTCACAATAGAGTTCCGTTTGGACAGTTCAGGTACAGAACACTAATAAAACCACAAATGTCAAAAAGAAATAAATTAATAACATTATCAATAATTTATTTAAAGTTGTAGAATCATATTTCAATCATTTTAAACTATCATTAACACTATATACAAATTTGATTAAATACCTAACAAATAAATATAAAATACTATTTATATATTATAAATCAATAAATATTAACTTAAAACTAATACAATAACATAATTTACAACTTCTTTAATTAATAGTATTTCCAATCAAATGGACTGTATTATTTCATGTTGCATATTATATAATTATATTTATAATATTGACTTAGCTAATAATTTTTTAGCCACGAATTTGGAAATTGTCCAGAAACATTGTCAAAAGTTCCAGAATATTTTGTTATAAAACAATAATGACTCGGTTAATGACAGATAGGGCCCAGCCTTCAAGTGCATTGCATCAAAGAAAGTGGATTTGAATAGATATCAATTACGGGCTTTTTAACTTTATGAATTAGTGTTACTTAACAATTGTTGACAGTAGCATTTAACTTTGATTGGATTAAGCAATTAGCTGACGATTGGTTACCTTTGTTAATCTCACATGCAAACGACGATGGCTTATTGCAGGGCAAACACGAGTTTCACCACCCAAAACCTAAAGTCGGAATATCAAGACCACTATTCATTAGTAGTGGCTTCTGGAAGAATCTACATTAAATGCAGAGATTTACTGTAAACAGATTGATAAGCTGACCATATACAAATCAAATGACCAAGATTATTTTCTCCATGATAACGCCACGTAGCGCATAACATACTCATTAATAGCAGCAGTTTGGCTGGCTTCATCCAGTATTGACCTGACTTTATGCTATCAGGTTATCATTTGTTTAGAGCTGTAAGTAATTGTTTATGGAGTAAAAAACACAGAAATATGAAAGACGTTTAAAAAGGCCTTGTTGAATTTTTTTAATATAAGTCACCAGAGTTTTATGCGAAAAGTATATTATCACTGTCTGCTGGATAGTGGCAAATTGAAAAAAAGACGGCATATGTATAGTTTGGTTTCTTTCTGATACAAGTTGGCGTGCTAAAAGTTATTATCCAATTCAATATAAGCAATTAAAGAGTAAAATATACAATTCAAGTTTTTAATTAAAAATCTGGAAATCATATTGTCATAGACAACATACATATGATAAATTGTCATAGACAACATACATACATATTGTCATAGACAACATACATATTGTCATAGACAACATACATGTGATAAATTGTCTATGATAAAAAAACTTTTTAACAAATGTATTTTTTTACTTTTACAAACAAAATTATTACTATTTACGTTTCAATACTTATGAACACGTCATTAAATTTAGGTTTCAACACATGACGTGTAAACAATAACACATGTATCATTCATTTTATAAAGCAAAAAATATTACTGCTATTTTGACAGTATATTCCAAATACAAAAATATATTTTCTAGCAAATTGAAACCATGATTGCGGTAACAATTACCAAAGTAATCCACTGCATTGCTTATAAAAAATAGTTGACTAGATATTTTATAACGTTTATAAACTTCATCTACGGAGGAATACTGTTCATGTATGGTTTGATCGAGTGCTAAATTATATATCTGTTATAATGGCCCTTTTAACCAGGAACTGTTTCGGCTACTTCGGAATTTCCCAAATTGTTTACTTCCATGACCAACAAAAGATGAATTGCCAATACGACATCCGACATCATGCCAGGATGCTTTTGTGTGGTATAAGAAATGAAGATAGACTAGCATTAATAAGTTATTTCTTAAGTAAGATACAGCTTGACAGATACACAAAATTTATACCAACTGTATGGCAGGCGCGGTGGATGCGGTGGCAGGTAATGAGATGCCCACAATTGAAAAAAACGATTAAATTACACTATTAGAAAGCTCAAAAATGCACTTGAATGAGATCGTGACACCAACTTTCAGTCATATTTGAACAATCTCAATGCTATGTGAAAGGCTACAAAAAAGCTATGGAAAGCTATAAAAAAGCTAAAACGGCCTATAACTACCTCACCATTCCTGTGGATGAGCGATGAGAAATGGGCCCGTACAGACACTGAACAAAGCACTAACCTTCTCTAAGCACTTACTATCAATATTCATACCTCACCCAAATTAATGCCCACTTGAGCATGAAAAAGAATCTGTGACTACTTGGCAGAAGAAATCACTCCCGCTGAGGTGGAAAGAGACATATCCAAATTCAGAAAGAATGAAGTAATAGGTGCTATTAAAAAAATCCATTATAAGAAATTTCCCGGCTATCACAAGTCGCATTCTGGCTGAACTGCCACCCTCCAGAATAAAATTACTCAGATTCATTTATAATGCCATGGTTAAACTAAAATTTTTTCCACCTCAATGGAAGGTAGCAAAGATTATAATGTTTCAAAAACCTGACAAACAACCAGACGACCCTATATAATACCGTCCCATCTGTCTATTACCTATAACTTTTAAAGTGTATGAGGCATTGCTACTGACTCGCATGATGCCATTGATATGAGATAAACACCTTATACTCGGTCATCAGTTTGGATTCCGGCACAAACATGCCACTTTAGATAACATTCACAGACTCACACACGAAAGTTAAATTTTTCGAAGCTAAAAAGTATTGTGCAGTCGCATTTTTGGATATATCTCAGAATTTTGATCACGTGTAACATGAAGGATTATTATACAAGATTAAAGCAAGCAAGGGCCCATATTTATAAGCAACCATCAAAGCCTTCCTAACAGATAGACATTTCATCATTCAGTGCGGAAATGAAGTGACAAACCTGTGACCAATATCAGCAGGTGTCCTGCAGGGAAGTGTACTTGGCCCAATTCTCTACCTACTCTACACCTCAGATTTGCTCACATGCCCAACAATCACCACCGGAACATTTGCAGATTATATAGCCGTTTTGGCCTCACACAGCAAGCCAAAAACTGCAGCAATAATGCTACAAGATGTGCTAGATAGTGTAGCTATTTGGCTAAAGAAGTGGCAGATTAAGGTGAATGAAAACAAATCAGTCAACGTCACGTTCACGCTCAGATGAGACATCTGTCCACCAGTTAAACCAAACAATGTTGAAATACCCCAAGCAGATCACGTACGTTACCTTGGTATATACCTGGACATAGAGTAACTTGGCAAAAGCATATATTCACCAAAGAGAAACAAATTTGTCTTCAGCTCAGAAAATTCTATTGGCTCATCAGGAGTAAGTCCCAGCTATCATTGGAAAATAAGCTGCTAAAGTTGCTTTATAGAGTAAAGCAACACTTAAACCACTTTAGAACTACGGCATTCAGCTATGGGGTACAGCTTCTCAACCCAATATTAAGATAATCCAAAGATACCAAAATAAAATGCTGTGTATAATTACATATGCCCCATGGTTTGTAACCAACTAACAATTGCATAAAGACCTACAAATACCTACAGTTAGAGAGGAAATCAATAGACATACAAAAAGTCATACAAAGACGGAATCATAAACCATCCAAATAAACTTGCGCAAAAACTGATGAATAATACCTGAACCAAATGCCGATTAAAATGTAGAATTCCTCAAGATGTGCTACAATAAAGGCATATAAATATTAAATTGGGGACATAGGTCGTTTTCCTAAACCTGTTCAAGCAATAACCTACAAAATTACTGCTCATTGTCCCAGTGTGGTGACAGATTGGACTATAATTAAAATAAATAAAAAAAATTTTAACTAGCTTTTGAAACACGTTCTAGAGAGATACTTTTTATTATGGTAGTATGTTTTTAATTAATAATAAAATATACTAAACAAAAATTCTTTGTATTTCATTAAAACTGTATACCATCATTAAAATGCAAATCTTGTAATGCACATTTTATGACTTAGGGAGAGGTCACAACACTGCAGTGTGATGTCCCATTGCAAAAATTTACGACTACGCACAATGCAATGTGGAAATTTGCTGCAACGTACAAAATCTGCGATACGACGATGCACTACCCGTCAGTCGGTGTCCACTCTTCGGATAGTCAGGTTGCGTGCGTTGTAACTCTGCAAGATGACAGATTACAATTCTCCTATTTCCTTAATTCGGGATGTTCCATATCTCACTACAAATTGAACTGACGGTCAGGAAACGGAAATTTTTAGCGTTGAACTATGCCACATACGACAAATTTTTTATCGCATCGTACTGCTGTGCGCCATCCGTTTTGTTAGGGTACACATCGCAGTGTTGTGCCCTCTCCCTTAGGACATCTATCTTTAAGTTTCTATAGTAAAGCAACCCTTATCATTTCAACATGTTTGTACATTCTTTTCTCACAGTCTCATATTCTTCAAAGTTTAGGCAAATGCTTCACATGATTTCAATTAATGTAGAGCAAGGTATACAAAATAATAATTTCATTAACATACCTCCAATACATGTAGAATGGATAAATTTGGAAAGTCTGCAAAATTCTTGATACAATCATTTGTTTAAAAACTTTAGTTAAAATGATTTCAGTTAATTTACATTAACAATTTCATGAGATATAGACGACTACAGAACCCTCTTACTGTGTATTCTGAAACACAACTAACTGTTCTACCTTTTCTTTATATAATTTTTTTTATATATAGAATAATTTCAAAAAATATAAAATAAACATAATACCTAAGAGCTCTTTTAATGGATAATTTTCGGTCAGTCGAGCACACATCAAAAGTTGATATACTAGTGACATTAACATTTTTTCAAATTAGTAGTACAAAATCATAGATCAATATCAATTCACGTTATGCAATTTCATTGAATAAAAAACATATGTCTTTCTCCATAGGCCTACCTATAAGAAAACAATTTTCATAATTTTCGTAAATTATATAAAATAGTAAACTAACTTTTGTAATAAAACATTATTAAAATATGTGTGCATAGAGCTACTGAGTCCCATTGTACCAAGATAATGTATCTAGTTACAGGAGATGAAAAGTAGGTGGCTCATATTAATTTTTTGCGTAAACGCCAAAAAAAAAAAGAGAATGTTGATATACTTGTGACATTCAAATTTTTTCAAATTAGTACAAAATCATAGATCAATATCAATTTACGTTATGCAATTTCATTGAATAAAAAACATATGTCTTTCATAATTTTCGTAAATTATATAAAATAGTAAACTAACTTTTGTAATAAAACATTATTAAAATATAATTTTTAACATAGTACTGTCAAAACTGCTTATTGACAAGTTTACTATTGGCAGTTTTAGTACCTATTAATGGAATGAAAATATAATCCCTTTAAAGAGGTCTGCAAATTGACCAAGGTGTTGGCCTCTAATTGTCGCTGGAATTTTATCTATATCTATAGCTGTATTCAGTTGATGTTTGAACTATCAACTGAATGAACCTTTTCGGTGACAATTACATGAGCCAGTCGGTACTGTGTAGTCCCCATAGACACAATTTCATAGCAGACTTCTAACAAAAATGCATTTAGCAATGTTTTAATACTGAGAAATTCATTGCACAAATACAAACAAAATAATTTTTACAGAACATGAACATGATAGACTGTAATGTCAAGACTTATTAGTTACCATCCACACGAAAATACAATGTTCAATGTAGAGATATATGACACTCGGTTGCTCAGCAAATACCATAAAGTTTATTAATAATAGAAGTGCTCTAATAAGCCATGTGTACACACTCAAATTCATTGTCAGTCTGCACACAATAGGTGCTCAGTTACAATTTCACATTTTGCATATGCCCCAATAACTGGAAAATTCCATATACTCAAGTTATAATTTCTAGAACAAGAACTATAAACAGTTCAAATCAGCATAGAACAGACATTTTCAGATATGACCGTCGTACTCGAATTCACAGTCCAATTTCACATTTTGCATATGCCCTAATTAATAACTGGAAAATTCCATATTCTCAAGTTATAATTTCTAGAATAAGAACTACACACAGTTCTAATCAGCATAGAACAGATATTTTCAGATACGACCATTGTACTCTAATTCATGGTCCAATTTCACATTTTGCATATGCCCCAATTAATAACTGGAAAATTCCATATTCTCAAGTTATAATTTCTAGAATAAGAACTACAAAGAGTTCTTATCAGCATAGAACAGACATTTTCAGATATGACCATTGTACTGTAATTCACGGTCTAATGCATACCTAGAATTTCAGTAGATAAATACATAACAAAATATCCAATGAGACTAATAATTTCATGAAAAGCATGCATTTAATGAAGTTATATTTGCAGTTTTTTATTAGCATTTCAGGTCTAAGTCCCGCAATTAAAAAGTTTTAATTCTATTTCAATAAGTATATTTTTTCTAGGGCATCTGTTTAAATAGTTTAGTTGTAATGTATCCTTATCCACATTATACATAAGAATAGTATGTTATGTAAGCTGACTTGCTGGATTGATCGGAAAATAATATTCTAATACATTAAATTATACTTCTGTGCTGCTTTGCATTCATTGCAACCGAGCCATTCTTTATCCGAGACGAAGCGGAATAAGGAAGATAGGCAGTGGCTGGCATCTCTCAGCTCTCGTAGTTCGAAAAATAAAATAAATGGATTATTGAAATTATTACAAGATATACAAAAAGTAACAATTTTGCCAGACAATTGAAAATGGAATTAAAAATATACGGAATTAGAAATGGCATTAAAAATGTACTACATCCAAGGGAATTAATTTTGTCCATCATCAGTAATGGCTGTAAAGGAACATGTTAAAATGCTAACTTGTTAAATATCATATATTAGCACACATACTTTACATTCGAAAATAAAACCTATGTTAGAAAAAGGATTTCTCTCTACTATTTGATGAAAAATTATGGAGAAAAGGTTTTGTATTTTTACTTACAGAAAGAAAAATTAATAAAAAACTTTTTTTACAACTTGCACAAAGAAAACAAAAAACATTGTGTTTAAATTTATCTTAAATTTTTTTTAAATGTTCTATTTATCTGGTGTATTCCACATTGTCATTTTCTGATTTTACATTCCAAGAGATTTGGCAACTTTACTAGTTGATAATGGACCAAAAATGTTCACAATGTTTCTACATACTCTATTTTACTGTAACCTTCTTATCTATCATAACCTATTTATCAATTTCGTTAAATGACTTATGAGAAAAAAAATTATATACATTCTTTTTAAAACCACAAATGCTGGCTTTATGCCATCATTACCCAAAATATCTGTGTTGCCGTTATACAAAAAGTCCAACAAGTAATAAATGTTGGTTAAAACCTAGAAAGGAGTAATAAGACTGATATCAGGGCAATAGCATTAGAAACCTTTAGTAAATGACTCGTATCACATTCTCATAAGATGTGATATTTCAAAATGACTCCCAAGATCAGATGTAAACTAATGACTCCTGAAATTTATTAATCTAGACTCAAGGTCTAACTTTTATTTCCAGTCAGGGTTTAGTGATTAAAACCTTTGCAAAACTTGTCTCTAAAGTATGTAACAAAAAGTTTGTAATTAATTTGTCCTTTAAAAATACTAGAGAATATAAACAGAATTAAATGATATTCTTACTTCGGTACTTTTCTCAAATCCTCAGTAAAGTTAAAAGTATGTATTAAAATTTATTATTAAAATAAAATTTATGAAGAACTCCTTCAGTCCGTTTATTCATTCAATCCATCTATATAATTTTAATTGCAAAGAAAATTAAAACATTGAAACCAAATTTTTAACGATAAATATAAAAGTTTTTTTAAGGAAAGTTAAAGTAATGAGGCAATTCTGGTGTTATAAAAATTGTATCTTTTGACCTTTTTATCATCCATGCACAGGCATAAGTTAATTTTGTGATGCCATCATCCACTTCAATACATCATGCTTCTGATTTTAAGGCTCATTTTAAGACTCGCATCATATCTTACTCTAATAAGCCCAGTTTGTATTTTAATAAATTAGTACCTGCCTGCATAAAATGAATGTTGGATTGTCTGTTAAGAATAGATCCTATTTGGTTAGACTGAAAATTTCGTATTTTTTTCAACCAAATGTATAGGTTTACATTAGATTGAAAAAAAATTCAAAATTTTTTTTTTGTTTAAAAAAATATAAAAAGTCAATTTCTACAAAATCTCAGTTGTAAAAATATACAAAACCTTCATCTTAACAAAGTCAGTTTTCAATATTTCTTAGGATTGCAGATTAGGATTGCGTATTTCTTTATTGAGTTGGTAACTTATAAACACACCAGTTTTTTCCACCAATTTCTGGAATTTTATAGAAGCTTGTAGAATGTTTCTTGGAGGGTATATAATTAACGCACTAGCGCTCGAGCTTCTGTCCAGTTTGCAATTGGCTAATTGACGAGTAAAGAATAAATGAAAAAATAACGAGTGAACTTACAGTGATCTTGCTTCATGAATTTCGTTTAGGGCGAAAAGCCAATGAAGCAACACGCAATATATGCGCAACGATGGGTGAAAGTATACTCTCTTACGACAATTGCCTTATTGAAATAGATTCCAGATTAAGTTCGCGTTGTTGGGCAGAGTTACTTTCATGCTCCGATACTGCAGTGGAAAAACAACTTCATGCTTTGAGAAAGAAGTGGAAATATTCCGTTTGGCTACCGTACGAGCTAAAACTTCTTTGACTTCAGAGGCGAGCTAATGTGTGCATAGAGCTACTGAGTCCCATTGTACCAAGGTAATGTATCTGGTTACAGGAGATGAAAAGTGGGTGGCTCATATTAATTTTTTGCATAAACGCCAGAGGCTAAAAGCTAGAGAAAAAGGTGTACCTACACCAAAACATAACATTGGACCAAAGATACTTTTGAGTGTATGGTGGGGTATAAATGAAGTTACTCGTTGGGAACCTTGCAGATAATAGTACAATTAAGGTAAGATTTATTGTGAACAATTGAGCAAAGTCCCCGCTAAACTTCCTTCAAATCAAAGCAAGGTTAATTATTTTCAAACTACTTTCACTTGGATGGAGTGTGCTACCTCATTCACCATACCCTATCTGATTATCATCTGTTTTGCTATCTGTCTAATAATTTATGCAGTAGAAAATTTAAAGGAAAGTTATATTTTATTCACTACATATAAAAAGTTGAAAATTTTGTTTACAAAAATGGAGGATTTATAAGCGTAAAACAAATGTTTGGTTTTGAAACCGAGTTCCATTTCTTTTAATCAATGCTTCCTTTAAATGCATTTATTTTTTAATCCATCTTCTGCCATTTCTAAATAAATTCATCGTCAGAGAAGGAAGTTAAAAATGGCAGAATTTTAAAACAAGCATTCGTCTATTCTTTGGAATTAAATGTTTTATATATTTTTGTTGTGTCTACAATAGTTATACAGTCTGTCCAGGAATGTTCGAATTTTAGTCTAGTGATTATTAATTTGAAATTTTTTTTTCAATCTGGTATTTAAGTTATAAATTACATAATAAAAATAATTTGTCTTATTTAGATATATTAGTAACACTCTCTATAGCCAAGCTTTCTTGCATTTTATTTATCCCTTACCTTACTGCATTTTGCACAAATACTCTTTTTTCAATATTCTGTTATTTCATATTGTACTGATAAATATATGATATAACATATAAATAATAAAACGTTTTCTTTCCATCTGTTTCTTTTCATTCAACACATGCATTCTTTTCATTTGACCATGCTGTACTAATATTAGCCGCCATCTTAATTCATTAGTATTAACTTGCGTGGTAACCAAACAGAATATTTCGATTTTATTTTCATAGCATGAATTTTACTTACTATTACAGATAAGGCATAGCTCTGCCAGATAATATGAATTTAACCTAGGATTTTTTCCAAAAGACTTTTCAATTTTTCTAAGAGAGAGCTAAGAATTTCCTTTTTGAATCTTTAGAATATGTGTTTTAGGAGAGTATGTACCTATATTGCATGTTGCATTGCTTGCTTTTTATTCTAAATGAAATTCATGAGGCAAGAGCACTCTAAAATTTCCATATTTTCTTTGTTCACGACTTGCTGAAACTCAATTGCTAACTGACCAGAAAAGGGAACATGCCGTTCTTTATACGCCTTATCAGAGATTTTTGGGAAGTTTTTATATCATTCCAGAACTCGCTGAAAAAGTGGCGGCTTTATTAATTGCCAACCTACCAACAATAAGGCTACATGATGTTATGGCAGAAGCCCTCATTAAAAGTAGTCCTAAATTAAAAATTTGATCAAACATGACATATGTGACCTAAGCTACACATTGGTAAAGAGATGCCACTCATACTTTCATAAGTTCAGTACTGAGACCCTGAATTCCATCCCTTTCTATTACCACTTGTCTTAAAGCAAATTTCGCAAGTACTCTGGCATATACAGTCCTCATTATTGGGAAACTAAACTAAAACAAGAGACTAACTTTTAATTACTATCAACAGTATAATTAAAAATACGATTGTGAAACCCAAAATACATATACAGTGCATTTTTCTGTTCTTCCTTTGGTACGATTCAGCCTTCTGCAGTTGCCTTAGCCCCGAATGTACTTGCATTTGTGTCATTTCAATATTGTAATCGATTCTGTCTAGAACTGAACCCTGCTCTTGCACCATGTGTCCTAAGTCTTTAAATATATCGTTTAAATCTAATATCGATCTAACTATCTTGTTTACCTCCTCCTCTCTTTGTGCTGCTAGCTTTGTATTTTCTTCCGCGTATGCCATCAGCTGTTTTTGATTCATTGCTGGCTTCTGGAATATCTCATCTATATCTCCATCTTCTTCCTCTTCAAAGAATGCGCTAGAGTTTTTGTTATTCTTTAAGGTTCCTGAACAACTCGGACCAAATGTAAACATGTCATCTGTTTGGGCTGTGCTTCGGAGACCGGGCAGCAGATCGTCATTTTCGAGACTCAACTCCTCGAAGTTGGGCAGCTCGAAGTAAGCATTGGAGCGTTCCTCACGCGATGTCAACGATTTTAAGTAATTACTCTGTGCGAGACGAAATGAAAGACTTATTTCTTGCAATGTTGTTACGAGAGCTGTTACAACATTTCTCGTCAGTCTCTGTTCAGTTTGTGAACCTAGAAATAAAAGTGTTTTCATACTAATTCAATTTTTAATAATGACAATTTATATTTGACTGTTGTAGCAGTTGGTTATAAACTGTCATTCAGGTCAATTAAATTCGTAGAACATGCCCATGTATTTGCTTATATGTTATATGTAACTGAGTGGATTTTAATCTGGGCTTATTTGATTCATAGTTTCGTTTCCCATTAATTAATTATAGTCCAATTAAGGATAATATTGAATAATGCAGAGTAAGCAAACATGTGAACGTAAACATTTGTAGAAAAATTAAAAATTTATCAACAGTAAACGAATCTGCTCTTTTCAATGCTGTATTTAATATAATTCTTTATATTAAATGTTGCTCTATAGAAATAATTGAAAATCATTTCAAATCCTGAAAAAAATAGCACAACACACTGCATTCTGTTTTTTAAGGAAATCTTTGACAATAATTACTCTACGTTTGTACCCAGATACATAACCAGAATTAAATTTCGGAGCAGGTCCGAAAGTCTCGACTATAAGGTATCTATATAGATGTGAAACCAAGTACAAATTTTTTTTTTTAATTGTTTTAATGAATTACTTCTCAAGAAAATTATTTCATTTATTGTGAATTCGAATAGCTTTGGCAGGAGTTGGACCCTCCGAACCTCCAATCTTTATTAACAACATTGAATATTTATCATAGTATAGATATAATGCTACGAAACAAAATTATAAGTTGCCATCTGTAACATTGTAAATTTCAATTCTGTTCTATCTAAGCATTGGGTATGATTTTTTTTTTTTTCCGTAGTGGACTTATTTTGAGTTTACTCCTTTGACTTTAAGCATACCCAGCATATTAACGCTATGCTTAAAATCAAAGGAGTATACTCAAAATAAGTCCACTACGGAAAAAAGTAAAAATGTGGATAATTTGCATATTTAAAAAGAAATACATTAAAAATTCTATTATTTTGGTCTACTTATCATTATTAATGGGAGGTGCTTTTAATTTCTAGATTTGAAGTGAAAGGCGGAAATGGACTATTGGTTGTTTATAAAATAACACTTGTATTTGGTATTATGGCCGTCAATCAGCTTAGATGAATAATACATAGATATGGCATGCTCATAGTAAATACTATACAAAAATGAGTACTACTTTTAATTTTTTTACATTGGCAATAATTAAAATGTAATCTTATATCTGTTTATTTTAAGAGTCAAAAATATGTAATATCATGTTTACATATATCTATATATATATCATGTTTAGCATAAGTGAAACACCATGTTGTTGGGAAGAAGGTAAAAAGTAAAATGCTGCCCTGTTTTATACATAATTGTATTATTTATCTATGATCAATTGTAACACTTTCGGTGTAGTTTTTAATGGTATAGTGGAGAAAAGAGGATGTGTAAGGTGCGGGCGATGAGGCCTTGCGGCCTGAGAGACCTCGCGCATCAAAGTGAATGTGACAAAAAAATTTTACTCATCCCAAAACGATAAAACTATATTGACATATTATTATTTGGTCTAGCAACATTCGCTGGCTTTGCGTTGCTATCGAGGGAATTCCCTGCCAGCCACAGTTGGGAATGGGAAATCATCACTGGCCAGAAATGGGGATTTCCCTTTCTGTTTGTTTACATTACTTTCACACTTCTCAAAAGCTAATGGCTAGAAAGCTAATTAAAACATCACACGTAGTTTTGCATCGTACGTATGTGTACGTGATATCATTTTGTATTTCCAACAATGTATGGTATGAGAACAAATAAGTGTGTTTCATTGTTTGATTACGATTTAATACTTATTTATTAAGCATAAGGTAAGGAATATATTTTATTTAATTATATGATACATTATATTATTTATTCTATATCAACGATTTTTTGTGCTAGAATTCAACTTTTCCTTTACAAATTTTTTTTACTACACATGTATAGTGAAAAAAGTATATTACATTAATCAAAATATCATTCATTCCATTACGTTACTTGAGTCCATTTATTATAAAGCATATACATTTTATTTGCGGAGATGTTTAATAGGTTTTACAATTATGTTAATATTTAAATAAAGAAAGAAGTATAAACGCATTACTGTTTATGTTTACAGGTTATATATACAATAGACGACTTTCTTATTTTAACATGTCAGGCCTAGGTCCCAAGAGAGATAGAGATATCTATAGAGAGATGGTAATCTAAGAAGCAGACGGAAAAAAACCAGAAAGAGCTGTATCAAACCAGGTTTAAATTCAGATACAATGAACTTTTTCAATCAAAGTCCATTATATATCTATGAAAACTTATTGTACGTTAAAAAGAACTTAAATTTCTTTGTTAAAGGGTGTGATATCCATAGTTTTAATACAAGAAATAAAAGTAAAATTCACAGTATTAAATTTAGATTACAAATTACTAATAAGTCTTTTCTGGGCAATGGTGTTTGTTTTTTTAACAGGATACCTGAAAATATAATAAACCTTCCCATAGCGAAATTCAAAACGCATATTAAACACATGCTTATTTCGAAGGTTTATTATAGCATCAGGGATTATGTTAAAGATAAAAATGTATGGAGGCCATTATAGGGTAAAATGCCCTTTCTGACACTCATTAAGAGATAATAAGAATATTTGCTCATAATAATTAGAAGTTAAATCGTGACATGTCAAAAGAGATTTTGATAGTCCTACTTGAAAGAAAAATGAAAAAAAAAACTATGTCTGGTAGCACAGAATCATCTGAATCGATTGCTTCAACTTTTTAAAAACATAGTGCCACGTCCGAAACTCCATTGAATTTGGAAACTAAATTAAAAAAGCAGACGCTTTGAATACTAATACTGAATGACAGTCAGAAATCGAGATAGGATCAAACTATAGCCAATCAGAATCTGAAGCTGAAATTGTTATGTTGACAATGAGCAATATAATTCACAATCACAAAGAACAGATTGAGATAGGTTCTCCGGCAGTAATGTAGTTAAATAAGCATTTGTTAATTCGGATCTGGGAATGTGGACATTTCCCATAACGGATTCTTGGTAGTTCGAAGCGGTCCTACATAACTGTTAAATAACAGTGATGAAGATATTCCAAAGATGACGATCTAGACACTTTTCTAATTTTAATTTGTCAAGACAAGTAAATAATGGTAAAACTCAACATTGTCGCTGGTTGGTTTATTCAAATTTTCAAAATAAAATTTTCTGTTTTCCATGCAGACTATTTGGCAACTTACAAACTCAGATGGTACAGAGAGGGTGTTGTGATGGAAAACATTTAAGTAGCATTTTAGATAGACATGAGAATACCAAAGAACATATGGCCTTCGTGTTCAAACTAAAAATTAGAATAAAGCATGGAAAAAAACCACGAAAACGAAAGACTAATTCGTGATTCTCAAAAATGTTGGCACAATTTGTTTGAGAGATAAATTGATATAACTAATTTGTTAGCTTCTCATAATCTGGCATTTAGAGGTCACAGAGAATCTCTCAAGACACTAGGAATTCAGGTAACTTCACAGACTTATTTAAATTAGTATCCAAATTTGATTCTACATTACGGGAATACATAAACACATTTATGACAAACAACTTGCACACCATTATCTAAACTCCATATACAGAATGAATTGATCACATTGATGTCAAAAACAGTTATCGATGAAGTGATTCATAAGGTAAGAGCTAAAACATTTTCTATTTTGCTCGACTGCACTAGAGATTGAAGTAGAATTGAACAAATGTCCGTTATCTTAAGATTTTGCAGTAAATCAACTGACACATACACACATATGACTGGAGAATATTTACCTAATGCAATACTGGGAGAGCTAGAAAAAATAACTTAAATATTCAAAACTGTCACGGCCAAGGTTGCGACAATGGTGCAAATATGGTAGGTGTAAGTAGTGATGTTAAAACTTGAATATTAAATATTAATCCCACGGCATTTTTTATAATTTGCGGTTGTCATAGCTGAAATCTGCTGCTGGTAGACGCAGCTAATTCTTCTGCAGCAGCAAAAACATTTTTTTGGCATTTATTAAGAAAAATTATTTGCTGTTTTCAAGCTCTAGCAAATGCTCAATTTTAAATTTATCATATCATTACATGTATGGTGTGAGATACAGTTGCATGTCAATATTGTAAGCAAATTATGTAATTATATATATGTATGTATGTTAGGCAATCTGTACTAATCCATTTAAGCATTGCTCTTGACCATTTGCATACATTTTTTTAACTAGATCAAAAAATAAAAAACTAGATTCGAAAAATGGTTGTCTAACATTCATCAATTTATTGAGAAAAGCAGTTATGATCTGCCAAAAGACTAAAAATAAAAGGGTAGTCAAGAGAAAAGGATGTTCGATTACGAAAGCAACGATCAAACTATACAGTCTCCCAAAAGCCAGTATGAAAGAAATTTTTTTAACACCATGATTACTTGTATAATAAGCATAATGGATTCGAGATTTATGTCCTTAAATCAAAATTGTGAAAATTTTGGTTTTTTCTATGATCTAATCAAGTTAAAAAATATTCCAAAAGAGCTAATTGCTCTTTAAAAATGTAGGATCAAATTTGTATAAACTTAAAAACTGTCAAGATTTACACACAACGTGCGAGAGGGAGAGAACAGTGACTTCTAACCTTATGAATTATATGAAGAACTACAAACAATTGTCCCAAATTTACCCAACTTTATTAAAGATATGAAACAGCTGCTCCAATATATAAGAGAAAATAACTTCAAGAAATTTACCCGATCATTTACATTGTCGTTCAAATTTTATTAACAATATAGCCTTCGCTGAAAGCAGCTTTTCAAAACTAAAACTAATAAAAAATTATTTAAGAAGTACAATGGATCAGGAAAGGCTTTCACCATTGGCAGTTTTGTCTATTGAAGCAGATGTAGCTCTAAGCTGAATTATGACAATCATCAGTAAAAAAAAGGATCAAGGAAGGAATCATCAGGCTAAAAGCAGGAAATTTCTCTTTCTTTAATTTTTTTTTAATTTTTAAAACTCAGAGAATGTGATTTGCATTTTTATAAATAAAAATGTGACAGTCTCAAGTGGTTTTCATTTCAAAAATCTGTCTTCTTGCACCACCTCACGAAATGTACCTTGCCCACGTAAAATTTAGGTCTTGCCCCGCCACTAGTGAGAATATTAATAACTATTGCAATACAAGTACTGTAATGTTAAACCTTAAATATATTAACGACCAGAATTAAGTCTTTTCATAACATTGTCTCTTGATAAATGTCATTTACGAATACGGGTGTATGAAGGATGGTAATCATAGGTACAATGACCGCAAGTGAGACAAAAGACGAAATAAATATGTATGATGTATTGAAAAAGTTGTTCAGAGATAGCTAACAAAGTGAAAATAATAAAAATAAAATGGTAAAGTAGATCACTCAAAAATCAAAACGTTGCGCTAAATTATATTAGGTGGTGCTAAATCTGTACAAAGACAATTTATTTTTAGAAATATTTAAAAAAATTTTACAAATTAGTAACAAAATGTTTATTTTACATAAATATAATAATGTTAGTCTTTTATTTAAATGATATACGTTTGAATCATGGAAATGCAATACGTTTGAATCATGTATTTAAATGACATATGTTTGAATCATGGAAAATGTTGCTCAATGTTCTTGGACAGTTGAAAAAATATAAATTACAATGGAAAAGTAGAGTATTTGAAAGTTGGAGCGTTGCACTAAGTGGCACTAAATCTGAACAATCTATTTTTAGAAATATTTAAAAAAACTCTACAAATTAGTAACAAAATGTTTATTATACATATTTATAATAATGTTAGTTTTTCAAATGACATATGTTTGAATCATGGAAAATGTTGATCAGTGATCTTTGACAGCGTAAAAATATCAAATGCAAAGTAGAGTATTTCAAAGTTGAAACATTGCACTAGGCTACTTGACTACTAGACTACTGCTAAATCTTCACAACCATGATTGACATTTCTTTTATTTTACGGCTTTCATTTTCTAATAGAGAACCTATGCCAATAACCATGATCTATTTTTGTAATTACTTATTCGATAAAAATTTAATTTTTATTGAGTTGCATTTCGATAAAAATAAAATTTGTATTGATTATCATTATAAACATTCAAAGTTCCTGGGCCCAAAACCTCTAACAAAATGAGGATACTCCTTTGTTTGATAATTGAAATAAACATTGGTGAGTCGAATCAGTACTCAGATAGAAAACACGACGTGACCAGTTCCAGTGTGCGTTGCGCATATTTTTTTTATTACTTTCTTATGATATTGAAACACAATTGTGAATCTATTTATATAAATTTTAGAGTTTTAATATCATAAGAAAGTAATAAAAAAATTATACGCAAGCACACTGCAAAAATTTATATAAATAGATTCACAATTGTATAACTATTATTATTTACAACTTATTTACTTTACAAATAATCTAAATTTGCCCCACAACAACCTTAATAATAAAAGGAAGGGCTGTTTGGAAGCGGGAGAGTAATTGCAATAATCATTCTATACCTTGACGGCACTGTCCCTTGATAGTCTGCACAAGTCTATGGGCTGTGTTAAAATGTTTCGTTAGTTCATTCGTCAACCGGCTGATATGCTGCTCTTCATTGGCACTGTCATCCAGAGTTGGTCGCTGCAGATGTTTGCTATGCATTGCTTTAAGTTCGCCTATCTTTGTACGTAGTCTGTAAAGACAAGTAATAGAACTTACATTTCAACTCAAAGTTAACAATTGAACCCTTTTGAATTACTTATTCAGTAATGGTCTGGTATTTTTAAATTATAAGCACAAAATTTAGTACTTTTTAAGCCATAGGATTATAAATGTAAAAATTGGAATTTTGGGAATGTTAAAAATTTTAGATCTCAATTGAAAAGGTGAAAAAATACGTTTTCAAGTCAATTTTGGAATGTGAAAAAAATTGAACTTTTTTATTTAACAATTCTATCGAATGACTATTTTTGACTATAATCATATAAATTAAATGATGACAATGATTTTGATTTTTAATTTAATAAAAGTTTTGATAAATTAAATTCATTCTGTTTTATTTTTTTTTTTATTATATCTAAGAGAGTCTAAAACCTAGAACCTAATTCCTTAAGGCATTTCCCTATCAACCACCTAGTCCCCAGGTGGTGGAGAGGAGAATGCTTGTTAGGCACCATCGGAAAGTTAGAAGGGAAATTAAATACCTCTCGTGAACCAATTGGTCGGAGACTCACACTCACTAGAAATGTAGCCTTCTTACAGGAAAGACATTACACACTAAGTAACCTTATAGTCAGAGAACCTTCTTGTGGAATCAATATGAATGACTCAAATAATACAAACTATAAACAAAATAAAAAACAGATGATTAAAAAAATTTTAACTCAATAGTGTGTTTCATCGAAGTATTTAAAAAATCGACCTTGTTCAAGTACGCTCAGTAGATACCCTACAACAGCTCAACAATCAATATCCAACAAAAGTACAATAAACAAAGATGATGAA
The DNA here is from genome assembly GCA_039881145.1 of Druceiella hillmani. Taxonomy (NCBI): domain Eukaryota; kingdom Metazoa; phylum Arthropoda; class Insecta; order Lepidoptera; family Hepialidae; genus Druceiella; species Druceiella hillmani. Next base: position 11,762,263 of record JAYKKI010000006.1, on the reverse strand, counting down.
GATAATTGAACTGAGGTTCAGAATAAGAAAAATCAGCTCTGTAGCCCTAAAATTTCATCAAGGCAACAAAAGCAAACAAAATTAGGTTCTTATTGGTTAAGTCAAACTATAATTACATCTAACAGATTTGCCCAACTGGACGATGAAGAGTAATCTGAATTAAACCACGAAACAAAGGAGAATTTAAGGAAGCTCCTTTAGTACGTCAAACTATACATTTTACCATACTAAACATCCTGATGGAAAAGCACACGGTCGCTTGGCAATGCTAATAAAGAAAATAAAATACCATAACGAAATGGCTTGCTGTTAAGAACATGTACAAGCAACAACATATATAAGCAAGAAAATATGGTCTTAGGAACATTTTCTGTTAATATGGCAGTTGATAAAATCTCATATGAACCTTCCCTGAAACTGCCAATTAGACTTGACACCATTTCCAACAACTAAAAAATTGACGCATGAACGCCAATGAAACCAAATCATTGCAAGTTACTTTTACCATAAGGAAAAAACATGTCCACAGGCAGATGAAGCTATGTATTTGGGAATGTAAACTTGCCAACAATTTCACAAATTATACTGGTTAATAAATGGAAAATCATAGCTATCAATGAAAAGTAAGCTGCTAATTTATAAAGCTAAACTGAAGGTAATATAGCTAAACTGAAGGTATAAAGCTAAACTGAAGGTATTCATAAAAAATTTAAGCCCCAAGACCTTATGCATTATTGATGATGCTCGTTGATATATTACAAATAAGAGACTTCATCATAAACTAAGAATAGCCATAATAAAATATGATATAAATCTCCAAATTGCCGAATACAAAACCAGGCTTCTTAATCATTCCAACAAACTCGCCACCTTATGAACACTAAATTTACCTTCATCGGGTTAAACAGAAAGATGTAGAATCTTTCTTTTTAGCATAATCACTAGGTATAGTAACTATATGAATACAGATTTATCACAGGATACATACATTATGTTTACACCTTTATAATTTGGCCAATTTATACAATTTGTGAAAATAAATATACATACTTTTATCATTTCAATGTACTTGTCTACGTTGCGTGTCGAATTTTATTTTGTTTCCACTTCCATTTGTTCAATTAAATATTTGATAAAATAAAGTTTCATTCACTGTGAAGTATAGTATAGAAAAAATATTATATACCACAATTCTCAATTTTTGCAATACATTAGGCTAACCTTTCACTATAGTTTATTGAGGGAAATACTTTACTATGACAAAGCAAAACACAATCAAGATTAGATTTTACCGAGTCATAATGTACTGCGCCTCTTCTAAGGAGTCTACCCATACTGGGGGCATGTGGGAGTCTCCTCGAAGTTCAAGACCCTGAGAACCAGTTTCAACGTCCACATTGTGATGTGAATTTGACCTCACAAGACGCACGCGATCCGACATGGAAGCCTGAAATTCGAGATGCACTAGTCAACCACATTTGGTTCATAAAAGTAACAGTTCTTTTTATATTTTACATAGCAGACAGATAGTCCTAAATTTGAGTTATTTACCCTCTACTTTCAAATGTATAAAAAAGATTGAAATTTTTTTTGTCAGATAATTTTTCACATGCTAAAAATGAGTTTTTACTTTTTTGCTATTTTTCTAGGCTTAATAAATAAATAAAAACACAATATCTAAGGTTCATGTATTCAAGAAAAACAAACCTTTGTAATAATTTCTGCTTCAGCTAAAATATGGGTTTCATTATTTCTATTCAATCTTTATCTTTTGTCCCTTGACAATTCTAATACAATTTACTGATTGCAAAAAGTTACAACCTAATTGCTTTATGAAAAATGATGGAATTTAATAATAAAAAACCATTTTTCAAGTATGGTGGTAAAAGACGATTTGAAGTAAAACCGTTTTGCTGTATATGTACAAATTTATACTTACTATTCTGAATTATTCAAAGTTTTTTAGCGTCAAATATGGATTTTTATTCATATATGTTAAATGCTGCCAACTTTTGATAAAACTTAACATATAGAAATGTTAATAAAGAACTTTTATTTAATTTAAAGAATTGATGACTTTTACTCTAATAAAAAATAGGTCCAATTTAATAATAGTGAAAATGCCGTGACATTGGTATTGGTAATATATACATATTGTTGTTCATACTGCAATACCGCATAACTAACAATCACTAATTTTCAATATTAATCAAGTTGAAGTTGTGGTATTACAGTGTCACTGACGATATGTGACTGTAAAATTGGTCACTTTGTACAGGTGTTTAGGGAAGTCACTATTAATAGTAAAATATTGAAAAAAAGTACCAACTTTGGTCACTTTGTGCAGTGTGTTTAGGGAAGTCACTATTAATAGTAAAATATTGAAAAAAGTACCAACTCATGGATGAGAACAAACTAAACAATGACGATATGTGACTGTAAAATTGGTCACTTTGTACAGGTGTTTAGGGAAGTCACTATTAATAGTAAAATATTGAAAAAAGTACCAACTCATGGATAAGAACAAACTAAACGATGTAAGGAATAAACTCATTATGAAATGAATCTGGAAAAGTTGTTGAGGCATACAATTTGTTTGAGTTTCACAAAAGCGTGTATGGCTAAAAGGATTTATGGAAACTTTTAGACATATTCAAACGTGAGCAGTTAGCGGAAAATTTCTCCAAAGATGTTTGTCTCAAAAAGCTCTATTATTATTAGAATTTGGTTACAAGACATATTCCACCGTGAGTGTCATGTCTGCATCATTTTAAGAATGCACGTTTCTGTGTTTGCATAAAAAAGAATCGAAAGTGTCACATAAGGCTGTTGCTAAATTAAGTAAGTGGGTGAAACAATGTTTAGAAGTAAGAAATGTTGAGGACCTACCAGGTTATGACAGCATATAAAGCAGGGTAGAGTGATTTTACGGGTATTTGGTAAGAATCATTTTTTATTATTGTGTATCAGGCAGATGGTAATGCGTAAAAAAAGTCTAAATATTTCATTTACGTGTCAACAAAGAAATTTTTGTTAGTGACGAAACCACAACTGCTCGAAAACCGATTGTCAAAAAAGACAGAAGAATGTGAAATGAGCTGATGAGGAAAAAGATCCAGAATGGTAAGCATTTAATAAGACAGATTTGTCTTATTGGAGGTCTACGAGTCTATCGTACACTATAGTATATCGCCAGATTATGCCACAAAATTAGTAAAAAGTATACTTTGGAGATACCATTCTTTTATTAATAATGGGGACGCCTGGGTAATTTATTATTAACAAAGCTTCACAGTTTATATCATGTAATATGTGTGTACTAAATTATTTTGGAGTTTTACTGCACATCGTCTTGTTAAGCAGACTGTATTATTAGGACTGAGAAATCATGAGGAAGATTATATTATATTGACAGTATATTACACGAAGACACTGAGGAAAGTGGGAATTGACCTCCTGTCTCATTGATGAATTTTGCTTTCCGAAAAGATTTTTTTCCTCAAATAAAATGTGGGAGAAGGAGCGTTCATTCATACTGAAGGGTTTTAATATGTCACTCCTACTAGCAAATTACTTTAGAGTATTATAGTTAAACAGATACTTTAAATAAGTTATACTTAAATAAACTTTAAATAAGAAATAATAATAAATAAGTAAATTATATGAACTTCCATACTAACATTCATCCCCCATTTTAGATGTTTTTTTTTAAAGTAGTGTATGTTCTTTCCGGGTCATTGTCTAAATGAATGTGAAAATTCATATAAATCCATGCAGTATTTTTTGCATGATTGACGGTCTAACTCCAAACAAACGTACAAATAATTAAATATACAAACTTTTACATTTATAATATTATTAGGATATCCATGTTAATAATTCAATTTATATTTTAATTTTTAGTATATTATTACATTATGTCAAATTACAGGCTCTGTTTATTTAATAGTGGTTAATATTTGCGATTTTGAAAAAATTCAGGAGAGGATGTTTGATCCTTTAATGAAATTCTGTATATTTCTTCCATATTTTACCCATTTGAATCTATTTTTTGCTACTCAAGTTGTTTGTTTACATTTCCCTGATGTGATAGACGGCACAAGTGAATACTAAGTAGGAGACTATCGGGTATGGTAATAATAAATTTTTGATCCATTTTTTAATATTGTTTAAGTCAGTATCCCTATGGTAAGCGGATAAATGAATTTGATTCTATTGTCTTCAATTTTTGAAATATTGTAGCAGAAAATTTAATATAAATTTGCGAAATTTCGCTTGCGAAATCAGTTGCTGTTTAGCGTGCGGTAGGGGAAATTGGTCACACGCATCGCTAATTTTTTATCTTTCTACGTGTTACATAAAGTTCAAATTATAATATTATTAGTAATTACAATATAAAATGGATCCAGAAAAAGAAAATTTTTAATCCATAATGTTTGAATACGAAAATAATTTGAGTGAAAATGATCGTTTTTCAAGTTGTGAAGAAAGTGACATTGTGGTGCGCTCACAATTTGGCGTAATGCAAATTTTGAGTGATAGTAATAATCATGACAATAACAATTATTTTGCTGAGACGGAGGATGTACCGGACTGTGAAAATACGATGTGACCTTGATTTCAGTTTTTGTTATAATTTTTGTTCACAATATATATTTCCATAATTTTCTTTGTATCATATTATCTTTGTACAAGTTTTTATTAAGAAAACACTGAAAAAATTATTAAATATTGGATAATTTTTAGAAGAGATGCAGTTTTTTTTCGAGACAAGGGTAAATGACATCAAAAACAAAAGATTTCTTTGGCATTTTTAAGTATATATGACTAAAAAACCATGGCACTAAAACGGTTATATAAACTTAAAATGTAAACATTCATGATAATGCAGCTTGGTGGTAAACACGCAGGAGATTTGGATTCACCCCTCAAGCACTGTTATTATTTTTTTAAATTTTAATTATTATTATAAAACATGTATGTTAATAAATTTTTATACCCTCATATTCCTTAGAAAACATTCTATTGATAGACATTTTCAATCATTGCAGTACGTAAATGAAATAAAATATTTTGATTAGTTAAAAACAACTGCAAAAATATAAAAATGATGTATATAATATAATAAAAATATAGTGAATAATTTTATTTTTTAATTTTTATTCATTACTGTCCTTCATACAATTGAAATATTTTGCAACGATAATAAAAACTAACTAGATAAAAAAAAAAATGGTGTGTTGAGTGAATCCGAGTTTTGTGGTAGCTTCCGAGTCTCTAGGATACCTTAACCATTGTGCCACTTAGCTACGCTTTGCTGTCATATTAACTCTATATTATATTTAATTGTAAATTCGTATTACATTTTTATATTTCATTATCTGAAAAACTAAAGTGCATTGCATCGAATCTTTTTAACCACTTACAATATTCATTCTCAAATTCTTAACGTTACAAAAAATTTTAAGACAGTACTATCAACATCAATTTCTCTTGCTTCCCACTGGAAGCATTCGGAAGATGATTTGTAGTACATGACACACACCATGGTTTACGTTTTTAATATTACTGCAAAATCACCAGAGAGGTACATCCAAATTAGAAAGGATGAACATTATTTTTTGATATTAAAAACAAATAACATCACTATCTCTTGCTTCCCGCTGGAAGCATTCGGAAGATGATTTGTAGTAAACGACACAAACTATGGTTCACGTTTTCAATATTACTGTAAAATTACCAGAGGGGTACATCCAAATTAGAAAGGATGAACATTATTTTTTGATATTAAAAACAAATAACATCACTATCTCTTGCTTCCCGCTGGAAGCATTCGGAAGATGATTTGTAGTACATGACACACACCATGGTTTACGTTTTTAATATTTCTGCAAAATCACCAGAGAGGTACATCCAAATTAGAAAGGATGAACATTATTTTTTGATATTAAAAACAAATAACATCACTATCTCTTGCTTCCCGCTGGAAGCATTCGGTAGATGATTTGTAGTAAACGACACAAACTATGGTTCACGTTTTTAATATTACTGTAAAATCACCAGAGGGGTACATCCAAATTTGAAAGGATGAACATTATTTTTTTGATACTAAAAAGAAATAACATATTTATCTTCATAAAGATAAACTTTTTTAACATTTCAAAGTGTTTAATTTATGATGAAGCGAGTACCATAAAACAAATATTAAGTATGGGCTCTCTTTACAGGTGAAAATATGACAGTTAAAATATGAAATAAAATAGAAAATTAAAAGCTATTTCCCATTAGAAAATTTATCATATTAACTTCCTAAAGCTTCACGAGGAAGCAATCAGAGTGCCTTCATGAGGAAATTCAGTTACTATGTGATCTTAATATTATATGGTATTGAAGCTAAGTCAATCTACAACACATAATAAAAGATTACCATTTGAAGTATGGTTTTATGTCATTGGTCTTATGCATTGCCAAGTTTCAACTAAGTTGTAAAATAAGAAATGTTTAAACTAGCTCAATCGTTACTAGATATAAAAATTACAATAATATGAGGTTAAATCCTTTTTTAAGAAAGTGTAAGGTTGCTTGTAAGGGTACGTTTATAAGTAAAAACAGTACATAAAGTCACGAAAAAAATGTACAAGTAGGTCGGCTCCCTCATATATATATGGTCTTATTTAAATTCAATTCAATTAAAGTCACAAAGCTCTTTTTTTTTTAATCAACGAGAACTGCCGATTACTGAATTTTACAGGAGTATTATATAGAAGTAAATTTACAAATCATTTAGTCGACAGTATCAAGTACCTGTTCAGAATATATATGACGACTTTGTATTGCATTATTACGCATCAAAATATATACTTCCGTTAAACTTCGCGTCGTCATTGTAACTTTTAACACTGTTTTGATTTTTTTAAAGAAAATATCACAAATTAATATTTCATGACAGATGTCAAATGACATAGGCAATAGAAGCTTTTTGACAGATAAGACGTCAGGGATGTTTACCAAAAAAAAGCCAATGTATCTTAAAAGACAAAATAAGGGACATTGATAAGTAAGCGTTTTGTTTAAAGTTGAAATAAAATAAGCAAGATTCAAGTATCTACATTTTATTCAGACTAAAAGATAATTACAGTTTTTGTTAATAATTTTTTATACACCGTTACAACCTTTCATACACAATATTTTTATTGATATTGCTCATGGAACTTTCCATAGAAAATAAAATTGGAATAAACGTGGCAGTAATACAATATCGTGTTTATTTTAATGACAAAACGTATATTTTAAAAATTCTTCCACTATGAACAAAACGACTGTCAATCGGTTTTCAAATACAAAATTTATAATTTATCTTTAACCAGTCTGTGACATTTTTCAATTTTTTGCATATTTGGTATTACAAAAAAATGCCCATTAAGTCGAAAAAATTTTAATAAAGAGTTACTTGGAAATATTTATAATTAAATATTTTTCAAATATTTTTTTTAATGAAATAAAATAATTTTAATAGTTATCCTTCATTTCAAAAATATTTCTTTAATACTAAGTATAAGCTTTAAATTTCTTTCCAAAATTAATAAGAAATAACATTTGATAAAAATAACTGTAAAAATAATATTATTTAAAAAACAAGTGTATAAAAGCATTAAAATTATGTGGAGAAAGAAAATTAATTCAGGGTCGGATTAAATATTATTTTTAATAAATACATTCATTAAAATTTATTACAAAATAATGAAAAGGGCAAAATTGAAAAATATATTGAAATATTATATTATGTTAAAAAGAACCTCGTAGACACTTTTTCCTAACTTGACATTGACAAAGTCTCTCTATCTAGAGAATAAAAAATAACAATATTTATGGTTAACAAGCTAATTGCGTGTGACCTGTTCAGTATATTATCTATGGTGACCAGTTTGTGTCTCTGTTGTGTGGTCTGTTTGTTTATTGTTTCTGAAGCGTCAAGTTTTTAAGCTCGCACCGCATTTTCAAAATTTGTCAGAGATTATCTTCATTGTTTCAAATGTTTACGATGATATTATTTTGTGTTCTTTGGAATTATGTTGGAAATATGTAGTTTAACCTTCAAGTCTATGGTAGATTGTTTATTTATAAGGCTTGTGTCAGTGTTCGCTTTCTAGAATGTCTTCGCTGTACTAGTATGTTTTTGTTATATACTATCGGAATCGGTTAGGGAACCATCTCTCTGATTTATATTGTTTTGGTCTTGTACATGCCTCGTTCATTTTTAAGGATTCGCCCAATTTAGTTCCTTTTATAAAATGAACAGCTTCGTTATATAGTTCTCTCTCTAGTTCGTTTTATTTCTTTGCTTGCGCGTATCGTCCTCGAGCTATTAACTTGGTTAATGTCCAATTATAATAGTGCTCCAATTAAAGCTGGGTCGATCGCGACCCACTGGCTCGAGCTCTGGCGAAGATTCGATCGATCACTAGGTCAAAACACCCGCAGTATCTATCAGATCGAATGTCTCGTGGGTCGATCGCGATCGATCGATCACGCGACCCGTTGCGGCGGTATAGAGACAACTTATTTTGAATATTGAAGATTTGTTTTGATCGGTCGGTCATTTTATATTTAATAACATATAAGCTATGCGGTATTTTGATACATTACCATTAGAATATAAAGGTCTGGCGTCACCGATCGATATAGGCGGTGAATGATATTTACATTTTCGTCAAGTGCGTTGCGATTGTGAACCACTTAAAGGGCGCGCGGTATTTTTTTCACCTACGAAGTTCCCCGTATTTAAAAAAAAACAAGCATAAGTGGACGTGAGCAAGAGTAGAATGTATTGAATTTCAATGACTTCGCCCGCTTTTTTATTGTTTCAAATGAGTCTATATCCTTGACAAAATTAAAATTGTGTAAATATTAGTCTTATATTATTGTATTATTGTTTATATTTTTCAATGTTCATATGTCTGTTATTTTAACGTGAGGACTAGCGGGAATTTATTAGCAGCAGTTACATTAACAACCTTAGTGTCATTACCACATTGTTCAAAATGATTATTTAAAATTTTAATATTTAACAATTTATTAAGTTTGATTTTATTCGTGGAAAGACTTAATTATATACTTAAGCTTAGCATCAGTGAAATAGAAAAAATAAAATTTTGTGCTTTAGCAAGATCGGTGCTGATAAAAGAATTTTCTCAAATGCAAGATGTATAATGAATGTACGTGAAACAGTATTAAAACGCTAGAAAATAAAAACAATTACATTTTTAAATCTCTTTTGTATGAAGAAGTTCCATCGTATTATACCTACGATAAGCAACGAGGTGTCTTTAATCGTAGACGCCGTGGCAAGCCTGTAGATAGCGAGTCAGGTATTTTCAAAGAACATGTTCTTGGTAGAGTGTATACCGTTCATCCAAACAACGCTGAGTGTTTCTATTTGCGAGTATTATTACATACAGTGCGAGGACCAATATCATTTATAGATTTGAGAAAAGTAGACGATGTTGTTTATCTAACTTATTATGCAGCTTGCCAAGCGCGTCAATTGCTTGAAAACGATCAGCATTGGGATGACGCTTTAGCAGAATCCTGTGTTAGTGATAATTCACGACGGTTACGCCATTTGTTTGTAACATTACTCACATTTTGTAATTTGTCAGATACTGTACAATTATGGGAAAAATATAAAGAAAAAATTGCAGACGACTTTCTTCGGAATATATCTCACAATGATGAAGGCGCAACTAATGATAGATTCAGGAAGACTTAACAACAGTATACGGTAAATCACTATGAATATGGTTTGCCAACACCAACCTCAGTTGGAGAGGTTACCAATAGGGAATATTCCACAGAGATTGGTTACAACTCAATGGAACTGCTGGCAACATTAGAAAACGGTGTCCAAATGATGACTGCAGAACAACGTTCAGTCTATGATCGCGTGTGCGAGAGTGTTCAGAATAATTTGGGAACAATATGGTTTTTAGATGCACCTGGGGGAACTGGGGAAACCTTTTTGACTAAATTAATATTAGCTTATGTTCGAAATCAGCGTAAAATTGCTCTTGCCGTAGCTTCATCAGGTATAGCATCATCTGGTTTAAAATACCAATTTATTTAGATCGCACGGAAAGTCCAACATGTAGTATTTCAAGCTTCAAGCAGCGACAAATCTAAGGTATTACGTGAGTGTAATTTAATCATATGGGATGAATTTATGATGGCCCATCGAAAAGGAGTAGAAGCGGTAGACAGAACTTTAAGGGATATAAGACAAAATGATCGACCAATGGGCGGTATCACGGTTTTATTTTGTGGTGATTTCCGACAAACCTTACCGGTAATACCACGGGAAACCCGAGCTGATGAGGTTAGGGCTTGCCTGAAAAGCTCTTATTTGTGGCGTGATATACAATCGGTGCATTTGACTATAAACATGCGAGTGAGAACTGGAGATAACCCGGATGATCGTCAATTTTCTGATACATTATTAAAGATTGGTGAAGGTACCTATCCACAACTACACCAAGGAAAACTTATTCTGACGCCTGAGTTATGTTGTATAGTGCAATCCCAACCACATCTTATATCGTCGGTTTACGGTGACGTATTAAATATATTAAATAGGGACAATTGTTGGCTATGCGAAAGATCCATTTTAACTCCTCGCAATGACCATACAGGGGGAAAGCAAAGTTTATAGTTCAATAAATAGAATGGTCGATGAACAAGAAGCCACTAATTACCCGATAGAATTTTTAAATTTTTTAAATATGCTACTACTACTACTACTAGCCAACGCCCACCCTTGGCTGTTGAGCCATTTGGTGGCGCGCCGACCAGTATAGATGAACATCTTTGAATGGGTCATCATCGTCCCCCTGGCGGTTGATTCCACTGCAATCCGGCAGGTGTCCGCACAGGGGACATTCAGAGGTTGGGAGAACACCAATGCGGTGTAGGTGTGCTGCGAGGTAGTCATGGCCAGTCTGCATTCTGAACCTGGCTACGCTCACAGCTCGTGGTAGTTTGTGGTCAATGGGTCCGATGGTGACCAGACTTTCCCATTTTTTCCCTACGGAAAGCTGTGTGAGGTGTTGCCTGCCTGTCCGGTCAATAGCCCTGTTGATGATGGCCCTCATGCTCTGTAGCGAGGGCATACAGGCAGGTTGAGCCATGGACGCGCCCCTTTTGGCCAAGATGTCTGCCCTCTCGTTTCCAAAGATGTCGACATGGCTAGGGATCCATTGCAATATGAGGTGCCATCCCCTATTTGCCAGAAGTTCTAGGGCTTTTCTGGTCTCCATCGTTCTTTTGCAGTCTGTTTCTGTATTGCGGGACAGGTTTTGGATAGCCGCTTGTGAGTCGACGAAGAAGACTGCTTTAGGTGTTGGGGCTATTTTGTTTAGTTCAGCTGCTGCCGCTTGTACAGCTGCTATTTCTCCATCGTAGTTGCTCTGAGGGGCTCCCACTGCTAAGAATCCTTCAAAATTAGAACTGTAGTAGGCAGCTCCGGTTGCCCCTGTTTCAGGGATCGATGACCCGTCTGTGTATACATGTAACCAATCAGGTTGTGGGTATTCTTCGCTGATTGTTTGCAGGGCAGCCTGTTTCAGCTCGATGTCCAAGGATGCTGATTTCGTCTGATTGTGTTTTTTTAAGCTGTAATTAGCCTTCGGTAGATTATAGAAAAACTCGCAGTAATTTGTAAGTGGTGCTGGCTCCTCCAGGGCAATTCCATACTTTGTAGCTAGCTTCTTATAGGAGGCCAATGGGGATATTTGGGTTTTTAGTCGGGCAGTGGCCTGTCTGTAGTTCGTCCATTGCGTGTAAACACTTCTGTGTCTCTGCCAAAAACGGAGGGCTAATTTCTCTCTATGGTTTTCCATTGAACTACATTTGGTTTGTGCCTCCATAGCAGCAATGGGTGTGGATTTAGGCGCTCCCGTTATTATCCTAAGCGCTGTGTTCTGCACGGTATCCAATTTACTGAGGGTGGTACGGTTACTTGTGGTGGTCACTTCGCTCCCGTAATCAAGGACGGGTCTGATATATGTCTTGTAGGTGGTAATCAACACATCCTGGCTTGCACCCCGGGTTGTGGCTGTTAATCTTTTTAATATCCCGATTCTTTTGGCTGCTCTTTCCGCACATTGTTCGATGTGAGGGCGCCATGTTAAACGTTTATTAAGTATAACACCGAAGTACTTAGAGAGGTTGCTTTCCTCCAACGCTGTGTTTTTGTAGGACACTGAGATGCTGGGTATTTTGGTGGAGAGCGTGAACAATTGGAAGGTGGTTTTCGTGGAGCTTACTGTAATCGAATTTTGACTGGTCCACAATTCCAACCTTTTGAGTGCGTCATTTAACGCTGTTTCGAGAGCTATAATGCTACTGCTCGTCGCCCACATGAGCAAGTCGTCTGCATATAGTAGAGCTTTAATACCGGGCGCTTCTCTGACGGCGTCAAGTACATCGTTGATCATAATATTAAATAATGTGCAACTGAGCACAGCTCCCTGTGCAAGGCCTTGCTTTTGAATGCGAAACTTCGACTTCCGGCTACTGTATTTAACTCGACAAAGTCTTTGCGACAGCGATGACTTGATCCACTTGAAAAGGTTTCCAGATATGCCGTTTGTTGCTAATTTGTGTATGAGCATTGGCCTCCATATGGTGTCATAGGCGGCCTTGAGATCCACCAAAACCGCCAGAGTGGACATCTTTCTTTGGTAACCGTCTTTGACGTGTTGCGTGAAGTTTACCACATGGTCCATGGTACTGCGGTGTCTTCGAAATCCGGCTTGGGCGTCATCGAGTGCACCATTTTGTTCTATATATTGGTTTAGTCGAAGGGCGACCATCTTCTCTGCTACCTTGCAGCTGGCACTAGTTAGGGAGATTGGCCTGTAACTTTCGGGCTGTTCCGGTGGTTTATCCTTTTTCAGAATTGGTATGATTTCAGCTTTCCTCCATTGCTGGGGCACGTGATGACTCCATGTTAGGTTCACCAATGACAAAAAGGTTTTCTTGGCTTCATCTCCCAAGTTGACAATGAATTCCGGATAAATTTCGTCACAACCTGTAGCTTTCTTTAGTTTAGTCTGGGCCAAGGCCAATTCCAATTCCTTTCCTGTAAAAGGCGAAGTGAAGAGTTCGTGTGTCTTTTTATTAATGCAAGATGGCACTGGGCCTTTACATAGGGTCTTTTCAATAACCCTATCCCCTCTTGTTCTGCTGATCTTGGCATAATGTTTGCACAGTGCATTTGCAGCATCGTAAGGGTCAGTGAACTGGTCTGTTTGAGTACAGAATAGGGTTTTGCATTTTTTTAGAGGCATGGTTATTTAGCCGGAAGATAAAACATATTAAATATGCCCGGACTTCCTTCTCATGAAATTTGTTTAAAAATTGGCATTCCGATTATTCTGCTCCGAAATTTAAGACCACCATAACTTTGCAATGGAACTCGGCTAAAAGTAATCCAGATGCAACAAAATATAATCGAGGCTCAAATTTGAACAGGTTGTGGTGCAGGAGAATCTTTAACGTTTAAACGTCTTTATTCCCAGAATTCCCATAATACCAAATAATTTTCCATTCCAATTTAAAAGAACGCAATTCCCAGTATCGGTGTATTATACAATAACAATTAATAAGGCTCAAGGGCAGACTTTTCGTGTTGCTGGAGTAGATCTCGGTGTCAGTTGTTTCTCGCATGGTCAGTTGTACGTCGCTCTTTCCCGGGTTAGCAGTTCTAGAAATCTTTATGTTCACGTGCCGGACCGGTCAACTTTCAACATAGTTTACCCGGAAGCTTTGCGCTGAAGTATTTTCGTATAGGTACTTAAGCCTCATGTGAACGTGATCTAAACAATATTACCAATACATTAACTTAATAACACACAAGGAGTTACACGCTGACGGCGTCGGGGGCACAGCTATTAACAATAATATTGTGTGGTTCCGTATTGCGATATTTTTCAACAGTATTGTAGATTGACATATTATATTTCCCTACTAAAATACGAAAGTTAATCTGTCTGTTACATCAAAACCACTGAACCGTGAGGAAGGACATAGGCTACTTCTTTTTACGAAAAACGACGGAAACGCGGACGAAGTCGCGGGCAACAGCTAGTGTTATAATATGTATAATGAGTATACATTATATATTATGATATAAAAATAAAATTTGTGAGACTTTCTCAGATTTCAATGAGCTTCGTCTATCTCTAATTGTCATACCAGCTTTTGAAAAAATTCGTTCGCATGGCACTGAAGTGGCAGTGATGCACAATCTGCGCTTCATTAATTTATATAAACGAGGGTAAATAAGACGACGCTCATTCCACCATTTTAATGGGTCTTTTGATCGTCTTATCAGTGGCTCGCTCACATATTTATCTAGTTCAATAATACTAGCTGCCAATGGATTCCTCACAACCTCGCCTTCCACTTCTCGATCAAATACAGCCCATAAGCCGGAAGTTGGATGCTCTCTGATACTCATGACTGAAGGTTCACTCTGTAATATTTCGTCTGTAACCTTAATTGATTTTAAACATTGCTCATATTTTTCATGATTTCCAAATGCACGCCGTTTAAACCGTGGATCCAAAAATGATGCCTCTGCCGCTAGCATATTTCCTTCTATGTCATGGAATCGTTCATTTAATTGGTTCCATAGCGACTGTACTAAATTTATAAAATTGTCAGGACTATGTTCAGTCAAATATTTTACCACGCTCGTCTTTAACA